>JANRFK010004440.1:42002140-42043040 GCA_030068395.1 Apalone spinifera | reverse complement strand
GAATGACTGCACTGGGATAGCTAGCAAGATATAAAGCTCACTCCCAAGAAATAAATCTCATGGGCCCACAATTTTCTAAGCCAATCAATAGTTTAATAGTGTGGGCTGAGTGTGCAGGAACATGCCAAATGGCAGCACTGCCAAAGGGAATTAAAGGTGGCCATCCAGGAATTTGAACTATTAGCTTTCCACACAATTACATAGGAGACAAACTAGCTCTGTCCAAAATGTAAACATCTTTACAGGAAGCATCAAGGACCCAGGGCAGGAGAAGCACTAAAAAGCTCTCACACCATTAAATGTAATTACTAAGCAACTATTAACCAGTCTGAAACAGAAATGAAAGGATCATGAAGGGCTTGATGGAGTCTCAAGTGAAGTAAAATTATCCATATTTACTTTTGTTTTTACTAAACTTCCAATGTATTAAGGTCCAGATTTTATTGGAAGGGGGATTTGGTGGGAGAGAGCTAGCCATGGACTTCCAAGACAGCTTTTCCTCTAGAACTAATGTCAAGGAATGTACCCTGACCAGAAGAGAACAGATGGGAAGGCTGGGCCGAGGTGTGGTAGCCCCAGACCGCCCCCTCCCTCTCTGGCAACCCTAGCCACTTTCAAAAAAAAATCATGAACATAGTGAGGGAAAAAATTGTTTGAGGGGGAAACCCCCCCCCCACACACACACACACAGGGGACCAAAGTTGTTGAGGAAAACAAAAATAAAAAAAAAACAGGAGACAAAACTTGAGCGCCCCCCGCCCCCCAAAAGGCACTCTGCCTTTAAATTCACACGCTCCATGTTCGCCCCACCCCCACCAGAGACAGCAGGGGAAGAATGTCCCCGCCGGTCTTCCATCTGAGAGAAACAGAAAATACTGGACATTTTACTTGTCCAGTATTTTCTGGACAGGGGCCACAAATACCGGACTGTGCAGGCAAAAACCGGACACCTGACAACCCTACCTCTGGCTTCTGGGCCAAGGCTGCACGAGCCCCGGCTCTCTCCCCCATCCAGCCAAGGGATTTGGGGGAGGGCGGGGAGAGACAAGGCTGTGCCAGCTCCGGCTTGCTCCCCCCGGCCGCCTGGGGGGGTAGTTATTCGAATCCACAGCAGCATATGCAGTAATAAACACACTTTCTTAACAAGCCTGCCAGAACTAGGCTGAAGTAATATGCACTGATTCACAGAGTTCAGAAGTCATTTACAGGCAAAGGCACCAGACTTCAACTCTTGTATATTATGACCTTTGGAATCAGCCTCAAAAAAGTCACAATTTAAGAAGTAATCTTAAGGCCAGGAGCTTTGCTAACGCCTGAGGAGAGTAAGTAAGATTAATAACCGTAATTCTGTACAACCATTATAATAAATTTCACTCTTTCTGGATTTCCATTGCAACTTTGGCAATATGCCACTGTTCTGTGCTGCAAGGAGAAATGCAAAACTGCTATCCACTCTAACAAATACACTTGATCAGTTACTGAATTATGAATATTCTCAGATTTGGTCAAACTTTTTAGACAGGCATTTTCACACTGGCATCCAAACGTCCTGCATATTGCAGCCCCTACTTTTGGCAGGACTGATTTCTAGGGTTGCCAGGTGTATGGTATTGGTCAACCAATTTTTTTCCCGCCTTGTTTGGTATTTTTTGTGAAAGTATCTGGCAACCCTACTGATGTCAGGGTTCCCCTCCCCCGAGCTCTTTTTTCGGGAATTTTTCTTCAAATTGTAGATAGTGGAAATACTGGACAATCTCATTTCATGATAGCTGAAATGCACTGTGAATCTCTGTTATCTTCAAACGTCCAGAACATAATAAGAACAAATAAAAAGCTTGTGACATTGCACCAGGGCAAACAAGAATTCTGCACGAATTATTCAAGTCGGATGCCTTTGAAGTCTCTCTCGGGTTCTAAATATCCTGTCTGTAGACTGCTGAGCTGGTATTAAAAAACAAAATCTCGCTGTCAAACTAATACTAAAGCAATACATTCTCAAAGTAAAGCAGAGACAGACTTCTGATGTCATTGGTCAAGAAATCTGCAGTCTAGCACACACACTGTTCGGGTCTAGTTATTTACCTGATCAAGCAACAGTAACAGATATTAAAACCATACTGTAGTCTACTCCTTCTCCCCTTGCTCAACTTCCTTTGCCAGACCTCCTCCTCCTAATCATAAATGAAAACAGACTGGCAACACACACAAAGAGAAATGACATAGCCGATCAAGCCACAAAAAAGGTGATATTCAATTATCTCTAATACAGTTAGGTTAAGGCTACTCTCCTTTTGGCCTTATTGAAATGTACAATTGGAGTCAGTTTGCCACATCTTTTTGGCAAAGTAGTCCATTATTCTAGGGGTGGGGAACCTAAGGCCCCGGGGACAGCTGTCTTCCCAGCAACCCCCTCCCATACACAACACCTCCTTTTTAGCCCCACTCCAGAACCTAGGGAGGCACACAAAAGATCTACTACCCTGAGCCCCCTCAGCTCTGGTGTGCAGGGGGAATGTCTTTCTCCTTTTCAGTCAGAAGGGCGGCCACATCAGTTACGGTTGTTGGGTTTTGGGGGGGATTTTTTGGTACTCACTTGTGTGTGGCCCCCGCCCGACATTTTTTTGTGGGTCAGCGGCCCCCAACCCAAAAAAATTCCTCGTCCCTGCATTAAACCATCTGTTTCATCTCCTGTGTAAGGGCTATGTAAGCTCAGAATCTCCTGCACTCCACAAACAGGGACAGGTTGAACCTCTCTGCTCCGGCACCCTCGGGTCCGGACCAGTGCTGAACCAAAGAATTTGCTGGAACACGGGAGGTCAATATTGTCAAGCAGCATTACCAACACTTTCACTGCTTACTGGGCTCTTAGACACTGAGGGGAAAATCAGAACTAAACAACAACACAGAACACCGAGAGCCAGGACCGGTGGTTGTAAACAAACTTTATGGGACCGTGGGAAACTTGGCCACACCCATGACAAGTGGCACGCAGCTAACTAAATCACACCAGACCATGGACGTTGCCAGAGCAGAGAGTGCAGGACTAATGAGGTTCAGCCTGTATAAAATAAACTCGAGTACCATTTCAATCTCTGCACAGTTTACAGGCAGCTATGATCTAGTAGGCAGGGCAACAGACAGACTCCAAAGCCCTGAGTTCTGTTCTCAGACTCTGTCACTGACCTTGAATGGCCTAAAATCAATCACTTGATCTCTCTGGCTAGGGTGTTTGGTTTTTTCGGGTTTTTTTGAATGCATACCTCAATTCAAGCTCCTAAATCCATATTTAGGCACCTAACCAGCCAGTCTTTTGAGAATGTTGAGCACCCTGCATTTCCACTGCTACAGCTGAGTGTAAGCGCCTCAGAGCAGGGACCATAGTGTGTGCGCGCGTGTGTGTGTGTGTGTGTGCGCGCGCCCCCCCACACACACACACACACACCCTAGCATAATGGATTTCTGGTTCATGGCTAGAGACGCTAAGCACTGTGATCATATAAATTATAACAGGCTTGCAAGGCCATATTTAGGCATCTAATTTTAGGCACTCATTTTTGGAAAATCTGTATCCCTATGACACGGAACTAACATTTCCCTACCTCACAGGGATGCTGCAAACAGAAAAGCATTCAAGTTGATGAGGTGCTCCAGTACTATTGTCACAGGCAGAACATATAACAACATAGACACACAGCGGTGACTATAGAGCTGTAAGTATCTTTCATTATAAACAGAGGAAAGTATCTTGAATGTGCACTGGCTGGTGCCTACAGTGTAACCAAAGGGGGACTCTGTCACTTTCAATGAGTAATTATGTTCTAAATGGACTTTAGCACAAATCAACTTGCGAGCTAATACACTACCACTACAGAAGAAAACTACCTTTAGAATGACTCTAATGTCATTAACAGAGAAACAACCAGAGAAATATTTGCTTAAATATATAGTTAATAGTGCTACAAAGAATAAGGTTTCCCTATGTTGTCTGGGTAATATCCCAAAATTAAAAGCAAGAGTCCTGAAAATGCAGTTTAGATTTATCTCCCAGTGTTCTCCAATTCAAAATGCCCAGGGGATTAATTTTACAATCAAAATTGGGCAGAATTCTAGCATAATGGGTTATTAAAGACTAAAAGACTCTACATTTTCCTCCTTACGGGAAATGGGTAAGGCTTGTTCTACAATACATGTTTAAATCATAATGCCACAGGGTTTTGTTAAGTATGGAGTAGGGATGTAAGTGACTAGTCCCTAAACAAGTCGCTCTCTTCCCACTTGTTGCCTCTGTCAGCCGGGGAGCTAACCCTGCTTCGGCTTCCCCACTTATCGATTAGTGGATTAAACTAAATTTATCATCCCTACTACAATACATAGATTATTATAATCTTCTTCTGATTTAACAGGTGTTCAGAAACTAGAAAATAAAATGGTTTCCCAACTATTTCCGTTTTCTCTGTTTAGCCAATACGGATTTTCTTACTCTGGTGTTCCCATAGGCTATGTCTAAACTATATTCCTCTTTCGAAAGAGGAATGTAAATGAAGCCAATCAAAAATTCAAATGAAGCGCGGATTTACAAATCTCGCACTTCAGTTGCAGAATTGAGTAAAGAGTGCTTTTTCGAGAAAGGGTTTTTCAAAAAAGCAACTGCAGTCTAGATGGGATTCTTTCGGAAAAAACCCTTTTTTGAAAGAACCTGTACACCCATTTTTTAAGTACGGGTTCTTTCAAAAAAGGGGTCCCCCCCCCCGAAAGAACACCATCTAGACTGCGTTTTCTTTTTCCAAAAACCTTTTTTTGGAAAAGCACTCACGCAACTATGCAATTGAAGCACGGGATTTGTAAATTTCATTTGAATTTTCGATCGGCTTCGTTTACATTCCTTTCGAAAGAGGAATATAGTTTAGACGTGCCCTCAGAGGGTCCAGACTGCCATCTCAAGTAGACCAACATGCCCAAGCTTCTATTTTTAAGTGCTGGCTCAAACCGAGAGAGCCTGTGTCAGGCTCCATGGGCTGCGAGAGAAAACTTCTCAGCTGCTGGGTAGACACACCACCACATTCCAGCCTCTTGGGTGGGGCTGTTGCCTGTTCGGGCAAGTGAAGCCAAATGGTCAGCAGGGATGTAAAAGGTTAACCAGTTACCTGGTAAGTGTTAGGCTTACCTAGTAGCCGGTTAACCGACCTTGCGCAAACCACAGCTACGGCAGGCCAGCTGGGAAGACCTCAGCTGAGGTGGGCCATGCTGGACCAGGCCCCACCGCACCTGATAGGAGGGACTCCAACCCAGCTGCTCTGCACCAGGCCCTCCATCACTTAACCAGTTAAACAATAGAATGTTAATCATTTAACCAGTTAACTGTTTTAATGAGTATTGACATCCCCAATGGTCAGTATGGGTATATGGTGGTGTGGATATATAGGTGCCCATTGAATCACACGGTGACATTAAGAGACAGGAGGAAATCGAACCACTCCACTACATTCCCAAGACATTCAAAACTATTTTGGATGTTCTCCCAATATATATAGCTCACATAGATTTAAGCACATGAAGAATCTAGTCTGGCCTCTCCTGTGTAAGGCAAGCCATTGAATTTCACTCCTTCATTCCTGCATGAAGTCCAGAACGTCTGGTTGGGCTAGAGTATAATTTTGCAGAAAGACGTCCCCTCTTGATGTAATGACTTCAAGTGAGAGAGTGGAACACATTTCTCTGTAAATTGTTTTGATGGTTAATTAATTACCTTCACTCTTAAGAAACTGTGCTCTATTTCAAGACACACTATTAATTTTATGAGTAATACACAGAACTTTTTTTAGTGAAGTCATTTTTAATCATCAGTTACAGAAGAACTCAGTAATAAGAATGCTATTTATATATTTGATCAAGGGGACCATAAAATGAGATGCTAGGTTCGTGAAACGATGGGGGGAAATGTTTAAAAGATAATATCCATTGAGGAATACTCATCTATAGGGTCCCACACCAGTGTTCCCTGTAAGCAGAGCACTTCTGCAGCCAATCAGGGGAGATTCAAACGCCGCCCAGCTGATTAGCAGAGCCCACAGACCTAGGTTTTTTGTTTCTGCTGGTGGGGCACATTCACACATGCCTCCGTGCACATGTATTCCGCACAGAGAGACGGCTACAGATACTGGATTCATACCACAAAGAATCACAATTTCCCTAATGATTTTATGGATTGATCCATACATTTGAACGCCACTATCACCCTATGAAGAAAGACAAGCACGTGTCTCCTGGAAGTGGTCAGCTACACACCCTGGTAACAATTAAAAAGCTGACATAAGATTCAGAAAAGGTTCTTTAAAGGGCAACAAAAATGATTAGGGGTTTGGAACAGGTCCCATATGAAGAGTGAGGAAAAAGATTGGTACTTTTCAGCTTAGAAAAGAGGAGACTAAGGAGGATATGATAAAGGTCTATAAAATCATGGTGTGGAAAAAGTGAATAAGGAAAAATTATTTACTTGTTCCCATAACATAAGAACTAGGCGTCACCAAATGAAATTAATAGGTAGCAGGTTTAAAACAAACCAAGGGAAGTTTTTCTTCACACAGCAGTCAGTCTGTGGAACTCCTTGCCAGAGGATGTTGTGAAGACCAAGACTTTAACAGGGCTTAAAAAAACAGCACACACACCCTAGATAAATTCGTGGCGGTTAGGTCCATCAATGGCTATGAGCTAGGATGGGCAGGAATGGTGTCCCTAGCCTCTGTTTGTCAGAGGCTAGAAACGGATGACAGGAGAGGAATCATCTGATGACTCCTTATTCTGTTCACTCCCTCTCGCATTGGTCACTGTGGGACGACAGGATACTGAGCTAGATGGCCCTTTGTTCTGAGCCAGTCTGGCCGTTCCTGTGTTCTTATGTTTTGACTCAGTTTTCCATATTGCCACTGTAAGGCAAAACAGAAGGGTTTTCATTCCAAAATCCTCTTGAAGAGTAAAACTCTGAAATATTTGTATGTTCTACTCACGGAGGCGTCTACGCAGCAGCACTATTTCAGAATCACAATGCGAGCATCTACACAGCAATTCCAAATAATGGTCGGCTTATTCAGACTTCTGTAAGCCTCATTCCATGAGGAATAACCAACGCCTCTTGCAAAATTGCTATTTTGAAATAGCAGCAGTGGAGCGTCCATACTACAGTTATTTCAAAATAGCTCCTCCCCAGGGCCATTCAAAGTAATTACTCACTAATGTTTCCTGGGGCTCTAAATTGAGGTACCACGTCCACATTAGGGGTACGTCTACACTACCAGAGGTATCCCTGGAAAAACTCTGCTGTGTTCAGGGAAGGTGTTTGGTCTTCTGCTTTTTAGGTCTTCATAACATGAGTTTTTCAAATCCCAAAGAATCTAGATACACGTGCTCTCTCTACCCCAGAGTCCCTCTTGCTATTATCAAAGCAATTGCTTAATCCAAATTTGCTGTGACTGTAAAATGAAAGCAGTTAATAGCGGAAATATCTCTTGAAGACTTCTGCCAAATTACCGCCTCATTAAAACTTATAAGCAAAAATTTGTTTTTGTCAGCTTTGAATCTGTCAGATATTCACATCTCCCCTCCTCTCCCTCCTTATATACATTATATATGAAAAAAAAAAAAAAAGAGTCATGTGGGACAACAGAGTGATGTCATCATGTCATTCCGCGTCCTGCCTGCCTCCTCCCTCCCCCCGTTTCTCCAGTGCTCTGCAGCCATGGCTGCCTTGCAACAGTCTTTGCAACAAACCCCGGAGCCAACTTTGTCCACATATTTACTCTGCTGACACCATTTTTGGACCTAACCATGCCTATTACAAGATCAAGAACACATATTCCTGTTCATCCAGAAATATAATTTATGCCATCATGTGCCTAAAGTGTCCCTCTGCTATGTACATTGGACAAACTTCTCAGACACTTCGCCAAAGAATCAATGCACATAAAACAGCCATCAGGCTCTCTCACAGCGAGAAAGCTGTTGCTTGCCATGTCAGCCAGACTGACCATTCTCTCAATGACCTTAAAACATGCATATTGCTTCAGAGAGATTTTAACTCCAGACTTCCAAGAGAAGCTTCAGAATTGTCATTCATGCTTAAATTTGACACTTATGTATGGGTCTCAACAAAGATGCTAATTATCTCACCCATTATCACCCCTAATGTCATTACCTCACAGACACTAACCTTCCCCTCTCACCCCCACTCTGTTCTAAAATTTGATTTATCAATTTTATGTGTTCACTTTTTTTTGATTGTATCACTTTGGTATATCGGGTCATGCCAATTTTCTTCCACAAATTGATCTCAGGAAGTGGGTCTGGCCCACGAAAGCTCATCACCTAATAAACCATCTTGTTAGTCTTTGAAGTGCTACATAGTTCTGTCTTTTGTTTTATGCAGCAGTCTTGGCTCCCTTCCTCATCCCCCTCACCCCCATGGCCGGAGGGAGAGCCAGGGCTGGCGAAGCCTGGGGGCGAGGGGGGAGGGAGGCGCGAGGTGGGGGTTGAGGCGAGGGGAGGGCTGGGGCTGCCTACCTGCAGAGGGAGGGGAATTAGCCAGCATAGCCAACAGTTTCTTCTAAATACATTTTGCCAGGCAAACCAACCAGAGGGCACATCCTGCAATTATATTTGACTTCAGGCCAAAACAAATCACCAGCAGCCAACTAAAGTTTCCCTAATTCCAGAGAAATTCCTTAGTGAGCCTCGTCCATTTACAAGCCCATAAAATGTGCTGTATCACTTTTAAAAAGTGCCTCTCTGGCTCCAGAGAGGAACGCGGAAGCTACAGCATTTGTCTGCACTGTTTGTGTCCAAGCAGCAGGTGGAAGAAAGCGAAGCCTCACATGGGCTCTGGTTAGCCAGCCCAGTGGTATTCATTTCAAAAGGTCACATCCACATGGGTTGTGCACCTGAAGGCTAAAAACCTAGCGCTCCCTCTTGCAAGTGTGGCTCATTCAGAAACGAGTCTGTCGGATGTAAATGGGGGTAAAGGGGTTAATACAACACAAGCTAGAGAAACCAACAAAGGACACAGAGGACTGAGCCGTGAGGCCTTCAGCTAAGCTGACCCTGCACCTTTACCTCTCACAGACATAACTCGGACGACATTTCTGTTTTGCTGCAGTTATTTTTTTTCCACGAGCCAATGAAAACTAACTGTTATGACCAAGTGGGGACTGTGTTCGCTCTATTAGCCTGTTACGTTGCATGTGATTTCTACTGTTCTGTAGTGACGCTGGGTGCGTGCCTCAGTTTCCCTGGATGGGGATGGGAAAGCCGGGGCAGCCTCTCAGTGACTTGATGGGGATAGGAATTTTGGGGATGACTCTCACTGAGGGGAGGCTGCCCAGGTCAGCAAGTTCACAATAGCCCAAGCTCACTGTAACATGAACCTGGGAGAGGGGTGCAAACAGGTGACCTTGCCACTGTGAACTTCCCCAGGAAAGATGGGCAAAGGAGAAGAAGGGACTGCCTGCAAGGCTGGGAACAGTTGCTGAGTGCCCTGAATTGGTCTCAGCTGGCTGAGGATACAGGGTGGGTGGCACAGGGCTCTGGTTCCTCCTCTCCCCAAGATGGACGGGACTGACCGCTCCCGGTTCCTGTGCTTCAAGTCTGTTCTACGCTGCCTTCCCGTGAACTAATAAACCTTCTGTTCTGCCTGCTGGCTGAGAGTCACGTCCGGCTAAGGGTGCTGGCCCTGGGGACTCCCCCACACTCGGTGACATGTCACCACAGACCCATTATTAATTATTATTATTATTATTAACAATTACTATTACTACAGAAACACCTAGGAACCCTGCTGTGGTGGCTGCTGTCCATAAACATAGCACGAGATGGCCCCTGCCCTAAATAGCTCAGAGACAAATAGAGGAAATCTCAGTCCCCTTTTACAAACAGGGAAATGAGGTACAGAGCATCTTGCACGAGGTCTTTGGCAGACCTGGGAACCCCTCAGTCCTAGTTCAATTCCTCTACCACAAGACCACCTTTCCCCTCAAACTATGACAGCAAAAAATCAACAAAAGGGGTTCTGCAAGTTAGCACCATCACTTGGGACCCTAACGCACTTGTGTCTGTTTATTTGTACTCCCACCTTCTCAGGACAGCAGCCATGCTCTACAGCAGTGGTCCCCAACGTGGCACCCGCCAGGGCATTTATGTGCGCCCGCTGAGTGACCAGGGCCGGCCCAAGCCATTCTTGCGGCCCAGGCGCACGGCGCAGGTGTGGCCCCGCCCCCAGGCACGCGGCAGCCCCAAAAGGTTGGGGACCACTGCTCTACAGCATCCAGTGCACGTTAAGTGTCCTTATGTTTAGTATATTTAAAAGGACTACCGTATACTTAAACTCTTCCTAGCCCTAGCTTGTACCATGGGGATTCTTGCATCATACCCCAGACGGGTTCTGTAGCAATGAACTCAAAAGGATCCATGGTGTTGCGATTTAAATACTCACCTTGAAATCAGGATTTCTCAAATCCGAGACTTCAGTTGAGTATCTATCATACAAAGGCAGCTGCAGACTTTGTTTCTGGATCCAGGTTCAGATTCTAGAGGCTAGTATTTTAGTGTTGCTAGAAGTGTTTTGGACCCATTTCTTTAGTAATATGCAGATAAGAGCATCATTCTCTCTCCATGAAACTCTCTCGGACAATCAGTAGATATGCTCAGCACAATACACAGGGCTTTAAGTACACACATCCAAACTTAAGAGGGTGTGTGCACTACAGAAATTCCTTTAAAAACGGTCTCAGGAGTGAATGACTATGAATGGTTGGATATATGAGGATGATTCATAAAATCAGCCATTCTAACTCATACTGAATTCCCGTAGCACACCAAGCAAATAGAAGTACAAAAAGCACTAATTAGCTGATTTGCTAATTTAATTAATGAAAAGCCAGCTTTAAAGTGTTTCCCATTTTCCAATATGAATGAGCCTAGCAACTTTCCAGCTGGTGAAAGGGGAATCGCCTCAAGTAAAATAAAGAAGGTGGAAGGGACAACGCTAGGCTTTATAAATTTGAAGCATGTTCACTCTATCTACTGCAAATAAGACTCGATATGAAAAAAAAAAAAGCACTCAAGTCTTGGCAGATTAGTAAGGGTCACATCAAATTAGACCTATAACTATACTATATGAGGATGCATCATACTCAACATATTCTCTGCCTTCCAGACATGAATAGGTCAGTACAGCACAAAGGCAGCAACAATAGAAACCCCGTCACACTGGGAGACATTTTGAGGGTAGAGCTCATTTTAGGGTTAAACCCTTTTCTATAATAAGGCTTGGGGAATGGCTAGCACAGTGCAAGATGACAGGCAGTTTACTCCATTGAAGGGAACAAAGCTTTGTGCGTTCTACTGCTCTCTCCGGAGACTAACAAAGGCCAGATTCTAATCATAGCTGGGTAGCATAGCACATGGTTTTGGAGGAAAAAAACCCCAAAATACTCCTATCCTGCCTGTGTGCAAGTACACTGGGATGGCTTCAGGTGACTGGGGGAGCTGTGCGGAGCATGGCAGAATAATGGGCCTATCCCTACAACTGGTGTTGCTTTGTTGTCTGAAGATCACATAAAAAGAAGTCTGGGGTTCAGCAAAACACGGAACTTTGCAACTCAATGTAATTAACCCGCTCACAGTAAGGCCTTGGAGTCACTGTGTAAAGGTCTCTCCACCCACCTACATCAGAATGCCACCAAGTAATGGGAGGGCAGGGGGCAGCATGACCCAGAGGAAACATGTTCAAAATGGGATGGGGTCTGCAGAGGGAATTTGAAGTGGGGCAGGGCGAGAGGGGAGGGGCAGGGCAGTGTTTAGGTTTAGGTTGGACATTAGGAAAAAGTTCCTAACTGTCAGGGTGGTTAAACACTGGAATAAATTGTCCAGGGAGGCTGTGGAATCTCCATCTCTGGAGATATTTAAGAGTAGGTTAGATAAATGTCTAACAGGGATGGTTTAGACAGTATTTGGTCCTGCCATGAGGGCAGGGGACTGGACTCGATAACCTCTCGAGGTCCCTTCCAGTCCTAGTATTCTATGATTTCCTTTTAAACAGGAGACAGAGGAACAAATCCACGTTGCACAAACCAGCTCCGGGATCAACTGTGAGATAGGTACCGAGTCTCTCACTAAGGCCTTATCTTTGCTAAATAGAAGGTGGATGCCGCCACAATCCATCTTCCAGAGTTTGATTTAGCGGGTCTAGATAAGACTCGCTAAATTGAACTCAGAGAGTACCCATCAGTGGTTGGTACTCACTCACATCAGCCTCCCACTGTGGGGATGGCAGGGAAACTTGGAACAAGATACAGGTTCTACCTCCCTCATCGAGTACCTCGGGGGAGGTACCTCCCAACATGGTCTGTGCAGCCCCCAGCTAGGACTCCAGCCAAGCCCCACTGCTGCCTGGCCAGCCATGGCTCCCCAGGCTGGAGCTGCGTGGCTGCTGCAACTTCTGAGGCTATCAGGGCTTTACAGTTGCTGTCAGCCCCCAGCTACCACTCAGCAGCAGGGGCCAGAACTCCCTGCTGCATTTCCCCTTCTCAACATAAGGGTCCTGGCTCAATCACGCCCCTCCTTCCCCACTCCTGCCCTGCGGCCCGACCTCCTTACACCCGGACCCTCTGGTCCAGGAACATCCCTGGTTCTGCCAGACCACGGATGTCGCCGGACCACAAAGTCCCAGCCAAGGGAGGTACAACCCGTACAATGACTCCAGCTACATAATTAATGTACTTGGAGTTGCGTATCTTGATTCGACCTTCCCTTTTAGTGTAGGCCTGGCCTAAGGCATTGGAAGGATTAATTCATTGCTGTTATTTGTTTTGCTAGACTATAAGCTCTTCCTAGCACAGGGCCATCCTTGAGGGGAGGGAAGGGGAGGGAACAATTTCCACACACACCCCCGGCCGCCATCAGTGTTCCCTGTAAGCTGAGTGCTTGGCTGTCAGGCCCAGGAGAGAGTTAGGGGCCACCCAGCTGATTAGCAGCTCACCTGCAGAATTTCTACTGGGGATGCGCATGTGCACACGCCTCGGTGCACACAACAACATTTATTCTGCACATGGATGGAAAATATTAGGGGGAATATTGCCCTCCACCACAAGTGCTGCTGATGCCACACCCTGTCCTGCTGTATCCCCACCTTCCCTCTTCTCACACCTGCTCTAACCCTGCCCCCCCATTCCAACCCTTCTCTGAAGACCCCTCCCCAGAGTGACATGGCTGGGAATTGAAGGAGCGGAGCAAGCGGGGGCCAGTTTGCTCCATTCCCACTGCCATCGCCGGGCCCTCTAGCAGTCCCACAGGCTGGCCTGGGCCCTACAGAGCCCCCCAAAGCATGGGACCTGGGGTGGTTGCCCTGAATCGTCGCATGGCTGTGCATGAGCAGGCTGTGTTGTGCATTTGTACGGCACCTGGCACAAAGGGACCCTGACATCCAGGCACTACCCCAAGACAAATATAATAATGATCATCAACAGACACAGGGGCCCCACTCTACAGCAAGGTGTGCTGGGTGGTGCATGAACCCATACGCAGACGCTGCCAAAAAGGTTTTACGCCTGTAACGCTGTGGCTACACTTAAGATTTTCTTGAGTTCTCCCCACATCATTGCTGCTTCCAGCATGAGCAGGCCTGAGATGCACCAGGGGCACAGTAATGCTCGAAAACTTGGTCAACACCCAAAAACAAGTTGCTTGAGGACTCTGGGGCATGAACAGTTAACAAAAGACAACCTGAGGGTGGGGTAAGGCCTCCATAATCTCGGGACAGGTTTGGCAGCACTGACTGCACACACAGATCAATCACTTCACTCTTATTGGAAGAGTAACTTTCCATCCTGCATTCCTTCCTGGTGGCGGGAGGGTCTGCAAAGAGGTCATCTGGCAGAAAGTAGCTGGAGCACAAGAATTACCTTCCTTTGCATTCCCTTCCCTGCACCAGGATGTTGTATTCCACACTGTTCTCTTCGGGAAAGCCTGGTGCATCAGCATTTATCCTGGCAGATCTACAGCTCTCATTATTGTGCGCTCACCTTGGCACGTTTCTATCCCAGTCAGGCCTGCGCTGCTCGTGAGAGCCAGATGCTCGTGTTCTGAGATTGCCCCAGGCCTGGAGGCGTGCACGAAGGAAGCTTCTGAACTGTCCTTAGTCATTTCCTTGATTTTTTTTAGAAGACACAATTTCAACTATATTCATAGCTATAAAACACGCACCTTCTCATTATCATCGGTCAGTTGGTAAAGAGATGCAAACAATTCCAAGACGACAGATTTATTTTTCCCCCCTTCCAGCATTTATAAACTACTCTTCCAAAGCCATGCAAAATAAACTCAATCAGCACCTCCCACTGTTCATCCCTTCCCTTCAGGGAAAAGAAACCACATACAAATGTGGGAAAGAGAGAGATGAAGGTTTTCAGCAAGGAGAGCTATGCAGAGTGAAAACTTGTCTTTCACCAACAGAAATTGGCCCAATAAAAGCTCCTCTTTCACCTGCCTCATCTCTCAGTTCACCTAAGTACTGAAGCACAGTTTAACAACTTCATAAAATTTACTCACCTGCTTAAAATTAGGCAGGTGTGTATGGCTTGGTTTAGCAATATACTTAAATGGCCTCTAAAGACAGAAGGGTGCATCATCAGAACCAAAGCAGAATTCAGGAATTCTTAAGAAATGTGATCCATCCCATTTTTCTCTTTACTATGCCATCAAAGTTCTAGACACAAAAAAACGTATCTTCAAGTTACTTACTATGGCGGCAAGCCGTGTGTTTTAAAATTACACAGCTATCATGAGCATTTTTAAATATTATTGTGGTATGATCAATGCTTTAAAAAAAGTATCCACCAATGTGAAAATTCATTAAGTGACCAATAAATAAAAACCCTTAAAAGAATCTAGTTATAGTCATCTTCACAAAAATGCTGAAATATCATCACGCCACACACTGCTTAGAACAGCACTTTCTCAGATTCTTTAAAGCCGTATCAGGAAACAAAAATGATCCATTCCAAAAGAAAAAAAGAAGAGAAGAAACTAAAAATATTTATGGTGTATCTGGCCACGGTGGGGGATTTGCATTTTAAAGAAACAGTGGGTGCACACACAAAATTTAATTGCTATTCCTTCAAGATAAATCCCATGTACGAGATATACATCTAAATCCCAGAGAACAACTCTAATGGCAAAAGCAAACAGCATCATAAGTAGTAAAATGTTTTTATACTCCAAAAAGTTTTTTTATATTCACATACTCCATTTTATTTGGCAGTATCTAAATGAGTGTTCAGGTACCAGAAACAATAATTGTCTATTGCAAGCATAAAAGTCACGGTGAGGAAACAAAATCCTAATTTAAATATCAATATATTTGATGCACATGCACTCATTATTAGCCATATAGCAAAAGCCCCAGTGACTCCCTTCCAAATGATTACATCGCAAGAAAAGAGTTACAATTTTACTGCTTCCAGAAAAGCACAAACAAGTGAAAAGACAGGAAAAGAAACCAGCATCTCATGCTGCCTGTGAATTTCAAGTTAAAGCAAAGGCTGCCACTCGACTCAAGCGTGGCTGGTATGCTCCGAAGGCTGGCTGACTGACTGGAAGTTCATAGCCTGACAGCTGGCTAGATTAAGAACTTAATTTGAAATACCACAAAATATATAAACTGACAGCCCAAGATGGCTCCCTAACCATGGAACCCAGACCGAGACTGAACAAAGAGCAGTATCAGAAAAGTTTTCAGCACGAGCGACAGTCACTGAAAAAGAAAGCGAAATTCACCTTTACATTCATTCATTCCTAGTCAAGGTTTTCATTTTCTTCCTACACAGAGGAACACTCCTTTAAGGAGTTAGAGCTTTTGAGACCGTCCTGTGCATTCCTTACCTGTTTCGTTTCCTCATCCCCCTATTCCATTTTGGGATCCACAGCCAAAGCACACATCCTGAAAGAGGGCGTGATCACAAACCTGTGTTTGTTTCATACCTGTGTGAGGGACCCAGAGCATGCTCAAAAGTTACTTCCTGGCCAGCTCTTACACTCAAGAGAAGGGAAAATCCCCTTGCTTGTAAGCAGATTGGCACTCGACAGGGTTATTCCGTGCACAATATCAATTTCAAAGTATTCATACCACCGCTTCCCAAACATTAGCAGGAGAGAAATCTCTAGGGTGGAAACAGGAGTAACTGTTGTAATGGTGAATTTTGTTAATGATTTTATTTCTTGCATTTTCATAACTGGCTACTAAGGTGAAGCTGTAAAGCTTTGTGGGAATTTACGCTATTTAGTTTACTGCAAGATGTACCAACACCACCACAAATTCACAGAGACACTGATCTCTCACCTCCAATCACCCTGCAGCGTGGGTTCAGGTGCCCAGTAACTGTCCAGTTGGAGTCCAGAAGTTAGTCATGTTTTTTCTCTCCCCATTCCCTAGTTGTGTGTGTCACACTATCACTATGCAATACAGGTTGAACCTGTAGTCGGCCCTCTCTGGTCCCGCAACATCCATGGTCCAGCATGATTTGAGTTAGCCAGATAGCCATTTATTATGGGTGTGGCCAAGTTTCCCACAGTCTCAAAGTGTGTTTACAGGCACCAGTCCTGGCACTCAGTGTTCTGTGCTGTTATTTAGGTATAATTTACCTCACAATGTCTTCAAAGAGCGCAATAAGCGGTGGAAGTGTTGGTCATGTTGCTAGACAATATTGACCTCCTGTGGTCTGGAACAGTCTCTGGTTTGGCACTGCACAGGTCCTAAGGGTGCTGGACTAGAGAGGGTCAACCTATAGGCTACATCTAGGTTACAAGCCTCTTTGGAAAGAGAGCGTCTGGACTACAAGCAGATTTTTCTAAAAAGCGAGCCACTTTTTCGAAAGAGAGAGTCTAGACGCTCTTTCAAAAAAGCACGGTTTGCATTCAGTAGCACCTTTTTTCGAAAGGGCACTTTCAAAAAAAGGCATTATTCCTCATAAAATGAGGTTTACCACGGTTGAAAAAACTGCCGCATTCTTTTGATTTACTTCGAAAGAACGTGGCTGCAGTCTAGACGCAGGTGAAGTTTTTTCGAAAAAACTTCGAAAAAAGTCTAGACACGCCCATAGCGAAATATGGGTGGATAGCCAAAAACAAGCAGTGCTAAGAAGAACACATAAAGGGGAAGTGATGAATAGGACAGCTGATAGATATGGAAAGGGGATACACAACAAAAAATAGTTCAGGAACCTCTGATACACACTCCAAACCAAAAAGTACGTAAACATACAGTAACTTTGGATTTAAACAGCCGGTGGGAAATAAGCTGCTGCAAAACTCAGGAGATTCGAGTTCAATTTCCAGTGCATTACAGATTCCCTGCCTGACCTCCTAGGAGTCATCGAATCACTGTACGCCTCAGTCCCCATCTGCAAAATGGAAAGAATACTTGCTTTAGTCCACCCTTTGTCTGTCTCTTCTAAACCTTTTGTAGCAGGCTCTGTCTCTTCCTAGGTGTATGCACAGCACCGAGTACAATGCAGACCTAACCCCCGTTAGGATGCTGAGGTGATATTGCCTTTTTACATTATAATCAACAGAAACTAGAGCTGTAAAATCCCGTTTTATTGGTTAACTAGTTAAGCCTAATGTTTAACCAATTACCAGATTAAAGGGGAAGAGGCTGGGCTGCAGTGTCCTTGTCTGCAGTGGGTGGGGAGTTGCTTCAGCCCCCACCGGTTAACCAGTAAACTTTCACCTGTGATGCTTGCTGGTTCACCAGCTAACCTTTCACATCCCCAAGAGAAACAAAGAATAAAGATGACTGCCCAAAAGGTTGCCCAAAGACTCTGCCATCCCTTCCAGATACCAAGGAACAGAACCAAAGAAACTGGATACAGGAAGTAGAATTTCCTGGTAGGGAAATGGCAGGAACAGAATGCTGCACATTTTCCTGTGACATTTTTTTACATGTAGCCTTCTGTTGTTTTCACCCAGCTGCAAGCCTACATTTTGCTAGGAGCCAATGGCTCCCACAGCCAGTCCCATGATGGCACAAGAACTCTCAAAGCTGAAATGGATTGTGTGCCATATGGTTTCCCAAGTCAACACAGTTCTCCGTTCTTTGGACACCTTCCCAAAGCTTTGATGTGACATTCAACAGTAAGAGGCACTGGGCCATTTTAAGTCATATCAGATGGAATTAGTAAATCCATTTCCTCTAAGTTATTTTGTTTATTCATTCACAGCCTTGGTACCAACTGAATTAGGAACTAGACCAAGGTTTTTGTAGGTCCAAGCACACCCTACTCTCTAAGAGCTGGCATCTTACACTAGTTTATTTTTCATTGACGCTCAATCCCAGTTTATATCCCAGCTATGAAAAACCCTCTATTTTGCACACTGTCCATACCAGAACCATAATTCTCTCTTCTCTTATCATATAAACCTATAATGGCGCCATTTTACTGTGAAAGACACATTGAGATACAACATCCACAAAAGAAGTGATGCAAAACACAGCAACCGCATGATCCATCTGGATCCCTGTTGGACGACGGCAGAAATCACATGAAACCATGTGGCTTTCAAGATCAAGACAAGCACCGTATATACAGCGAGAAAGGTGCCACAAATGTACTGCCATGGCCATTGTCCCTCTAGCCAACATGTGGTTTCGTATTCATGATACGCCCCTTAGCTTCAGGATTCCCATCATGCTCAGCAGAGTTCCAGTCCCAGGCTCTGGGAGCTGGAGCAGCTTGTTACATTTCAAAGGGAGAGGCATAGTAGCAGGGATCCCTCCCTTGCTCCCCACAAATCGAGTCACTACTCGACTACCTGATAAGCTTATGCTTAGCGGAGAGTCAACTAGTTGCTTACATCCCTGTTCCTCACTGGATCGCACTGCATCCATTTTTAATGCAAGCTGCTGTCAACACTACCCAAACCCTTCTCTAGCTAGCTCACATTGAAGTGCGTCTGATGAGCCCTTAGCACTTACGAAGCACAGCACTCGCAATACTAAAAAAGGCATGTGCGTTACGGGGACCTGTCTCCCAGCATTATGGGGTTAACCCTGAAAACTTCTTACTAGAAACACATCAGGCCTGCTTGTTAGATTGAAACGGGACTCAAATAAGCCTTTGGGGAGGGGAGGGAGGGAGAGGAGAGAAGACACCATATTGACCAATATCCTTTCAGAGTCAATAGCCTGAAAATGTTTGGCTATAAATCCTAACACAGAACACAGGGAGATGCGTTTCTGTCACTACTCTTTATTCGGTAACACAAGCAGCTTGCGAGGGCTGAGTTTTCAGACTGCTAGGCTAAAGAGGATTAGGAGCCAAATGTTCTTTATTGGAAGCTCACCTTATGATAGAGTTGAAAAGGCCTTTTCATCTTAAGCACCTGTTTTCAAAGGCCTATCACTTCTTCCCCACAAAAAAACCCAAACCCCTATCTTTTGCTCGAAATTTCTGTCAGTCTCAGCCCCAAGGGAAATTCTTGGAGAAAGTTTGAACAAAATCCATTCGAATGATTGGAGAAGGGAAAAGAAAGCTATACATTTCTCCTGTTTGAGAGTCTTATTCAGACGCGGGCCTTTTACACGCAGCTACCCACAAAACGTAGGGGAGTTTAACATTTCAGACGTTCCCACACAGCTCCAAAGACAACTGCTTGGTGTACAGAATTTTGATTTTAAAAATAGCAAAAGAAATAAAGTATGTAGTAAACAAAAGGAAAGCCCCACACTGCAGGCACAGGGTATTAGTTCCCTTACTGATGAAGGCTCTCACTCCTGCACATGGTGCCCCTTGATTTTAATGAGACTTTGACCATTTCCAGTACACGCTCAGGTTCCAGAAAGCCATACTGCTGTCACTATAGTGGTGTAATTAAGTAGCACGACTTCTCTCTACTGACACGGTCAGGTTACGGTAAAGGTGTTTTATCCCAGTACTGGATATCCCTGTACAGGAAAGGAAATCAGTAGTGCTTTATACAGATGTAGTTATATCCATATTAAGGCTTTTACCAAGATAACGATGTCCTCACTCAAAATTGTTATACTGGTAAAACTTATATCTTCATCAGACCTTGAAAGTCCAATTAGGCATGTGCTGATAGGTGAGTAACCCCAGACTATCTTACTGCTTGAGTGCCTTGCTGAATGGAGGCCTAAGTATAAATGTATTGCCCATTCTCTGCTCCCAGTCTTCCCCCTTACACTGTCCTTACCCCCAAGTTCTTCCACCTGCTGTAAAGATGGTCCCAGATCAGAACTCACCAAGTCTCCTACCGTTGCACGTTTTTTGCAACTTCCTAGGGACTGCTGGATTCTGGAGCACCAGCTCACAAAACATGAAGGGTCTGACCTGCTTGTGTTATGATGGCATGTTGATAGTGTTGAGATTTAGGTCTTACAAGACAAGAAATTTAGCACCATAATCAATGGTGCTAGAAAAAATTTTGTTTTGTGCACCCAGGCATGTGTGGATGTGCACCAGTAGAAACACATGCTGCCAGCTGTTGGCACTGTGGGTGCTTTGCTAATCAGCTGGGCTACACTTGAACCTCTCCTGAGTGACTGCCCAAGTTCTCAGTTTACAAGGAACACTGACTGTGATTACTGCACCCCTATAACTGCACATCTGTGTGAAAATCCAAGGGAAGAAAGGATGAACCTTTTGGAGGCACAGAGCATGAGGCAAACATACTCAGTGCCTCATGACATCAGACCAGGAAATGAGATCTAAAAAACCGCATGCAAAGACAAAAGTATTAGCAACATGCAATGGCACAGAGTTTGCACAGTCATAGAAATAAACAGCTTTGAACTCTCCAGGACTTTGCTTTTGAAATCTTAACCATAACACTGAATAAAAGCCTTAGCAAGTGTTGCAGACAGCAAATTTCAAAACCATAACCATGCTTATTGATGCACAGGTGATCAAGGGACAAAAGCTGTGTGACAGTGTCTACTCCAAATACTTACAATCCTGAAAAACAAATAGCTGCAAGGAGCTTCTCACCACTGAGCTACAAACACTTAAAAGCACCAGCTCTTGGAGTCATGGTTTCATTTAAAAAAAAAAGTACCGTTTTCGTGGTACAGCCAGTCCCCCAGTTGCTAACGGTTGACTTATGACCGTTCGCAGTAACAATCAAAGCTGTCATAAATGGCGGACCCCGAGTTACAAATGTGATCCGCGCTTACGAACAGCGCAGTCCCATGTAACTCTATGGGGTCCGACTTACGAACGAACCGAGTTACGACAAATTGCTTCGTCTGTAACCGGTTCGTAAGTCAGGAAGAGGCTGTAACTAAAGGCTCAGAGGAACAAAAGAATTTTTCTTCCAAATCTCATGATTTTGGCAGATCCAAATGATGATTTGGGTTTCCCAAAGTGTACTCCATGGAGCTCTGAGCCTCCACATGACAGATTCAGAGGCTACATGAGCAAACGTGAATGACAGTTTTACCACCCTGTTATTTTGTTAGTCATTTTCTGATAGTTTTCTTAGGGGAAAAAATAACTTATTGGAAATATACAAGAAATAAAAATAGAATTCCAAAAGTTTGTGTATTTATTTGGGCACCTATTGAATTAAAAAAATAATTACACTATTTTAAGAGCTGTGTGAAATTTTCAAGATCCCGTAGGGGCTCCGCTGCTGAAAACATTTGGAAACCCCTGCTTTGGGCTAGGACCTTTCTGCAGAAATGAGAGCAGAGAATAAATTCAAGCAAACCAATCACTTCACTTCCAAATTGGCTAATATGAGATGAGGAAGGGGGAGAGGGTGGGGGGAAAATCACAGACCAAATCATTTTCCTCTGGCTTCTTTCAGTGAGAAGTGCTCATCCCAGAACACAGTGCAGGTAGCTGTATCAGAGGCAGCAGTGCGGGGATGGCAGCCAGCTCCCCAGGGGCTGCTACTGCCCCACAGTGCTGCCTTTTAAGATGGCTCCCGGCATGTACCATCTCCCGCCTGCTACCCTGTGCTGCTGCCTCTGAAACAAAGGCAGCGGCAGCACAGGGCAGTAACGGCTCCCTGGGAGCTACGTTACACAATTACTCGGTGACACGTTTATACAATTTCCCATATTTTAACATCCCTAATGCTTACCAAGTACCCCGTTAGCTGGAGGGCCAGGTCAGAGCAGGCCTTCCCCTCCCCCCAGCTGTGGCAGGGCGGGACAGAGCAATGTGCTTTGCAGGACACAGGCCGTGGGAGGCCTGGCGGGAGTAGCACCCGGGTGGGAGCAGGCTGGCTGGCAGGAGCCCTCCCACAGCAAGCCAGCCAGAGCAGCCCTGCACAGTTCATCATTAAACAATTAACATTATACCTCGTCTAACCAGTGACTTTTTAAATGGATTTTTAGATCCCTAAATTCAGGACACAACATGGAGAATATTAAAGGCATGTTGTTTACTCTTTAGGTTTTCATTTGTCCAATAGCTAAAACCCATTCAGTTGTTACACCCAAAACGGAGATCTACCATCCCACCTGCTGTAGCTGTTCCAGTTTTTGGGCAACACAGAGAGAGAGGTGGTGTGCCTATGGCTCCATGCCTTTAAGTAAAACTTGAATATGTCAAGTGGGGATTAAATAGTAAATTCAGTTCTAGCTTCCCTGTTCACAGGCTAATGCAACTGATGGCTCCTGCAACACCCATCAGAAGGATGGAACAATCAGACTGATAAATAACCAAGGTCAAAGCAGTTTAAGAAAGTTTTGGTGTTACCTTTACGGGGGCTATATTTATTAAAAAAAAAAAAAAAACAACAAAAAAAAAAACACACACACCCACACCCACACCCCAACTTTCTCACAAGTCAAGCAACAGAGACTGAAAGGTCTAGACTCTAGGATGATTAAATACAAGTGACTTAAAATTGCACATTCTACTTGCTGAAAATTAAACTATTTAAAACATGTTGTCCATTACCCATTTAGCAGAGCATGTCCTTGCAAGCACTCAAATACAAAAACTAAGTGTGTAAATCAGAGACGATTAGAAGGCTTAATTCCTACATATAATTAACACACACACACACACACACACACACACACACACACACACACCAGTTATTTCTGAAAACATTTTAAAAAGGGGTCAGAGAGGGTGATCTCTTATCTGGACTAGGGATGTTAAATTGCATGTAATCAGCTAATCGAGTCACTACTTGATTAGTTGATAATGGGGGAAAACTTCAGAGCTGCTGCAGGGTTAGCTCCCAGGGCCTGGAGCTAACCCTGCTGCAGCTCTGCCTTTTAAATATATGAAGAGCCGCCAGGGTCTTCATATATTTAAAAGGCAGAGGTGTAGTGGGGGTCTGGATGCGAGCCAAGAATCAGTTGTCCCCACTCACTCTCAGTCCTCACCGCTGGTGGCTCTTAATACATTGAAAAAATCAGAGGCTCAGTGTCTGGGACAGGATGCAAGCCGAGAATTAGCTAATTCCCACCTCATACCCAGTCCCAGCCATGCCTCTGCCTCCCCTGCCCCCCAGACAGTGCTGGGTGAAACTGGCTTGCTGGCTCCCCCCAGCACTGGCTGCTGCTCCCCCCCTCACTGCCTCTCTCTAACAGAGTCAGCCAGGGCGGGGCGGGGGGAGAAGAAAGAAGAGAAGTGACTTATCGGATAGTTTACTAGTCGCTTACATCTCTAACCTGGAAATGTGTTTGCTTTGTTTCAGATCCACCAATCTATCCCCTGAGAGCCAAGCACAGCAAATGCGAACCAGTTTCTCAATGGATCTTGAGTCAGGTATTTGCTGGGGTGTCAAATGGCTTGAGATCGTCTAGAGATAAAGCACGCACAGAGCTCTGCATCCAACAGCTGCACACACAAATATCTGTTTTTCCTAGACTACTATATACAATGACTTCTAAGCAGCTACCATTCAGGGTAGCTGGACAGAGCCTCTCTCCTTGAAGGACACTGGACCAGAGTTTGGTCATGCCCATTTTTCAGATAAGAAGAGCAAGGCACAGAGAAATGTCCAAGGTCAAGGACAGAGAATGCACTGCTCCCAACTGTAACCTACCCAATGGCCTTACAGTGCAGTTTCTCCCATCTTCAGCCAATCATCAGCATCTCCAAACTGTGGCTACGGGAGGACAGGCCACAGATTATCCTAACCCCAGCTCAGAATAGAGGCCTGGGGCTGGATGCTCTTGCTAACACAATGCACTGTCACAATTTCTCTTGGGGTAGTAGGATGAGCTGGCGTGTTTTAGTTTGGTTTAGTAACTTGCTTTGCTCTGTCTGTTTTCACTTGCAATCACTGAAGTGCTACTTTCTGTACTTAATAGAAACACTTTTGTGTATTATCAAGCCTCAGTGTTACCTAGGGGGAACAACCACTGCGCGTCTCTCTCTTTCACTGATAAAGGGGGTGAACATCTTCTGTTATACAGAGGGAGATAGATTTATTTGGAGCTTTGGTCCCTGTTGGGATGGTGCTCTTGGGTATTGTCAAGGGTCTTATGACTGAGCCCTCCCAGAACTGAGCTGCTTCAGCATCTGTGTTGCTCTGCTGGGGGTGCTCACCACAACTCTGTGCCTTTGTTGGGGGAGGAGACCAGGGCTTCTTGTCAGCAGGACCGGGGAGTAGGGAGCCCCAGGAGACAGGCTCGAGGGCATGATCAGCACATCAGGTGACAGAGGCCCAGGGGGACCCCACCTCTGTAGGTCCCTTATCTAGCCTGCTTTCTAGGCATGATTGCCAGGTCCAGCCCTGGGGCACCTGTGTTGGCTGACCCGCTGCTTGCAGGGCGGGAGGGGATGGGACTTGAGCCTACCACCCTGTGCTGCCCAAGAGAATGCCCTATCCCCTAGGTCACTCCAGAACCCAACCCACCTCCCTACCTTCTCCGGGTCCCTTATCCTGCTTTCTAAACACGGGTGCCAGGTCCACCAGTGGGGCAACTGGTGTTGCCTGCCCTGCTCCTCCCAGGGTGGGCGGAGGTGGGATCCAACCCACCACAGCTGCATTCTCTGGAGCAGACTTCTTACTGTTGCACCGTTCAGAAGAACATAGTGCCCATCCCAGCACAAGCCCGCAGTGCACTGCGGGGGGAGGGTTCGTAGTTATACCACCACCCAGATGAACGCTCATAGCTGTGAGCGGCATTAATACCCTCCCACCCGACCCCGCTCGGGAGCACAACAGCCACGGTACAGCCAACTCCTACGCGAGGAGAGCAGAAAAGGGGACAGCAAAGGAGGGGACCACCCCAGTTTCCTGTCTCCCCATCTACATGATGAGCATAGGGCGTCACCTCACAAGAGCAGCAGGGGAACGGAGCTTCTCAGTGAAGCTCTCTGAAGGTGTCGTGCCCTGGACAAAGGTCATGATTATTCAGTCCTGTCCCTCAGTCCGAACCAAGGCGGATAGCTCACCGCCACCCAAGAGAACGTCCATTTCCAGGGGCTACATCCAGCCAATGAAGAGAGCAGCACCGTGCGGCACTCCTCGGCAACATCTTCAACCTGCTGCCAAATCTAGTTTAATTCTCCCCATAAGTTTGCCAGTCACATAATAAAATATTGATTAGGTGGCTTCATGCAGTTGAGAGAGAGACTAATTAAGAGCAGAGATCTTGGGGAGGGAATCTCTAGAGACGATTTTCATTAGGATAAAGCTTCTCAACGAAAGCAAGGAGAGAACAAAAGCACACACCCCGCATCTGCATGAGGCACTATTCCGTGCGGTTGCGAGGCATGCAGCAAAGAATGTGTCTGGGAGTTTAAGGAGAGGAGAGAAAGGGAGGGGAAGCACACAATGGAGATAAGCAGAAATTGTGATTCATGACAACAGAACTTGGATGGGACATTTTTCTAAACCTACCCCCACCACGTCAAGAACAACAGGGAGAGGAAACAGCCAGGGAGTAAAACAGACTCTGATGCATGCACAGCTGCGGCTCACATATCCCAGCACAGGCAGTGCAAACAAGATTTTTTAAAGTTTGAGACTGCTGCAATGTATCGCAATCTGCATCCATCCCTGATGTTTTCCGCCTGACCTAGAGATGGAATGTTCATCTACAAGCCACAGAACAGCCTGACAGAAGGCCATTGGCTTTGACCCGTCTCCACCAGAGCACTGATGGTAATTGAAGCAAGACCCCGGCCTACTGGGAGAAGAGACAACCAGTCGAGCTTGCAAATCCAAACACTACCTACCAAACCTGGGAGCACCAGGTGAATGGGGAAAGAGCAGCAACATGAGAGAAGTCAGCCATCAGCTAAGGAAGGTTTGACGCAAAAGCGGAAACACAGGGAGCCTCATTTACATCCCCATTTGAATAATGGAATCCAAGGATTTCAGCTTTTGCATTGCCATGCAACGAACTCAAGTACTCACCTCTCCTGGATTTCCCTGCTGATGGAAACTAGCCCTCCATCAAAACATGGCGACATCCTCGAGTTGCAGTAGGATCAGAAGTTGCTCCAGACAGGTTCTCAACCTTACTTCTATTTCCTACCAACCCCCAACTGACAATCACGGCTAAGCAGCTCATTCCCATGCAGTACTACCTCTCTGTGCCAGTACTGCACCATTTAACAAGAACAGAAAGGGGGGGGGGAAGAAATCCATCCTCTTGTACTTTACAGCTGTGCTAAAACTGAACCAGAAACCCCACCTCTGAAGTACACACCACTGCCTCGCTCAGAATGTGGCAGTCTTAATCCAGCTCACAGAGGGTGTGTCTAGACTACAGGGTTTTGTCGACAAAAGTGGACTTTTGTCGACAAAACTATACCTGCATCTACACTACCACTGAGTTCGGTCGACATAACGACAGAACTCAGCAGTTTTGTCAACGGTGGTAAACCTCCTTCTACGAGGAATAACGCCTTTTGTCGACAGAGTTCTGTTGACAGAAGGCGTTATTGCATCTACACTCTCATGTCACCAAAGCGGCTTGCTTTGTCGACAGAACTGGATATAGTCTAGACGCTCTTTGTCGACAGAAGCTGTGTCGACAGTATCTGTCGACAGTCTCCGTCGACAAAAACCTGTAGTCTAGACGTACCCAGAGGTTCCCATCCAGTTCCACAACTGTCTGAAGTGATCAAATAAATTATTTCGCCACTAGGGGGCAGAGACACAATTTTCCTAGTGAAATCCAGGTGCTAGGATGAGGACTACAAACACTACAATTTTGCCAAGCTCTGTTTAATAAGCAGGGCTCGACAAATAATACAATCTACTCGTCTGTGGCGAGTAGATTGAAAGCCGGAAGAGCCGGGTTCGGCGATCAGATCGCCGGACAGCGCGGCTGGCGAGCAGGGCTCCCCGCGGTTCGGCGAGCCCTGTTAATAAGGTTAGAGGAATAAAAGTAAAATGAACTTACATTCAGACTCCTCTGGTGCCATGATGCTATCGGATGCCCTTGACACATGCAGATTAATAGATTTTAAGGCTTGGTCACCTAGGCTAAGCTACTATGCACACACACACACCCCCACAGGCTAGAGAATTTCACCCAGTATTTCTTACATCAAGCCTATAACAGGTGAAGACACAGCTTTTAGAAAGACACTCAAAGCAACAGAGAATCCATCATATCTGTTACATGTTCCAAGCCTTAAACCGTTCCCAGTGCAAAAGTGCATTTACCTCATTTCCACCGTGAATGGATCTCGCTTCAGTTTCAAGCCACTGATCGCCTGACGCCTTTGTCCGCCAGCATAACGGAGCCCTCCACCTCCCAGCATGCTTCTCCCCAGGAGATGGTCACTATCAAAATCTAAGTTACTGCTTGACCTTCTGGCGCAGTAAACAGATTGAGCTTCTTGAGTCTCTTGTTGTAAGGCAGCTTTTTCAACCTTCAATCACTCTCTTATCTCTTTATCGAATCTTTTGGATCAACCTAAAATAGATTAAGACTAGTTCGTGAGAGACTGTCTAACAGATTGCCTGCTGGATACCGGTTTGGGCCATACAAAGGTATGGACATACTACTGAGACAGTAATATAGCTGCACAAACACATCCTAGCCAAGTGTGTTATAGTTGATCACCTAAGGTAGTAATTTTACCAAGCATGCAGCTGCATGATGCATTGTTTAAGGCAACATCATCAGCGGGCAGACGAGCCCTTTTAAAAAAGCACTCGTGTTTTAAATATTACAGGTTTGTCCCGGTTTCTCTTGGCAATGTGTATAATTTTACAAGTCACTCCATTTTAGATCAATGCTCTCCAATACCTGTAAAGATGCACATGACACTGAACACACACAAACCCACCCCGGGCTGAACTGAAATTTACAAAATTTGAACCCAATCCGTAACCCCTACGAGTTTTGTTTTGGTTCCCCTCCTGTTACTTGGCCATTTCTTAAACAGCATTTGTGCACAAACTGGCAGACTTGGCTTTAATAGAGCCAACATTTTTGCTAGTGGGAGGGGGGGGGGAACAATTAAATAGTTCTGTGCAGGTGCTTCCTCCCATTAGCAAGTGTTTACTTCTCTAGATTAACACAGCTACATAGTTATAAATCAGATCTTTAGGCTATTCTATGGAGCTCAAAAGGTAGAATGTAGCAAGAAAAATCCAGGAATGTTGCTAGTTCTCTCACCTTCAGCAGTTAATGCATTTTAATAAATGTTTTTTGTTATTTTGCGGCTGCTGTTTCTATTCTTCCCTCCCCTCCATCTGCACTGGTTAAGAGGGCTTTTCCAATCCTAAAGTACAAGAAGTTCAAGTCTCAGGAAACAATTAAAACAGCAAGTGGACAGTACACTGGAGGCTACCTATGTGGGCAGAGGATGGTACGACTCTACAGACCACCACGAAGGCTATAGACACACAGAACTATGTGGCTACGAACTAGGATAAAATCACACCCAGAGCATCCGCATGGAGGAATCACAGTGCACTGCTATTCCTGTCCTTGAAGTCCCAACCGCAGGGCAACATAGAAAAGTCCCTAAACTGCACATCTATCCTCGCACGGAACTTGTTACTAGAGAGCTTGTCATAATGGAGCTAGCGCAGACCAGATCACAGTTAGGAGCAAGCGGTAGCCCAAACTGTGCACATCTGGCTCTACTCCACTATTGAGGCAAGTGAAAGATGAGAACAGCAAACAGGGACAAGATCTATTTCGACAGGGTTGTCTAAGAGGGGAAAAGTGATGCAATCATTTCCATGATAAAACCCCTCCCTACGTCCTCCCTATGGTTCAGGACAGAGGTTCAGGTCAGGGAGCTGCTGAACAAATGTGTTTATCATCCCTAACTTCTCCACAGAGACCTTTACCTTCTAAAAGTCAAGGTGTTTTGAACAGTTGCCTTGGCTACCACATCCCTATTTAGGTACCCAAAGAAGTAGCCTGGTTTTACAAAGTGCTGAACATCCAGGAGCTCCCGCTAGAGTGAATGGGAATATCAGTGACACTGAAAAAAATCACTGAAAAAAAATCAAGTCCCTAATTCAGTTTTAAATATGGATTCAGGCGCTAGCTTGTAGGCTTCGGTTTGTGAAGTCCTGGCCCTATCCTCCAGTCCTGCGGCAACTTACACCTTCCAGGAGCCGACTTTCATTCGAAATGTCTCCACATGGAAAATCAAGTCTGAAGAACCTTCATTCTTAATGACCACAAGCCATGAAGAATGTTGGCATTGTCTCCACTCGAAAGCCACATCACGCACACACCCATTCAACACTGCTTCACCTATGTCAAAATAAATCAGATGGAGGCTTTTCACCTGCACACTCTGTCCTTTAGGGAGCTTCCTATACTCTTCTGGAATTTAGATTTGCTTCCATTGATTTCCCTCTCTTTTGATTCGGAACAAAACATCCAGTCCTTTGCTCACCCTGGTATCTTCCAAGAAGTACTTATGATTAGATTTAAGGAGTGTGAATTGCAAATAATTTCCATCATTCCCTCCCTCATCTATGAAGCTAAGGAGGACATAAAAACCCTTCTCTGTAGTGTTGCCCAATCACAAATACGGGGCAGAAACTCAAGTGCCAAAGAATAAGGCAAAGCAGCACACCCCAAATCAGTAAGTTAATAATGATAGGACCCCTCTGTCTAGATAGATACACCATACAGACAGAAACCCTTCACGAGAGTTGACTTAGAACAAGTCCTCTTGCCAGATATTAACCCTCCCCAAGAACAGTTGTGCTTACCAAGTACAAGGAGGAGGGCGTGAGGCTGAATACTATGCCAGACATTGGCTTAAGGGTGAGAGCAGTTTCTTGGCACTGTCAGTTTTGCAGGCTTCCCTTCATAGTTTACTCTCGTGTGTACTGAAGCCTTAACGATATGGATCCCTCCCTACCGCGCTGTGCTACTAAGGCCCAATCTACACAGCAATCGTCTGCCAGCAAACCTTCCCGGTGCAATAACCTGCCAGATAAGGTACGCGTTGCCATCAGGGAGTCTGGTCTGGGAGCACGTGAGCCGCTTGCGCACACGTGTCCAGGGACTGCGGAGGGTAAGCCTGGTGCCTATCCCAGCGAGCAGGCCTGGGGGCATTACAGCCAAGCTGTAATGGGGCATTATGCTGCCGCAGTTTCCAGCCGTGCTCTGCGGTGCTGAGGATACCGACCGAGATACACATCATATCCATGCAGGGCGGGAGCCGTCATTGCCAAGTCCAGCACTCATCCGTGACTCCCGAGGCCACGTCTACTCTGCAAGGGTTGCAGCAATGCTGCCGTAGCCCAGACACCTGCTACTGTGACCGGCGAGGTTTCTCTGTCCCTGTTGCAAATCCACGGCCGTGCTGGGCAGGAGCTAGATCAGAGTAATTCTTCTGTAGCCAGGGCTCAGGCTGGCTTCACTTTTCACACCCGAGTGAGGTAGCTAGGTCGAGAGGGGCCCGGCCTACACACAAAGCTTAAGAGACGGGGATTTATTATATACTGCCTTGGAGGCCACACAGGGAAGAGGACAGGAATTTCTTGGCTCTAAAATGTCTTGCCTGAAATTCTGGAAGCCAAATGAGTCTCAGAGACCCACTGCCTCCATTTGTGGCGAGTCTGCACAAATGGTCATTTTAAGGGGTGATGTGGCTACAGCTATCCCCACAACTCCCTCCCATTCCCATACAGAGGTCAGCGTAAGCTGGCTCCCCCCAGTGCAGCACCCCAGTAAGAAAGTGGAGGGCTGGAAGCAGAGCCTTAAACCTGCCCCCCCACTGCCCAAAGTTGAGGCCAGCAGCCGGGACCTCTCGGGGGGGGGAGGGGGGGAGAGAGGATAGGGCCAGCTGAGAACACTGGGCACACAGGGCTAGCATCCAGGACTCCAGATGTTGGGCACCCCACCCACGCTTCGCTCCCTTCCCAGGCTGAACCGCACTGCCCTCATAGCTCCCATTTCCTGGGAACAGGAGCAGGGCAGGGTCACCAGTCCCAACCCTCCAATCCTGCACTCCACACCACCCACCCACCCCACTGCCCTGAGCCCCCTCCCCACACACACACGTAGCCCCCTGCCCTGACTCCTGCACCCCTCCATACATTCCAGCCCCCTGCCTGGAGTTCCTCACACGCCACCCCATATTTAAACATCTTACAGGTGTTGTCGTCTCACAAATCTTTCTCTCCCCTCCCCCATCCACCCTTCAGGGGGGCAGCACCTGTCAGAAATTTAATTATTTTGACCCCTGGCCTAGGGTTGCACAAGGATAAAGAAGAGTTGAAGGAAAACACTCCCAAATCCTTGCATAACCCTGAGGCACAATCTCTCCCATCCAAGACTAGAGCCCTATCATCCCTCCTCTCAGGCCTCGTCTACACTACACTGGGGACCAACGCCACAGCGATCCATCCTCCGGCCATCTATTTATCGTGCCTAGTATAGACGCAATCAATCAATCTCTGAGTGAGCTCCTGTTGACACCAGTACGGCACCAGGATTAGAAGAGTGATGCCACGGTAAGTACGTCGACTTCAACTACATTATTTGCATTGCTGAAATCGTTCGGTGGCGCTGGTAAGTGGAGACGAGGCCTCAGACTGTCTCTTGCCACGGGGATTTATAACACTGCCCACTACTGGGCCCTCCATCTCAGTTGAAGACTTTACGTCTTTACCCTAACACATTGGGAAATATACCCAGTACAACAAACAAACAAACTTTCTCTTCCTTATATAGGCCAACGAAACAGGACAATGAGGCTGATGCCCCAAACAACTGCTCCCAGAACAAGTTGAAAGCTCGAAGGAAAAGGAACGTGCAATGCTAAAGAAAACCTGGTGCACTCGTAAGAATAACAAATCTAAGCCTTCCAGTGTGGCAAATGAGGCCTTCAAAAACAGACTGTCAAAAATGTGATGCTCAAAACTTTGCTGCGTTCAATTTATTATTTTTACCAGCAGAGTGCAACAAAACATATTTGAACTTTAATCAATTCCTGACAGGCTTATATAAACATTATAGGAATTTTGTCCATGGTGTATTTCTCTCTCTCAAGGCTGTAATAAATATGTCAGTTCCAACCCCATTAGCTCTTTCTCTATCATCTTGCTGTCTCAAGTCACTGCATTTAGAGTGGCAATACAAATCCTTTTAGGCCTCCATAAACGCTTGAGACACAGAGAGTAATTAAAGGCTAGGCACAGTATAATATTTTAATTCAACAAAGGGGGGGGGGGAGAGTACTTTTCAGCTACTCTTAATGCTGCTGAATGGGTACGCCACACTGATACCACAGTGGAGTCCCTAAAGTTAGGTTGGTGGGTTTCTTGGCTTCTTCATCAAAGGGGATCCTCCAGATGAAAGCAGTCACCGGTTCGCACATTTTCTAGAGTCGTACACAAGTATCTGCCTGACAACCTTGCTGGGAAAACAAGAGAATGGTGGGTGCATTAGTGTGTGTGCTTTAGCATGCACTCTTGTGAAGAGCTGGGCTCTTACATAGTTACAAAAGGAGCAAGCAATCCCTTAGGAGACACGCATGGATAGTTCACAATTTGAGAGGGAATTTCTGTGTCAGGAATAGCCCCACCCCTTTTTCCCTTCTTCCTCACTTCAAGCATGTGTTTTGTGCTCTCCTCAGATCCTCTCCCCTCAATTCCCTCTAGATTTCATCCGGGGCTGTACAAGCTTTCTGTAACAATTAGCCTTGTCACTGTGAAAATACACCTGCTCCTGCTTCAGTGATTCATGTCTCAATGGAAAGGGCATATTTTGCAGTGCCAGGGATACAAGCCAGCCGTGTCCTAGTGAAAGCCATAATTTTTCAGGAGCCAACCCATGGTCTTGCTCAGTAAATCCTCCATAAACCCTGAGCTTAACTGAGGATAAGAAGATGGATTGTGATGGATGCCAACTTGCGATTAAAAGAGAAAGATAAGTGACCCTAACCCAACCCTTCCTTCATGTGCAGTGTTTCAATTTATGTCACACACTAATCTGGAGTTGACCAGTTATGTAAATGAATCTCCCACGGTGGCCATATTTACAGTTCGCTGACTGAAACAGCTTTCCAAAAATTACAGATTTACTAGAAGCTGCTTAAAGCACCTTATTCAACTGAGGGCTTGTCTCGACTATGGGATGGATCGATGCTGCAGCGATTGATCCACCGGCAGTTGATTTAGCGAGTCTGGTAAAGACCTACTAAATTGACCGCTGATCACTCTCCTGTTGACTCAGAAGAAGATGAGCAAGCAAAGTTAATGGGAGAGTTTTTTTCTGTTGAGCCCTCGCAGTGTGGACCCAACAGTAAGTAGATCTAAGCTCCACTGATCTGAGTTACACTACTAATGAAACTCAAATTGCGTCCCTTGGCTTGACCTGTGCTTGTAGTGTGGACCCTATACTAAGGCTACAGCTAAACTGCATCTCGGTATAAGCCAGGCCATTGGAAGGTACCTGGGATAGCCACTGACAGGAGAGAGCTCTCACAACAACAAAATAAAACCAGTCCCAATGAGGGGCGGTAGCTGTATTGGCTGGAGAGTGTCTCCCACCAACGAGGCAGCGCCCACATGGGCACTTTGAGTGTTAAAACTTTTGTGGATCAAGGGGATGTTTTGTCTCCGGCTATATCTACATTGCAACTTGGTGGTTAAAAGTTTTGTTGCTCGGGGGGGGGGGGGGGGGGGGGGGGGGGGTTTCAGACTCCTGAGCGATAACATTTTAACAGTGCAGACATAGCCTGAGGCAGTCTCCTCCTCTCCCCCCAGTTGAGGAGTGATGCATGTGATTCCTCCCAAAGGCAAATGAGAGCAGCAGAAATAAATCCGTGCCACTTGAAAAGTGTGTGCAGGGTTCTATATGGCATTGTGAGCGCTTCAGTCTTAGATCCAGAGGGGTTCTGACAGCTCTCCTGTGAGCACTGCAAGAAGAGCCAATGCACCAAGCACCGGCAGGTTTCCATTTTCAAAGCAGGGTCGTGAGGAAGCAAATGGAGTGTGTCCCACTGTAGTTGGCCCCCGGCTAGAACAGCCAATAGGGCTTCTGTGTGTGTCAAGGAAGTCACAGAGTCCATGACTTCCTATGACCTCCCTGACTTCTGCAGTGGCCAGCGTGGCAGACCCAAGCAGCTGGCCCTGGGACCGGGGGTTCAGGTGGCCTTAGAGACAGCCACACCAGCCATTGCTTGAGCAGTCCTGCAGCCAGTCACACCAGCCGCTATTGGCACCACCCCTTGGAGTTCCCTGGCACAGCAGCAGCCAGAGTAACCACGGGCCCCTCAGGATACCCCCTCCAGAAAATGATATCACATGCTCCTCCCCCACTCCAGCACCACCAACCCATAAGATTCGATCAGGGGAATTTGTGGTATAAGTCATGGATGTGATTTTTTTCCCTTTTTTTTTTTCTCCTCATGATCTGCCCGTGACTTTTACTAAAAATATTGCTGATTCAATCACTGCCTTAACAATAGCCTGCAGAGTTAAGCATGGTAACCTACAGCAGGCTCCACCTAAAGGGTGATTTTTAATCAAAATCTGGAGCCAGTTACACATTTTCCAGTAAAAGGTTTTTCTGTCATCAGAAAATGCTGTTTGGTCAAAATCAAAACTTCCTGCAGGGGCACATCTAGTCTGATTTCATTTGGGGGGAGGGGGGCAAACAAACAAACAAAAAAAACCAACCCACACACACACACACACACACCCCCCATCAAACCAAGCATTTCTGTGAGGTTAAAAGGGCCCATTTTGCCAGACCAAAACTTAACGCTTCAATTTGTTCGAATGATCAAAGAACGTCTAGCTTGCAGCCCTCCCGAGCTACAGCAGTACCCAGAAATTCTGGGGGAAAAACACAGAATTCTGCAAAATTCTGCATTTCACAGCGGCACTGAATTCCCCCAGCAGTAAATTTAGACTAAAGTAAAAATTATATGAAACATTTTTGTTTTATCAAAATGGAACGTTCCCATAGATCTGAAATGATTTTGTTGCCCAGAAATGTAGTTTCACAGAAAATTAACAAAAAAATGGCTGTACTGAGACCTTACCTGTAATAGTCTATAAAAAACTCAAATGGATTTAAAAATTGCTCTAAATAAGCTGGCACAAATTCATAATGAAGATGCACCTAAATTTAGTTGAATACTGTAATTCACCAATACAAGCTAAACATAAGCAAAGGTTAAACCAGTTTAAGCATGTCTGCATGAGGGTTTGTAGACAGGCCTAGCTATAGAGCAATTTTTAAATTGACTTCATTAAACTGACGCATTTTATTAGTGCAGACAATGCCCAAGTGCCACAGTAAAGGTTAGCAAAGTAAATTCACATCTGGTTTATGTTACGGCTCCCATCTTTGCCCAACAAAGGGATTGAAGTGGGGACCTGTAGAGTTAAATTTATTAGCCTCTATATGGTAGAGAAAAAACTGCCCCCCCTCCCCAGTAAAAAGTTTGGCCAGGCCGCTTTTGCTATAGTGGGCTGCAGTACTCCTTGGGAGAAACCGGCCGCACCCTTCCTGCATACCATTGCCTTTAGAAAAAGGGAAGGTGTGGAAAGGGGAAAATAGCCTCAGACTCTCCCATCCGCCACCTTGGCCTGAGAACTGCAGGGCTTACCCGGTCACATGAAACCTGCACAGTTTCGGCCCAACCCCTGGGACACAGACCCCCCACTTGGTGACTGTTGGGCTGTATATGGGAATATGCAAGCGCAGGAAAGCGATGTGCAGATTTGGGGATAAATACCCATCGCGCAGTTCGCTCGAGGAGGTCTTCGCAACACACGTACCACCATGCGTGTGCCTTCCAAAGCGCTGCCGGCCTGATCAACCGACCAACCACCTCCCCCGACTCTCGGGCGTAACCAAGGCCTTCGCAACCGAACCGATATCTTTGAAAATGTTCCGTATGCTGTGTAAGTTGGTATGTAGGATTTAATTTTTCTTTGTTGTATAAGCTTAGTGTTGTAGTTGTTTTGGGTAGTACATAGAGTTTGACGTTATCACTGTTATTTAATTAGTGTAGCTGGATATTTTTAGAATAGAGACTATTCCCCTTGCCATTCCCATCCTTATATCTCTGACACGTTTAACTAGAAATCATAGAATAAATATACTAAATACTGTAAATTCATTAACACGGTCTATTAAAAATCTTAGAATAAATACTATAAATTCATCACTGTCATAAATAAATATCTTTTATTTGCTAAAACTGTCCACCTGGTTGTGTCCTTCCCCCCCCCCCTTGGGTATGCATCATCGGACCTGTGGTTCTCGCGTCAGGGACCTCTCGAGTTAAATTCATTAGCCTCTACATTTTGAGCCAAAGAGCCAGGCTACATAGCAGAGATGGAACAAACTTAGATACTCTACAGATGGGGCACACAGAGGAAGAGTGAATATCTGAATGGATGTGACAGACCAGCATGCATTCTTGCCACAAGGTTTCCCCAATAAGCATTCGCAAAAACAAGGTTTAAGTGAAGTTCAAATAAGATCACTTTGAACCTCCATTTTCATATTCATTATGAAGTTTCCCCATGGAGATAGCCCTCCCCCTATAAAATACCACAAGCAAATCTGAGCAGTCTTAGACATCCCATTACGATGACATTCCATAGCAGCGAGTTTTGCCCACTAAGATGGTCATGGTTTGACCTGAGCTTTCCATCTTGAAAGTTCAGCGCAGGCGTCAAAACTTCTACAGCAACGATAGATTACAAATACACAAATCGAGAGACGATCAGGATCACTGCTCCTGTGCACCGATCCACACAGACAGCAAGGGGGGAAAAAAAATATCTGTAAAATTCATCTGACAGGGTGAAAAATGAAAGCCAAGCGAAACAGAACTCAATCTGTCAGAACAAAACAAAACACAAGAAACATTCCAGGGAGAAAAAAAACAACAACAAAAAACAAACAACCACACACACACAAAACACAGCTTGATTGAAAGTTTCTATTAAGCAACAACTGGTCTTTTTTTTCCTAGAAGATAACCAGGGAGGTATAGTTACCAGATGACATGCTGGATGCACTTTAAAAAGGTATCAAGGAAGTATTAACATGGAAAAAAACCTGAACAAAGACAGTGGCTCATTTACACCTCGGATTGCAAAGGGCTGTCTAAAAGTTTGCACAGAACCTATTTTACTTGCCAACAGGTTCCAATGTGTTTTCCCCCCTTCCCTCTGAGCTGGTTCCATTTAGGAAGAAATACACCTGACTCTGCACCCTATGCCAATCTCTTATTACAACACACAAAGTTCGGAGTTAAGGAATCTCTTTCTCTACCAGCTGGACATTATTTGGAAGGCAATTTTCCCCTCAAGTTGGCAAGGCTACACTGGAACGTCATAGAGCAAGAGTGCAGGGATCAACTGTGGAGAAGGCCACTGATTTCTCATTGGCCAAATAAAATATGCTAGGTTATCCAGCACAGGGACTCTTGAGGACTTTTGGCATCTCTGAATGGGAGTGTTGATGGTGTAAGTAAGAATCTTTCTAGCAGCGTGATCGTTTCATAGCTACCATCTCTGACAATACACATCCACCATCATACAGAAAGTGCACAGCAGGAATACTGTGGAATCTGCACTGAACGTATTCAGCAAAGCTAAAACTAAGATACAGAGCAGAAATACGAACTGAACACTGGCAAGGAGAATACAGTATGCTGATCTTTGACTCTGCTGAAACGTCTCCATTTATTTAAGATCACCACTACAAAATGTATGGTAAGGAACAGTCCCACCCAGACAGAGCTATAGAGTCGATTACCCACAAGGGTCCCTCCCTCAAGGTTAATGTGCAGACAAAAGTGGCACAAAAACTTTGTAGTGTAGATGCAGTCATAATACCATAAAAATCATGTGTTAGGGGAACTGCGTAACCACTGAATATCTCCAGCCCCTGCCAGCCTGGATCCCAAGGAGGCAGCTTTGCTGAATCTAACCGACACCATTAACCAATAAGCATCCGCTTAGCAGTTACACGGTTAGTCCTTTACATTCAAACATCCCTTGTATAAGCCCCTTCATACCAGTATAGCTATTCCCCAAGAGGGGTAAGTTATAGCGGTATAAGGCACCATCACACAAATATAACTATGTCCAAACTAGGGGGTTGTAACCGTGTAACTATATTGACCAAGGAGTGCGGGGGGGGGAGTGGATAAAGCGTCACGCCCTTCACTGACATAATTAAAACTGGTACAAAATCTGATTATTGAATAGGCTTAACCTGGGGCTTAATGTTGCTTTAAAGTCACTTGGAGAGAGGGGGTTCGCAGACCTTTCCACAAAGTCCAGGCCTGATCTACTCTAGAGAGGTAGCCGTGTTAGTCTGTAACTTTAAAAACAATGAGAAGTCCCGTGGTACCTTAGAGGCTAACAAATTATATATGTCTCTATGGCTACGTCTACACGGCAATGCTATTTTGGGATACCGAAGTATCCCGAAATAGCTATCCCACGTCTTCGCAGCAAGCCCGGTTTTTTTGAAATATAACGGGCTCGCTATTCCGACGTCCCTATAAACCTCGTTTCACGAGGAGTAAGGGACATGTCAGAATAGCAGGTTATTTCGAAATTAAGTACGAAATAAGCTATTTTGAAATCTGATCATAATATACGCAATTTGCGTTGCTCAAATTGCACATCTTATTTTGAGCTACGGTGCAGCGTAGACACACCCTAAAGATGCCACATGACTTCCTGTTGTCCACAAAGGACTGCTGGCATGGCCATGCTGGGTAGCAGTCTGAAAATGGACAGATTCTCTCTTCCACTCCTTCTCCTAGTGGGAAAAATCCCTGGTGTAGATGCAGCTATGTCAACAGAAGAGCACTTTTTTTCAAGCTTAGCTAACATCGTTCCAGGAGGTGGAGGGGCTACCAATGGGCTCGTGTCATCATATGGGCTGCCTCTCCATTAGGGGGCTTTGGCTGCCATAACTTTACCAGCCTCAAGGCCCTGTAGTGTAGACAAGCCCCGACAGACAGGCAGCTTCCAGAATAATATCATCTTATCTTCCACACTCACACATAATCCCCATTTTCTCTTCTCCTTGTAACTTCTCTTCACATAACCTCTTGTATTTTCGTCGACCCACTGCCCCACCACTTTCCTACCCTATCGTCCAAGCTCCCATCACTTCTACCTTCCCATCAGTTACTAGGGGTCACTCCTCTCCTCTGCTTGTACTCCCTCGGGTTACTTAGCACTAGAGTGCCAAACTGAGCAGCTTCAGCACAACTCATAGGCACTTCCCAGACGGGGGAGAGAATGGAGGGGTGGGGGTGGGGAGGAGCAAAAAAGTGCAGAAATCCTGCCTGCAACTGGAAAGCTGCACATGGTTCAACCACAAGCTACCACACACAAAACAAACCCAGCACGGACAACGGGTCCCTGCCATTCCAGCCAACAGAAAATACCTACCTTCCTCCGAACCCCCCACCATGAAACAGGTCTGAGCAGAGAATGCAGTGGAAAGAGTCACTCTGAAGAGAAAGGGAAAAAGACAGGACACCTCAAGACAGACTTTGGGCAAACTGGTGTGGCTGGGAATCGATGCCGTGTACCGTGCGGAACATTTCGTCGGGGTCATAAAGCTCAGCCTGGCACGGAGAATACAGAAAATCCATTAACCTGGTAAGAGTCTCCTTGGCTCTCTGAAAAATCTGACCGTTACCCACAGGCTGTTGTGAATGGAGAGAGAGACAGCTTGTAATTAGCTTAGGTGGGACAGCCTAATTATCAGAGGCCTGAGGAAGCATCCCTTTGTGCGAGAGAAAGGGGATGTATTTATAGTTCTCTTTTGATAAAGAGATTACATCCAGTCATAAATGAATGATCAACGCACTTGACAATTTTCTTATGACCTAGAGATGCATTAATATAATATAATATAATATAATATAATATGAGACAAAGCCAGAGTCCTCTGTCTCCCACACATTATTCATAAGCAGAAGACATCTGCACATTAATGCCAAGGAATACTACTACTAAGGAAACAGTAGCTAAATTTTCTCTCATACTGTGTTGTAATGGTCAGTCATATTCTGCTCTTTGCTTTCAAGATTTAGGCCATGCAGAATTACGTATTTTCTATACATCTCTAATCAATACGTGGATTTGCTTGCTATAAAAGCCCTACCTTCCAAAGGCCTCCATCCACTTTAAAATGCAACATTAACATGAGGGAGGCCAGCAATTACACACCAAGTAGCACCCAAGATAGGGTAGGTACTTAGATGCATGCCAAGCTGACCCCCGCACCACAGAAGTTAAAATCCAAGATGGCAAGCGACTGTTAAAAGCAGACCTCCATGCCAGAGTTCCCGCTGACTTTATGTCCAGGTACAGAATGGCTTTCATCATATGCAACAATATGGAAGTGATGTATCACGCACCCAAAGTCACTCCACACCCGGACAGTGTGTGCTGGCTGTGGGGCGAAGGGGTT
>JANRFK010004440.1:41976985-41995494 GCA_030068395.1 Apalone spinifera | reverse complement strand
ATGGTTGAGAAACACTGGTCTATTGAACAGCTTTGGACAAGCAGCAGGCTCCAGAGTGATTGGCAGGAGGGGGTCTTTCAAAGGGGAGAGGAAGGGTTAGCAATAGCCAGAAATGTTACATAGGATGATGCTACCACATTTCAAAATAATGAATGCTACTTGGAAGGTGGGAAAGTGAAGCAAGAACTAGTGTAATTGATCTGAGAAGAGACAGCAGCACACTTCAGGGTTTTCACTTTCCATTGAACATCTGAGTTGTGTAAATCAGGTGGCACTCCTGGCTCTTGCTAACATGACAAAGTTGTACCAGTTAACTTAAGGTGTGAGTTTAAAGTGTGAATTTTTTTAAAAAGAAAGTTCAACTGGTGCAAAGTCCAGCATGGATGCTCTTTTCCAGCAGTAGCTCTCGAAGCACTTTACAAAGAAGGTCAGTACAATCATCCCCACTTACAGCTTGGGAAACTGAGGCACAGAAAGGGGCTGTGACTTCTCCACAGCAGACCAGTGACCGAGCTGGGAACCCAGCCCTCTCAAATTACAGGCCCGTGTTTCATCCACTCTTGGGAACTCGTTTCAGTCACATGCAAATAAGCCACTCCGCCTCAAATAGGCACATCCACAAAAGGTTTGCACCAGTTTAAAAACCAACATAAAGTTCAGCGCCATTTTCTCACGGAGGTACGGTTTCAGAAAAAAAAACTGATTCAGAGACTGCTGGTGGCAAAGGAATTAGAGTAGAATTGGAAAAAAGTGTTAGAACTTTTAATGGTCCTTTAAGAGTTGCTTGGAGACCTCCACCCACTCACGAGCACATTTGGAAAGGGGGTGTTCCCTAGAACATTTATCCAAACTTTTTCTTTAGAGGAAAAAAAAAAGTAATTTCCCCTTCCCACTGGTGCTTTTTATTTAAAACTAGGTAATCATCTTTTCCCCTCCCGACCCTTTTAAATAAAAAACCACCCACATAGAACTTCAAGACAACCTAAAAGCAAACTCTCAGTCATTTAGGGCTGCCAAAAATGAAAGCAAAGTGAAGCCACAATGCTACAAGTTCACCTCTGATGAGGCTACATAAAACTATGATCTTGCCATGGATACCACTGGAGGAAAACCAGAAACGGCCTCTATATCAGATCACATTCTTACAACACAAAATTGAAACTGACAATCCCTGTTAATAATAGCATGTTATGTAACCTGGAGTTTGGGGTCTTCTGGAGCTGAGCGCGCAAGCGAGCAAACTAAGAAGATCTTGTATTAATAAAAAGAACAAAACTGACTGAACTTGCAAGAAGAAAAGCCACCCCCTCAGTGCAAAAATAATAATAATAAAAATGGGCCAGAATCATGCCCCCTGGATTCAAATAGTCACAGCGATCCAAAACCTAGATCAGTGTTTCTTTGACTGTGTTCTGTGGCACATCAGTGTGCCGCGAGTCAGTCGGAGGTGTGCTGGGGAGAACAGTTAAAAATGGCCACCCTTAAAGGGGAAGGCAACCTCCCCCCCCCCCAATAACTTCCACTCCCAACTCTTTTTTGTGTGCAGGGGGAGGAGGGGGGAGGTCAGGAACTCAACAAAAAATCCTTGGTGTTCCTTAAAAAAAAAAAAATTGTTTGGTGTTCCCCAGTCTTAAAAAGTGTAAGAAACACTGACCTAGATCCAGATCGGAACAGTATTTTTCAAATGAATCCATCCGAATTAATTCTTCCAGAAAGTGCTGATCTCTGAACACGCTAAATATAGTTAAGGAAATTTTTACGCTCTCTGAAAATTAAACATCAGAGCAACAAGAATGGGCTGCTTGTTTTCAACAACTTTTCCCAGGCTCAGGCCATCCGTTAGAGCACAGAGCTAAGGTACGCAGACATGTTTAAAAGCCCCACAAGTGAGAAGTTTACAAGAGAAGTGCCAACACCAGTTAATGTGTAACCTTGAGATTTATGGGCATAGCGGCACACCTTCCTGTCGCTAGAGGTGACCCATCTTTTACATGTCATTTTAACCTTTGGAACCTATGACTCACGATTCCTGTTTTCCAGCACTTTCAAATCAATATTGCAAGCAAACTCTTGGGCTCTTCCCACTCCCTATAGCTCAGCTGTAAAATGAGAACAGGAAGGGCAGGAAGAAGTAAAAAGTTAAACAAAACTGAAACAAACAATTCTATTAACCTTGGTAGGATTGTGTCAGAATGATACATTTCAGGATATCCATGTTTTGCAGGTTACAGGACACACACCACTCTAAAAGGGTAGGGAAGGCAAGTGTTCAGCTCAAGCATTACTGAACCTTTATGGATTCAGAACACAGGTTTTAACAGAGAATAGCCACAGATCACGCATGCTGTGAGCACAACTCGGACTTACCCCCACTCCTAACCACTTCCATTAGTACAAATCCACCCTGTGACCCAGCGATTACCTTGGCTACATAGCTGCGCTTCTGCATGCGGTGTCGTCAAATCCGCACCAGGCAGCACTGGCTCATTTACCCAACATATTGGGCAGAGAAGCTTTATGTGCATGAAAAGACAGCGGACATCTCTATTGGCGCTTTCCCTGCTTTGCTAAGCCAGAAGTGGGGAACCTAAGACCTGGGGGCAGGATGCAGCCCCTGGCTTGCCTGGATCCAGCCCCTGAAGCTTGGGGCTCCCCCCTCAGCAATGGGGAGCCCGCACTGGCGCGCCAGCCCTCCTCCCCAATCCCCGTTGCCATCCTACCATGGGACTGGGGAACACAATCTACTAGCCTCTCCCGCCAGGCTCTGGTGCGCAAGGGAACTGTGAGGAGAGCCTATCAAAACATGTAGATAGTATCATGAGCTTTCGTGGGCACAGCCCACTTCCAAATGACCCGTCATCTGAAGAAGTGGGCTGTGCCCACGAAAGCTCACGATACCATCTACTTGTTTGGTTAGTCTATAAAGCGCTACCAGACCTTTTGTTGTTTAAGTTTATCCTGTGCAGACTAACTCAGCTACCCCCTGAAGCTTTCCCCTCAGTGACAGCTTAGTTTTTCTTTTTTGCTTCTCACTTGTGTGCGGCCCCCGGATAAATTTTCCGGAGGGTCAGCAGCCTCAAAAGGTTCCCCATGCCTGCTGTAAACCATCCACCGCAGAACCAAAGTGCTCCCATGCAAGTTTCAAATTCCAGCACAGTCTTAAATAATAAGTTCCCTCAGCAGATGAGGCCGGCCTGCTGTACATATCAAAGGCTGACAACTCCCCGAGCTGTCGTTGGCGGAGGCCATTCTTTGGCTGATGCACTTGTTTACATGCTGTTGCCAAGGCTAGAAGCTTTGTAAATACTCTGCCTATTTAAACAGCTCTGAAACACTAGGCTGCACAGGTGAAAACTGGCCCAACAGGCCTAACCTGGCAGACAGCAGGGGGAAACGAGAGAGAGAGAGAGAGAGCGCGCGCGCGAGCGAGCGAGCCTGATCAGATGTCCATGGGTACCTTTGGCTTTATCAGTGAGTGGCTAATTTTGCACAGGTGATAGGTAAGACCTGTTGTTAACATCCTGGGAGCTGGATTGTGAGAGGTGTCAGGTGTGTCTTGCTTTCAGCTGAACCCCCTCCACCCCCACTCAGGTTAAGAGCTTATTTTTTAAATGGACAGTTTACAGCTTCGCTCAGATTTCAGAAAGCAAGCAGCTCTACAATATGGGTCTGGGGTGGAAAAAACACTGCATAAGAGAAAGGGAGATAATTGGATTTAACCGGGGCACAGAACAATGGGATCCTGATCGCAGCTGGGGCTCAATGCGACTGCAGTATTAAAAATAAAAAAATAAAAAGTCATTAGTATTTGGTGTTGACAGAACAATAGCACAAAAGGGCCTTAATCAAAATAAGAACTCAGTTGTTCTAAGGTTGTCCAGATACCAGAGAAACAGCCCTAATTCTCAGGGAGGGAAGGGTGGTGGGGAGCCAGCCACTTGCAGGAGCAACTAATGAAGTAGCCCGAGTTCGAACTCCTTGGAACTAACCAAAAACCAGCAAACACAAGAACAAAATGCATGGATTGCTAACGCCACAGTAACCCACGTAAAGGCCCCAACAGAGCTCTCATTCTGTCTGCAGCTATTGCTCTCAGCACTGCCACCTTTCCTGAAGCCAGGTTTTAGTCCTAACGTAATTCCTGTAAAAACTGACATTAGTTCATTTCCTCTGGGGAAACAACTGCTACATCAGCCGCTCTCAACATTCAAATCATCAGGAGGGGGATAAGGTCAGGAGAAAATGCCTGGATTTCTCCCAGATTAACAGCCTCCAGGGAATAATTCCACTAGAAAACATTTGCAATATTCGTGGTATTCAACGCTTCTGGAAAAGACCAACTTTGTTAAAGTTGCATTTTTGTTTTTTAAACCTCTGAAGTCAACTGGTTCCCAGAGACTGTTGTGGGAAAGGAGAGACTTCACATAAAAGAAGCCAACATAACTAAATGGTGGACAGGAGCAATTGCTCAGCTATCACATGCAAACTCGTTATTATACACAGAGGTGTAGTTAAATACCTACTTTAGACAGGCTATTATTGTACCTACCCTGGAGGTTTACATCACCGAACGTGCTGGGATTACTCATGCCTTGGTTCAAATCCAGTTTGAGCAAGGAGGACAAATAAATGTCCGTTTGAGCACATGTCTAAAAGATCCTGATTGAGCGGAACATCTTTTTCACAAGCAGAAGGTTTCTCTCAAGATTTTGCCGCTATTTGGTTATAAATCCTAGAGCTTCCAGAAGAAGCTGGGGGGGGGGTGAGGGGGGGAACAAAGCATTTTATCATCTAACTATTTAACATTCACATTTATTGTCTCCCCCCCGCTACCAATAACTTTTTTATGGGATTTGGTTTTCTGCCCTGATTTTGCTGATCCCGCAGATGGCACATTTCTACCTCAATTTTAATGGGAGCATCTAAACCATAAAAATGCCATCTTAGGCAGCAGCTCTGCTGTGAAGTCTTCAGACAGGAAGCAACATGCCATTTTTTATGGACAGCTTCAGATTTCTTGCAAGAGAAGCGTTCATTGCATTTCTGGAAATCAGAACTGAAAAAAAAAAAAAGGCTACAGCGCAAGAAAGACACCAGGGCCAAATGGGCAACACAGAAACAAGGCTATGTCTACCCAGCAAATAAATGTGTGATTATCACACAGGTGAGCATACCCAAAACTAATTAAATTTAGCGCACTCAATTACAACAAAGACTACATAGCAGCACAGTCTTCACCATGCGCTAGCAACCAAGTGAAGACTGGAAGATGTGTGTTCTGACACTCTGCCTAAGCTGAACTCTGTGCTAGGGGTGTAAGAGTGTGGTTAATTAACCGATTAGCAAAAGCTTTTTGGTTAATGCTATAGACAATATGCATTTCCGCCCCCGGCCAGTAAATTTATCATCAAGCTGGCCAGCAGCCCAGCTCAGTCCCAGCTTGCACTGGGCCTGGGACCTACCCCTTCTGTGGCTCTGCATTTCAAGTGTATTAGGAGCTGGGTGGGCAAGCAGCCTGGCTCAAATTCCAGCTTGCACCAGGTCGGGGAGCTCAGACTGCTTCCCATGCCCTGGATAGGGGCTGCTGCCACCCTGCGGTACTGGTTCCCCTCATGGACCTGCTCCCACCTGGCATACAAAGGCACCCATGCAGCATAACCGGGGGCTCCTCGGGAGTGGGGCCAGAGTGCACTGGCTGCCGGCCCCACCCCCGGGGACTATAGAATAGTTGAATAACTGATAAGAATTCATGAGGTTACTCAACTATTCAATTAACTAATATTGAACATCCCTAGTCTATGCCATCACATGTTAATTGCTATTGATACCCTTGTTAGCTAAGGCTTTGTCTACACTACAAAGTTTTATAGCCAAAAACTGACTTTTGGCCACATAACAGTGAGAGTATAAACACTGCAATGTGACTCTCATTGAGAAAAATGCCTAATTTTGGCTGCTGCTGCTTCTCCACAAAAAACTTCCACCACAAACTATTCTTTTTCCCCCTGCATTTATTGTCCAAAGAACCAACAGAGACTGCTGTTTGTTTTGCCAACAGAACTGGCTTCCACCAGTATCCCACAGTGCCTGCCCTGAAGGCTGTGCTCAGTGTTTTGCGATCTCTGCTGCCCTGCAGTCATACGCCCCTCCCCTTTCAAAGCTCCAGGAAGTATTGACAGCTGATCAATGAGCTGCTCCTTTCCGGAACAAAGAGCAAATTGGTAGGTAGGCTGCTGCTGTAGGGGGAGGGCTGGAGAGACTGCTGTGCTGCTTTGACATGCCTCAGTGCGGAGAGCTCACAGACCTACTCGTGATGCTGCTCCCAGCATCTGGAGGAAGCTGTGGGAGAACTCAGAGGGAATCCCAAGACACTCAGGGATCAGCTCTGCCTTCCCACAACATACCCACGGTGCATTGCTCATACTGTTCATGATGGCGCTTGCAGTGTGGGCATGATCCATCGACAGAGGGAGCAAGTGTGACCACCGTTTGGCGATTATTTATTTTGTCAAAATAAATCTTGACAAAACTTGCTCGTGTAGACATCTCCTCAGTTAATGCTGACATACAGAGTATGCCCATCTTTAATCACACCTTCGTTTACAATGTATATGTTTTCGGAGAATCTAGCAGGCCACAACCATCTCTAAAGCAACCATGTCAAGTCAAGCCAGGAGTGGGGGAAAATAGGGTAAAGCCACAACCATGTCCCTTAAGCAGAGGTGGAGTCAAATCTCATTTTTCCTTCATTTGAGTTTGCATCTCTCCTTCTCCGCTTCTCTTCATTTTACATTCAAAGGAACCAAAAACTCCAACAAGCAAAAAACTCAACCAAAACCCAAAAGTTTAAACAGCTGTAGAACCCAGCCTCCAAGCCTCCCCAACCACCTGAACAATCACCAACATAGCCGCTGAACAGGTAAGATGCCTTTGGTTGCAGGTTCCGTGACAAAAGTTTCACCCAGTGCTAAAAGCCATCAGGTTTTTATTACTGGGAATTGCTTGTTTCCTGCTGTGCCATTAGCCCAGAGATGGATGATTAAATACAAGACAATGTGATGGTAAGAACCTTTTCATGCCATTTAAAAAAAAAATGGAGGTAAACCTATGCCGCACAGACCCATTCTTTGGGCTCTTGGCAAGTTACCAGCAGGAACTCCAAGTTGACACATTGGGTATCCCATGTACTACGGTTTGCCTCCGTTAAGAGGCTAAATATAGCACCAGGAGTATTCCTCTGGTTCTGAGGATCTTAATTACTGTAATTCTGGATATCCTTGCTAGTCATACAAGTGCGTCCCATCCTTTCTTGAATCCTGCTCAATGGGACTGCGGAGCAATGAGTTCCACAGACCAACGTGTGAAAAAGCATTCCTTGTTATTTTCAGTGTTACTCCCTTTCCCTCTCATTGCAACAGTTAGGTCATGGGGGAAAAATGTGAGAATGCAAGAATTGCGGTTGAGAAGTAATGTTCAAGAAGCTGCATTGGGCACGCATAGCACTTTCTACTAATCTTTTTTATCTGGTTGAATTTGTCCCTTAATAGATTATACAGACAGAGAGTGTGAGAATGCTCACACAATAAATTTCATATGCAATGTTTAACAGCTGGGCTAACAAAGCAGCAGAAACTCATTTCCACATTTCCTAAATTCTATTGATTCAAACTGTGCAAGCTTAACCTTACAATAATTAATTACATATATAAAATTACATTTAATACATACACTATATACGCACACGGATAATTAACCTTCAGTGTGGAAGTTACAAAGAAATATGAAAATGCACCAACTCTTTCTTCAGAGTCTAATGCTAAAATATTCCATCCAAGAGCAATTCAAGCCATTCTGATTGTAGCAACCCCCAACCAACAGAAACAGCTGTCCTGATGCATGCTTCCTTCAGACCAGTAGTGGGAAACCCGCAGCCCATCTGGGTTCTGGGTGTGGCCTGCGAGACATTTTGTCTACCGTTGCATATGCGCAGGGTTGCCAGATTCTGCTGGTTTTCCTTCGTGTAGGTTTTTTTCCACTGTGGATACAGTATTACGAAAGTGACACACACTTAAAGCAAGGGCAGATGAAGAGAGGTGTGTGCTTATTGCTCACAACACTGCGGGAGCTGTGCATTCCCTCTGCTACCAAAGCCCTGCTACATTTCAGTCGGCACTCCCCACAAATGCAGGGCACGCAAGTGCAGTGAGCAAAACTACCCTATCCCGGAAGACCATCTTGATTACAACAATCTCGCAGCCCACTGAGATGAAGGAGGGCCACTCGTGCGATCCACTCACTAGCCTAGGTTGCCTGTCACTGCTCCAGACAGAACCCAGCTCTCACTTAGTTTTAAAACCAGACAGTTTGTGGCTCAGCAAGGGTTACGGATTGTCACAAAGTGTCCTCCAACACGGTTCTGTTGGTGTGTGCGTGAGAGACACAGACAGAGAGGCTTTCAAGCTACAAAAAGAGCTCTTCTTCAGATGACCTGAAAAAGAGCTCTCTGTGCTCAAAGCTCTTCTTGCCCACACAGAAATTGGTCCAATAAAAAGGTTTTACCTCTCTCATTTTCTCTCTAATATCCTAGGACTGACATGGCTACAACAAGCATGAAGCTGGACAATATGTTCAGGAGACTGGCATGTAATATTTCTGAGAATCATCTGCCCTCAGCCACGTGGGACTTTTAATCAGTAGGTGCACAAATCACAATCTTGGGCAAATTCTGAACACAACAGACACACCAGACTCGAGAATTTTCACAAGTAAGCCTACCCATTTCCCAAGCCATAGGAAGATGTTCTCTGCATCAATTTGTTACATACAGTTTGCAACCCGCTCCTTTGATGAGAATTCCTTTGGGGAAAACTCGTGCTATGTAGATAGACATTTCATGGATTGCTCCCAAGAACACCACAGTGGATAGTCTGCCTCAGCAGGAGACTGCAGGTTTGTTATGTTTCTCAACATATTTCTTGAGTGTCTCTTATAGACTTTTTAGAAGTGAAATCTGGTATGACTGGGCTTACTGGAATCTCAGTACACAAAAGCTGCTTGTATTCTATATTTATTCATCAATAAAAGTGTCAGGTCACTTTTTAGTTTCTTGCTATTTACACTGGAAAAAAAAAAGGTTTTGCTTGGGAGAGGAAGAGCTATCCAAACCTATGGGCAGTATTAACATCACTTCCCTTTCTTCCCAGTGATCTAGCAGTGGAACTTTCCTTTGATTCAGTCTACAAAATGCAACTGAAGTAATGACTTCTAGCTTTTTAACGTCTTTTAAAAAATAAATAAGTCCTCAAAAGGCTTAAAGAACAACACTGGATTCTTTTAGTTTTTGTTTTCCAAAAAGTCAAGCCGCAAACACCAGTCAGAGGAACAAACGATTTAACCTCCCTCTTCAAAGAAGAGAAAACTTGGGCCATGTCTTCACTAAACGGAAGATTACCGCTGCCATGATCAATCTTCTGGACTTCAATTTAGCGAGTCTAGTTAAGACTAGCTGAATCAAACTCAGAGGGCGCCCCATCGGCAGCCAGCATTCATGCTTCTGCAACAAGAGAAGCTGACGGGACCATTTACTCCCATCAGCCTCGCGCTGTGGGGATGGTAGGGAAACGCTAAACAAGGTACACCGACTCCAGCTACATAGTTAACCAGTGAATACGTAGTTAACGTAGTTGGAGACGCATATCTTGATTCAACCTTTCCATCTGGTGTAGTCCTGGCCTCACTTTTATCAGTCAATCTCCTGTTGCTCTTCCCACTGTGCCTTGATTTTGTAACGCATGAGACACACAGTATTAGGAGACCTCTGCAAAATCTCAGCACCGATCAATATTAAACAATTTCTCTGTGGCAGGTCATGTGGTTGAAATTATATTGGTATAAATACATGCACTGAGGGAGCTGCATTATATTCTTCACCCACAACTGATTCACATTGATCTTGTCACAGCTGAAAAATTGTCACCGGATCACATAAGATGTTCCTACTTGGATTTTCTCTCTCATTCTCCACCCACATAATTTGGTGCACCACAGTGCTGGTAGCATATACTTGGTCATTAAATCATTTTAAACCTCCATGGAGCACGGATGCTTGGATTAGAGTCGGTCTTGACAAGAGACTTGTCCATTACCACGGTGTTGCCCTGAACATCCTTTTCATCTGCACACAAAACCCTCTCATGCTCGTTGAGTGGTGCTTTCAACCCAGGCGAGCTGGCCTATCGTGAGATAGAGGGCTAGTGCCCAGGCTCTGCTTTCACAGCAAGGATCCATGGGACTGAAACTTGGGACAGCTGACAACCCTGCATTGTCCCTGGGACGGCGCATTGGGGAGCCCCTGACCCCGCACCCCTCTTTGCAGCCAGATGGGACTCTCTGCCAGCAGTAGAGTAGAAAGGTTTTATTGCTTCTCCGAAATACAGCACAACACAGGCTCAGTGTTGACACCGGAGCCAGGGCAAACAGCCTTAGTCCTCTGGGGAGGGGGGAGGGAAAGAAAGAGGGTTACAGGCCCCTGAACCCCCCTGTACTGGACTTAGTCTGCTTTCTTCAGGCTTGCCCCAGCCATGAATGCTCCTTCCCCCAGCCACCGGTCACTCACTCCCCCCAGGCAGCCACACCCCTTCCTTTGTTCAAACTCCTTTCCCTGGCCAGGTGTGAAGCAGCTGGGCCATTGCCTATGTGCCACAGACACAGACACACACAGTCTCTGCAGACCAGCATAGGGAAGTAAGGGTCACACACAGCATAACACAGCAACCAGTGAATGCAAGGCCAGAGTGAATTCAGGGCCACAAGCGTGGATAGCACCCTCTCTTCTCCCCCCCCCCCCCCCCCCCCCCCCCCCCCCCCCCCCATGCTGAGCCATGTGCGAAGAGCACTGTAGAGCTTCAGCAGTCAGGAGAAGCAAAATGTCTAACCTCCCTATCAAAGAAGAAGGAACTCGCGCCATGTCTTCAATAAACAGAGGATCGATGCTGCCGCGATAGATCTCCCAGTGTTCAATTTAGCAGGTCTACTTAAGACTCACTAAATCAAACTCAGAGGGCGGCCCGCCCCCCCTTCAGTGGCCAGTACTCCTGCTTCTGCACGGAGTAAAGGAAGCCGACAGAAGCGTTCAGCAATCAAAGCAACAGCAGCCTGTGGCCCTCTGGTTGGCCCATTCATCCCTGGAGGGTGCTCCAGGAAGTCGTGTAGGCAACTGCACTGACTTTTGGCCTGCTGTGACTGTAGACCACACAGTCTCATCTCCAGGCTCTGACCCTACTTTGACTACAGGCCTGAACACTTGCCTGGTACTACCTCTGAGCCCTAGTCTCTGATCCCAAGTGGACACTTGTGTATCAATCCCAGCTCTAACACAATCTCTGATCCCTGCTCGCTGGCCACCGCCTCGTGGCCAGTCTTCATTTGTGGACACCAGCCCAACCATGACCACTAGGCAAGACTGCTTATTCCCCAGTCCTTTACACCCACTTTGCAGTGAGGATGCAAACTCAAGTGCTGGATAATTCTCCCATGCCTTTGCACAGTTCTCACATGCCCAGAAGCACAGACAAGTTCTCCCACCAATCATTAGGAAAGCAGCAAAGAGGCTCAGCTTACCACAGTGCTAAGACTCATGGAAGGAGCCAAGGAGGGCCAAGCCGGGGTCCAAACAGCCTGCTCCTCTAGCCCCCTACAGCCAATGCAGCTCCTCCAGATGGCCAGGACCCCGCCATTCTATAGGTGGGTAGGCTGCTCTGACCAGCCAGGGTCCAGCCGGCCGTGTTGCAATGGGAGGGGGAACTGTGTCCCCCGATGATTAACCAATTACCAGGTAAGCATGGCAGTAAGGCTAATGCTTACCAGGTGACCTTTTACATTCCTACTGCCAATCACTCAGGCTAACTGCAGTGACAACAGATCCTTACAGCCAAATGGCTTCATATTTAAGACAGCAGGAAGGAGATCTTGGGACTGAAAGGTCAGCAAGCCCCGGAGCCCACAATCTAGCAATACCCTTTGATACATGCTTTCCTAGATCAGGGCCAAGCACGTTCACAAAGCAACCTGAGGTGGCTCGTGATTGATCCCGGATACCTTTTAGCCAGGGGAGGGAGGTAGAGAGGGACGGGCGGGCACGCACACAGAGAGAGCCTTGCCTGCATGACCCTCTCCTCAGCAGCTGTCACACAGCAGTAGGAGAACTAGCATAGCCAAGGCACAGCTGTTTTTATTGCCACATTTTTGGGATCCCTCTTAAGGAACCATGGTTTAGTCCAGGGACCTTCACTGAAGTGCAGCTCCTTAAGCTGATGTTAACACTGGTCCGGGCCAGAGCCGTGTCAAAAAGAAGACCGTTTTTGAACTCTGATGTTTTGGCTGTGCTGACTAGTTCTACAGCTGTTTGCGATCTTTGCTTACGCGCTAGACAATAAGTCCATTGTCTGGGCTAATAACACCAACACTGCTACAGTCACATTAGGGACAGCTCTTCCACACTGTTTCAGAGCTGTAATAGAAGGAAGCATAATGTTGCATGGTCAGTCCCATCCATTTATAGCACGAAGGGATGCCAGATCTCAGCACTGCAGCAACTTGTATTGCTTTGTAACAAAATGGTTAAAAAAAATAATCTGCATTTTAATCATCAGTGCTTTTGCCTTGACTTCTTCTAAATATAGCAAGAGTGCTTCCCCTTTGGGAGCACGAGAGAACGTTGCAGAGAACCATTGTAAGCAGAAGCTGCCAGTGAAGCAGAAAGTTCGGAAGCCACCTGAGATATCAGCTGTGCAGCTTTCTCCTCCAGACTGTTTATCTAACAGATTGAGTACGTGCTTTCCAATCAACTGCTAAATGCTGCACTTGCCTGCCCATTCTGCCCGCTGTTGTCTGTATCTGGAAACTTAACAGAACAACATTCTGTTCGTGTACCGGAACACCCAGCCATCACAAAAGTAGGTCTGCTCCAGCCAACAACTTCTCTGCTGCCTCCCAGTAGAAGGAAGAACAGATTCTTCAGTCTGTCAGAGGCATAATAGGGAATATTCTTTAAGCAAGGAAGGAAGAGTTTACCCAGACTAGTGATGGAGTGGAAAAAAAGGGACCCAACGCAATAAACGGCACAGGAAAACAGCAGCAAGCGTGGACACTGCTGATCTTGGACACTGACTTAGAGGGTCCCTTGGGTGTAAGCTGGAGTAGAGGGGGCACCTAGGTTACTAGCTTACTAACCATCTACTAGGGAACAGGCACAGTTAGTCTTCAAATCCACTGCCCAATCTGGGCTGGTTCATCCCGCAGGACTTTGGTTTCCCCCTTCTGAAGTATCAGTAACCTGGCCAGAAGTTCAACCCACAGGGAGAGAACACTCCGAGCCAGAGAGAAAGGCTGCCACGCGTGTGAACAAGCAGCAGAAGGGGGATACAGACTGGAAGGAGCCAATTCCAAGAGCAGTCAGAAGGAGGTATTCTAGCAGTGAGCGTACTCTGACACAGTAAGACAAAAATGTCACCCATTCTCAATATCATTCCATTCGAAAGCTAGAAAGGAAAACAGCCAACTGAAAAAACAAAAATTCATTCAAAAAATTAGCTTATAATCATCTAAATTGTAGCCACTGCAAGCAAATTATTCAGGCATAAAGGTAGTTAAGCCGATAGCCAACAACTATAGGGTAAACTCCAAATCCTCTAAATATTGTTTCTACCATGCAGGCCACCAGGAGTCACGGGTCACCCAACGTTCAGGTGGTGGAACCATCTAGTCTAGTCAAAGGCAGCCTACAAGGCCATAAATACATTGCTCTGTTTTAGTCAAGAAACTAGATCGGATATTAGGAAGCATGTGTTTTACCAATTACAAAACTAATGAAAATGTCATGGCAGGTCACTGAGCTAGAAAACAATTATTTCTTTTCACAGTGTTTAATGAGAGATCGTACCACAACTCCATCAGTATGCAAATTAACAAGGATTGCTTTGAACTAACCCAACTTTCTTAAATGCTGGCAGATACCCAAAACTAGTTAATGTACTTCTCAGAAGCAAGGCAGATGAATATCACCTTGTAAAAATCCAATCTACCAATACGAAAAAAAGTACTGCAGAGGAGGATAGATGGCAAGGAACAATAAGAATTCAACTCACCGGAGAACTCTGTTTCCTCCAGCAATCACAGCATAACAACTTTAGAAAGGGTTGAAAGCTCTTGTTTCAGCACTTAACGTCAACCTTTAACTATTAGAGAACAAGATGAGCACTTCATTGGAGCAGGTTACCCCACATTTCCCTACTGCAGAGCTCTTGAGTCTGAGAGTCCCCTGAGGTTTCCAGAGCCGGACACACTCAGGGTCAAGACACCGGCCTAGACAGATACTGAAGACACGTCTTCCTCAGGGAAGATCAACGCTGCCGTGATCGATTTAGCGAGTTTAGCTAAGACCTGCTAAATCAAACTCAGAGGGTGGCCCATTAGCGGATGGTGCTCCTGTGAGGAGTAAGAGAAGCTGACAGGAGCAGTTGCTCCCATCGGCCTCCCACTGCGGAGATGGTGGGGAAACTCAAATCAAGATATGTCAACTCCAGCTATGTCATTAACGTTGCTGGAGTTGACACACCTTGATTAGCCCTTCCCCTTTAGTGTAGGCCTGGCCTGAGTCTGAAGCCACAGGGCAATTCCTAGGACTGTGCTGCAGAGTACAAGAAATGGCCCAGAATAAATTCATCCCCAGGAGGAGCATGGTGATTATAATAAAACACATTGTTGTAGCTACAAGCTTTCTTTGGTCATCCGCCTTCTCAGAGAGCGTTGTCACAGCCACTCAGCTATCAGCAACTAAGCAGTCCACATAATCTCGTAGACCTCTCGCCTCCTGGGGAACAGGAGATATCCAACATGCACTTAGTAGCTCCGTTCCTCACACAGCGGTCTGATGGACTCTCTCGGGACTGGCTGTATCAATCTCCTTCATGACTTGACAGGCCACCTATTGATTTTACAAGAGGTACCAACCATCCCAGTTCGAGAGTGCACCATTACAAGACCATTACGCCTTGACTATCTCCCATACTAGACCGCATCCCAGGCAGCCAAGACGAGGCTGAAAACAACATTAAGCCACCGCCTACAATCCTGAGACACGACTTTTTACATTCCAAGTAGTCCTGCACGCTGTGCCAACTTGTAGGGCTTTCACAACTGACACTAAGTTCCCCTTTCTTTGCCAGAGGCCTCCCCGAGAACGAAAGCAGAAAAACGTTTGGCCTCCAAATAGCGTATCAACATAGTCCAGAGCATATACACTGGCCTCTAACCTTTCCTCATTGATACAAATAATGTATCAGCTCTCGTATTTCCTAGAGCCATATGATGTAATAAACATATTGGTGATTCCTGGAACACAAATAATATTCATGCACATTGTGTGTTGCTTATATGCCACCTGCCATCACCTGGGCGGGCAGCTGGTCCCTTTGCCCACCCAGTCGGACGTGCTTTGTAAATCAATGCTCTTCCCGAAAGCTCAGTATTCTGAGAGCTGCCATTTTGGTTTGGCCCAATCATACCAATTGCTCCACTCCGGCTAGCTAGCTAGCTGGCTGGCTGGCTGGCTATCTGCATGGCGGGTGTGCTGTCTTCTGATGGTATTCTGCCACTAGAGAATACCGAGGTAGGCATGAAATCTCCCTTCTTGGCAGGGACCTCCTTCTGGGAACATCTGTAACCACCTCTATCAAAAAGCTGGAGTGTTTAAATATTCTCTTTAAAAAACACTCTTTGGTCAGCTGGCCAGATAGCTGATTAGTTCTACATGGTCGCTGTCCAGAGGTTAACTCACCCGCCACACTTGATTATGGTAGTTAAAAAAAAAAGTAAATAAATCAAGTGTGCCCCTCCTGGCCATAACAAGTCTGCAGACTGAACGCAGCGTCTGAGGGAGTGCTATCAGTTTTGCACAGTTGCAGGGAGCGCTATTTATATAAACACTCATTGTTTCCATTACAAGCATGTCTATAGGAATTATCTCCTTTATCGCTTTCTGTCCTTGAGAGCCGGCGTGCCAACTTGTTCTACTTCACATTGTAACATGAGTTTCCTACTTGAGGCAGAAGTGGACGCGAGTGAGCTTCAGAAGATGCCCTAAAACTAGCATTTTAAATCTAACTCAATCTGGATTCCCAAACCCTTTCTCCCAACAGGACTACAGTGGAGGAACAAGGCAAAATACCAACACTGACCTTCATTTGAGCATTGCTACCAGGACTCAAAGGGGGCATATTCTCTACTGAACGTTCCTTGAAACAAAAGGAAGTTGGGTGAAAGGGAAGGACACTATGCATGTTTGGCCAACTTAAACCTGATCACTCACAGGTCTGAAGTTGCAGGCATTTCGCCAATCAATCATCTTTTTGGGGCTCTATGGCTCTCTAATCAATCCAACAGCAGATAGTCTAAAATGGTCAGCACCCAGCAGCTCCCATGGACAGCAACTGGAAAAGACAGAAACTATTTGTCAAATTAAGCCCCATATGTGGGCCCTGCATGCTTTTGAACAATCTGACCAGGAGACTGAGAGGAGAGCGACTCTTTTGATACTTGGTTTACATTTTGGTTTGTTTTCTCTCAGCTATTTATTTATGGATGTGGAGTTGTATAATGTTTATTAAGCTTTTATTTAAAAAACTCACTCATGTTTTTAATTACCTTTCTGTATTAATTTCCTGGGCAACTTAAACTATGTTTTTTTTTGTTTTAAATCAAATCAGTATCTTGAGCTATATTCCCTCTGCTGAAAATGGTTCAAAACATATTCATTTCCTCATAATGGATGTTAATTAGATTGTATTCCCTCCCAAGTACACAAGGTGTCTAAATGGTTTATACCTCTCGGAGTTTTAATGTCTTCACTTCCTTTCAAGGACGTAATGCTGCTCTGACAGCAGGCAAAGCTCCCAATAATCAAGCCCTCAGCCATCGAACACATGTCTAGGAGCAGTTTGGGTGCTTTCATAGCACCACACATTCAGCAAAGCAAATCCTACAGGCTAAGCTTGTTTTCATGGCTGAATCCTGGATGCATTGAAAACCGATCTGAGTTTTACTAAAGCCACTGGAGATTGGGGATGTAAGTGACTAGTCAACAATCTGATGCGCGTAAGCATAGTGGAGTAGCCACTGCCTCTATCAGTGCCACCTCTGCAGGGGGGCAGGAGAGGCAGAGGCGTAGCAGGGGACCCAGCACACGCCTGGTCCCCCTGCAGCACGTGGGGCTGCTGCAGAGAGTGATATGGCTATCTGGAGAATGAGAAGAGGAGTTTGGGAACGCTGGCTGAGGAGGGAGCATAGACAGACAGACAGACAGACAGCATGAGGAGGAAGGATAAGAAGCAAGGTGCCAAATTATGTAAAGTCTTTGAAGGTGACAACAGGAGCATCACAATTCAATCACAGACTCATAGAACACTAGAACTGGAAGAGAGGTCATCAAGTCCAGTCCCCTGCCCTTAGAGCAGGACCAAGCACCATTTAGATCATGGGTTCCCAAACTGGGGAGGGGGCATGAAGAAATTCAGGGGGGCACACGAGGTGACCCAGCCCTCCCTCTTCTCCGTATCACTCCTCTCCCCCCCTCCAAGTTTTGCTGCTATTTTTGTTTTTCGGCCCTGGGTTGGTTGGTTTGTTTTTTCTCAACAAGTTTTGCTGCTATTTTGGGGGGGAGGGTCTGAAAAATCAAAAAGGGGGTGTGATGCTGAAAAATTTGGGAACCACTGATCTAGATCATCCCTGACAGGTGTCTGTCCAACCTGCTCTTCAATATCTCCAGAGATGGAGATTCCACTAACCCGCCCCCCACCCTCCACCAGCAATTTATTCCAGCATTTAACCACCCTGACAGGCAGGAAGTGTGAGCAGTCAAATGGAGGGATTTAAAAAAGGCAGGGGGAGGGAGACTGATCAAACCAGTAGGCATAGAAGAGGAATTTAGCATCAGCATTGTGTACAGACTCAAGGAGTGCCATGCGCGTGCGAGGCCAGAGAGGAGGCAGCTGCCTAAAGCCTTTTGAGCAATTTGTTTAATACTTTAAGCGATAGGGACAGTCCCCATTCCATTTTCATTCGGGGGCAACTTCCCTTTTGGATGCGGGGCCAAGATTCCCACTAGTCACAGGCCCGATGCTGAAGACTACCGAGCGCTCCATATCCATGGCAGCCAAAGGAGAGCTGTAACATACCAGTTCGCTCCAACTGAAGTTTGCCAGCATGAGCTGCTGGGCGTGCGAACGTTCCAGAAACGAAGCCACTTCCCTGGGTGCCTAAATATGGGCTTGGGAATTTAACAGTCACCACCTGTTTTTCAAAAGTCCTGGCCGTATACAGTGATTTTACTGTCATTCACAGGTCAAACTCGCCTCCAAGACAGTTTTGAAAAGAGCTGTGGAAGGTACACAGGGCTTCAGTCTAGCGATGCAAGGGAGTCGTTGACTAGTTGACTGCTGATAAGCACATGCTTA
>JANRFK010004440.1:41938519-41956950 GCA_030068395.1 Apalone spinifera | reverse complement strand
GGACAGACGGTGCAAATACCGGACTGTCTGGTAGAAAACTGGACACCTGGCAACTCTAACTAGACGCCTTCACCTCAGAATGCTACTCAACGAAGTGATGGAAGATGGTTTAAATAGAACAATGGTAACCACTCAACTGCTGGTTATTTTAGCAAAGCCACTAACTACTCCAGAGCTGTTAGGTAAAGCTTGACTACCTCCATTTTTAATCACCTAACAGGAGCCCTGCACAAAACATATGGGGAGCCTAGTAATATAGGAACTTGGGCTTTTGAACACCAAAATGTGCCTTGTTTGAGGGGTTATAAATGATTCTTTAAGAAAATAATTCACTGCAACCCACCGTCAGATGATTCCTTCGTGCACGCTTATTGCATATATCCTAGCAGTGGCACCTCTGCGGATAAGGTTTTATGGGCTCTTCATACATACACCTTGCACAATCAGTGTTGCCAACTACTGCAACTCTATTATAAACCTCATGACACTTGGCCTCTTCCTTAAATTCCCTGCTCCTGGAGACCAGTGATTATTTGAACAAATCACATCTTTCATTTAAAACAACAAGTTTCACTCTTTTGGTGGTGGAGAAAAGCATGAAAATACAATTTCGGGGTACTCCAAAGGCCTAAAAACCAAAAAAGCAAATAAAAAAAAAAAAGAAACACATTTATTGAAAATCACCCGGCTTTTAGACCAAATCTCAGGATTTCTGAAAGCTTGGTAATATGGAAGGTTTACATGGTATATACATTATCTTGCTTTAAAAACCATCTTTTTAAATGCCAACTAAGAGCATAGATATGCTCCCAGACTAGGCATTTTCAAACCTCCCCTGAGGTTTGGCTTAATAAACTTGAGCAGACCCTAAATCTCAGCTAGATGCACAAAGCCTCATTCCACACCAGAAAAATATGGCTCTGAGTTTCACGTAAGCTGTTCTGTATCTTTGGGGAGGTGGTCATTAAGTCTGCCACATGCTTTCAGGTACCGTTAAAATGTGGTTCATTCCCAGCTTCACTGCAGGCTCAACTACATTCTAAAAAGATTGCGGTCTTGTAACTGCTTCCCTTGATGCAGTAAAATCAACGACAACAGCTATAATGTTTTCTTTCAGAAATTCTTATGAAACTAAGAAGGAGGGAGGGGAAGTCCAGTCTCATTTCTCCCTGTTAAATAAGTTTGTTCTGTGATACCATGGAGATGAGTTACAACCATCACAGGCAGTAGGACTGGTGAGCAAATCAGGATGTAGGGCAGTGGTGGCCAACACGCTAGCCACGAGCTAAATGTGACTATTTGGCTGGTTGAGTGGAGCTAGTTGACCGGTTGAGTGCAGTTTGTTCGCTATAGCAGTAGCCACTATGGGTTTGTCTAGACGACAGGCTTTTGTCGACAAAAGTTATTCCTCGTAGAATGAGGTTTACAGCCATCGACAAAACTGCTGAGTTCTGTCGAAGTTACATCGACAGAACTCAGCGGCAGTGTAGACACAGGTATAGTTCTGACGACAAAAGTGGATTTTGTCGACAAAAACCTGTAGTCTAGACACACCCTAAGTGACTACTGCTTCAGAACTGGCTGGACACGATTGCTACATCTACACTGCGCATTGTTGCATGAGAAGATATGCAAATGAGGCCCGGGGATGAATATCGCCATGCCTCATTTGCATACCTAATGAGCCGCCATTTTGCAAAAGGGGCTTTTGCACAAGAAGGAGCTGTCCATGCAGCTCCTTCTTGCGCAGGAGCTGTTCTGCCGCTTAATGTAGATATAGCAGATGGGTTCATGGACTTGGGAGAGCCTGTCTACTTTGAGGTAGAGGAAATGCTATTCCCACACCTGAGATGTGGAAGATCTAGAGATGCAGAATTCACAACTGAACGAATAGAAATGCAAAACAGACCACCATTTTTGCAGACACAGCTTAGAAGTTTTGGTAAAATCCTGGCCAGCTCCCATCAACTCTAATGGGGCCAGAATTTAACCCTTTATCAGACACTTAGGTTTTCTAAGTGTTCAAATCGTGTATTTTTGAAGCTTCCAGCAGGGACCACTCTTTTCCATCCACGTGTGGCATTTTGCCATCTACGTGCAGAATAATGTTTTTTCTGTGCATCAAGGCAGTAGAAACAAAAATCTAGATGTGAACCATCTGCCAATCAGCTGTGTGGCTTTTGAATCTCTCCAGGGCAGCTGCAGAAGTGCCCAGCTTTTGGGGAACACTGGCAGGACCGCCCAAGTTAAAAAGTGGACATCTCATCACATTTCCATTTTCTATTATTTTATTTCCTGGGGACCACAATAGCAGTTTCTAGGGATCCAAGTCAAGGATCAGGACTCCTGGGTCTTGTGCAAGGAAGGAGGGAGGGCAGGGCACATGACAGATAGAAAAATCTGCACATAGTTGAAACATCAGTTTCATAAAACTGAACGAAACGTCTTCTAAGTACAAGTTTCTAAGCATACAGCTGATACAACATTTTGTGCCAGTTCAGAAGCAGCACTGCAGTGATCGCTGGAAAAATAAATACCGCATTCCCAGCCCACTACAGATGAGATTATAACAAATGAGAGAAAAACACACTGAGAACAGACAGAGAGAAGGAAAATGAAGAATCACTCACTCTGGCAAGCTAGTCAAGTACCAACATTGTGTTACGTTTTGACTGCTTCCTCCAGGAACAAAAAGTGACTAAATACAAGAGTTGTTATTGCCATTGTATTGTTATGGTGCAAACAATAGTTATGATGTGTCATATTTCCTGATGTACTAGCACCTGTTCAGCAGTGTTTACACTAACCCTAGGTATCTGTATTTCTCTTGGCTACATTTCAGTGATCTATAGCAACTTCTTGTCCAGCAGAAGAAGTTAGCTAAAGTGGAACAAGCCTCCCTGAAGCCACGCTATAGGTGTGTCTATGCAGGGCTTTGCACCAATTAAACTAAATTGGCTTTAAAGAGATTTAAGTCAAACCAGTGCCACTTCTTCCATGCAAGTCTTAGCTTTTGTGATGTCTTGCTCAACTACTCTGCAAACAGCCACATTTCCATAGAAACGATACATGACTGCAAAGCGCTTAGAGCACCTTCCAACCAAAGAGACTCTAGAGACGTATGAGCACCTGCTTAGTTTTAAACACATGAATAACCCCACTGAACTGAATGGGACTATCCTCAGACTAAGTCTTTGCAAGATCAGACCCCACGTATTCACTGCTTACTCGTTTAAGGACACGACCAAGATGTCCACAGGACAGATCTAGGGCAGAGGTTCTCAAAGTGTGGGCCGCGGACCACTGGTATTCCACGGCCACTTGAGCTCAGCCCCGGCCCTTCACCCCCCAGTGGGAGCCTGTGCTGACACTCCAGCCTTGTGGCTGATGCTAGGCTGGAGCACCAGCCCCATTTCTCACTCAGGGGGCGTGAGAAGGGAGGGTGAGGAAAGCCCCAACATTCCCCACCAGATCGGCTCAGATAGGCCGAGCAAGCGGCTCCGCATGCTACCACTCCCCCTCCCCGTACTGCGGGGGGAGAGGAGGGGAGGGGAATGGCAGCATAGTGAGGCACTGTCTAGAGGCTTTCCCTGCTGCTCCCGTTAGCTGGAGCTGCAGCCCATGGGAGCAGTGGGAGGCCGTGTTTGGGAGCAACAGAAGTACAAAGCCAGATAAGCAACCCCCCATGCCTAGACCCTGCACCCCAATCGCCCTTACTTGTACCCCCACCAAGGCCCCGTGCCCCAAGCTTGCTTCTGCACCCTCCCTTACTCCTGCATTCTCCCTCCCGGCCACAAACTGCGCCTTACCTTGCTCTTGCCCCCTCCCCCTGGCTGGATACCCTACTCCCAGCCCTCTCCGGCACCCTCCCTTTGGCCAGACACCCTACCTCCCATCCAGAACTCACCCCCTCAAGCCCACCTGCACCCCACCTCCCACCCAGACCTTGCACCCTAACCCTCCCCCCCCCACTCTACTCCCTCTTCAGATCCTGCACCCCATCCCTCTCCCTGGCAGCCCTGTCCCACACACTGAACCCCTCATTTTTGTCCTAACCTCAGAGCCTGCAGGGTCCACAAAATCCATTAACCCTGGAGCCCCAGAAGAGTAAATCTGTCCTATGGGAAACCCTGAGTGTCAGTCTTCCCTTTCCCTCCCCTTCCTCCAGAGGGGCTGCAGCACCAGAGGAGTCAAGTGTTTCAGTTGGGGGACCACATCAGTGAGGGTCGGTCCTCAACTGATTTTTCTGTGGATCTGTGGCCTGACCCCCAAAAAGTTCCCCACCCCTGCCATAAATAAAGAAAACCTGGGAAACTCGTGTGTTTGACAAACATTTTATTTTATTTAAAATGAAGTTTGACTAACATGAGAAAGTTAAAGCACTTAACCTGCTTAATATTTTAAATGAATATTTCCTTCTTACTGGTTAAATTAAACCGCTCTCCCTAGCCGCAGCACTAGCAAAATGGTTCAGGCGTAATATGTAATCAATGGAGAGTTTCCATTAGCAACTGGTGGTCCGCAGAAAGCTCTGCCCTGAGCCAAGTGGGCCACAGGCCAAAAAGCTTGAGAACCACTGATCTAGGAGCAGAACAAGGACAGAGTTGAGAACCTGTACATATCTACTAATCAATTTATACAAGTACCAACCCATCAGAATTTACACCAGCATCTACCTCATTCAAAAAGGAAAAATTTAAAAATAAGTTGCAAATTGCAGCATCCTTCAATGACTCTTCTAGAAATAAGATCCTATAACTGGAACATTTTCCTAGCAACTAGTACAAACGTGCAGTGAAAAGTGTCATGTTTAAAATGACGATGAGCAAGTAGGAAACCTCTAAATAGGACAGCATAAGGAAGGGGAGGAGCAGAGTCCATGTAGTTGACTGCTTTATATATTGAAGTATAGTCAAATACACTGGACGACAATACGTCCCATGATTAAGTTACCAGACATGTGGATGCCTTACTCAAGAAGCCTGTGGAAGAGTAAGTCACTTAAGCGCCATGCCTCATCCCTCTTCTCCCTCCACCCCCATCTGAACAATTGGGGTAACATCACTCCTCTTCTTTCAACCATTCCCTTTGCTGTCATTTAGCTACATTTAGTTCCATTATTTGGAACTAGAAGTAGGCAATCAGGCAGCAGCAGAGACACACATGCAAGAAAGTACAGTGCTGTGTTAAACATCAACTAGCAACAACACCAAGGCAAAGCAGCATTCTTCTGAAACTTTACTAAGTCATTGTTCAGTTAAAACAAGGAGTCCGGTGATACTTTAAAGATTTACAAATATATTAGAGTATAGCTCATGAAAGCTTATAACTTCCTCGGATGCTGGAGAAAGAAAGAAAAGGATACAGAGATGGCACTGTGGCATCAGTGTTAGTTAAATCAGAATGGATGTGGTCATCTCAATGTTCATTTATGAGCTTTTGAATGAAATAACCACAATGTTTTGTTCAGTGTTATGAACATATGAGAGGTGTCCTTAACTGAGGGTCTACCGTAGTGAAATCCAGTTCAAAGATTGGCTCTGACTATGTTTGTGTAAAACACCTAACACAGGGGGAATCCCAGTGGTAGCTGGGACCTTTCACTGCTATTGTAATACAAATTTTAAACTCTCCCCCACCAGAGAGGATGCAGTATGATTTCACCCCCTCTTCAGTCCCATACCACAACTTTCCAAACCAAAAAAAAAAAAAGTCAGCTGTTACAATTTAACTTTCATCAAAATTTGCCATCACATAACTAACATTCCAGAGACTTGGGTGCATATTGAAGTTAGATAATCTTTATAGGTGTGCTCTCACTCGTAATGACTCACAAGAGCCATAAAAAGGTATCGCTAGCAATTACCTGGTAGCACCAGCGAGAAAGAGAAAGAATGTGAAACTCCTTTTAAACACTGGGCCACGTCACTCTGCTTACACCAAGTTCATTTAAAGCAACTGAAGTCTAAGCCTTTCAAGTCATGTGCTCCTTTAGATTATTTACAAGCTAAATGTTAGAGCTGTTTTGGCAGGAGACTCCATATACAAGTACAATAAACTCTTGCCGTTTGTGGTGGATGTGTTCCTGACACCTCTGCAAATGGTGAAATCCATGAATTCCCGAGACACAAGGAAACGGCTCCCAGCTGCCACAGATAACTCGGCGCAGAGCCGGGAGCCGCAGGAAGCTCCCCGCACCAAGTGCAGAGGGGGATCCCTGACCACTGCCACCCCACAGCTCCGTCCCCACCTCCTAGTGGGAGATTGGGTATAATGAGGGGGGACGATTGGAGAGATCTGTGAATATGCAAAATATTTAATGGTGATTCCACGAATCGTAAGAGTCTCCTGTATCTTTAAAGGCCAGAGAGCCAAGTCTCTTAATATGAAGTCACGTGGGTGTAAACCAATGGCTCTCAAGCTGTTTACCATTGTAGGCCACATATGCAGTTGTGTGTGTGTTGTGGGTCACATCCATGCACACACTACTTATATGGTCTTGAGGATGTCACTTGGGCCGCAGCTGCGTGCTGACTGGTTACGGTTTGAGGGAGCACTGGTGTAAACTCTTGTCCCTACATGTTTTTTTAATTCCCTGGCATTTTTTAAATAATGCTTCAACTTCAGGGTGGCCAATTTCTGTCACTGATGGTGGATCTTGTGATATTTCATCTCTCTCCAAACTAAGCTCTGGGGAGTCTCATCAACATCTCCCCCTTCATTCAGGAAGTTTCTAGCACTCGTTGCTGCAGAGAGAAAAAAGTTTGAAAACTTGAATCCTAAAGGTTCAAACAGTGAATACAAAGAAAAACTCGCTTTATTATTTTGATAATCTCCTGGGAAGATGGACGTGGGTTAGACTCATGAGTCTGCAACATTTTCTTCAACTCCTGGATTCTACACCATTCTTTGGCGGGGTTGTAGTTTCCCTTCAGTACCAACACTTTGCAAAGCCACCGTAGGAAAAGCTTTCATGAACACCAGGATTCTTAAAACCACATCTTGAAACCCTGCTCAGAACAGATCCATGCCTCTTACGCACATACCAACTGAAACCAAAGAAAGAGAGAGAGAGAAAATGATGAGGCACTTAACACTCCAGATCGCTATCTATTATGGAAAGATTATACTGTGTCCCAGGAGGCTGACAAAGTTCATCTTTTGTATCAGCTCCAATAACCCCTAAATGAGATGAGGAGACAATACCTTTTCTACATACAAGTAACTGATCAGTATCCACAGAAGATAAAAAAAGTTCAACATTCTCCTTTTAGAGCATTTAGTTAATATAGTACTTGGGAGGTCCAGGGGAGAAGGGGAAATAGTACATAATCCAGGGGTGCGCAAGAGAGCCTACGCAGGCCGGATCCGGCCGGCCAAGAGGACTGATCCAGCCCCCAGATGATCTGATGCTCCCCTGGCCCCAGGCCAATGAAGACTTGGGGATGGGGGAGCACGCAAAGTTTCCTCCCCCAACCAGGGGTGTGTGGTGCTTCGAGCAAGCCACCAGCTGTGGCAGTTCTCTCTAGGCTCTGGGAGGACAAAGACTTCACATGCTCCTCCTGCCCCCAGGCCAATCAGGGTCTGTAGGGAGGGGAGCATGGAAGTGTCCTGGCCCCGCCCTGTTCGGCTGAGGCCCCGGCCCCACCCCCTCCAGGGTGGCCCGGGGACACATCAAAAATTGGTGAAGTGGCCTCCCCCTTCTAAAATGATTGCCCACTCCTGACAATCTATTAGTTAGCTTTTATTAAACAGAGTTTGAGGTCTCTGAACAATCAAATTTTTATTCCTTGCAAACTTTGTTCGTGTGGGTAAGACCCAACCCGACTTGGGGGGGAAAAAAAATCCCCATTTTAAAAATGAAACCACTAGCCATTCCCAAGACGAATGTGTAGGTTTTAACCTATTGTACGCTAAGAATAACACTGCTGATAAACTTGTGACACAGCAGTCACACAAGTAGCGTTCTCCCCGCACAACAAACAGGAATTCTCAACAGTAATACATTACCAAGAGGAGTTTCTGCAGGGGCTGACAACAGCTCCAAATACGGACAAGCCACTGACATGCTATTTTACAGCTGTGTGGTGCTGCAAGTCCTCGGGGTTGCACACACAGCATGCAGAAGAGAGAGCTGTGTACATTGCCTGTGTGCTGCGTGGGGTATTCTCAGAGGCAGCGCTGCTACTGCAAAGCGATGCTTTTAATTACACTTGGGCACTCTTGATAGCAGGATGGGTAATCAGCTTTCACAGCCAATCCCAATCCTGATCTCTCCAAAAGTCAATGGCAACACTCCACGGCCACGGCTTTCAGCAGGCACACCCCAGCACTCTGCTTGCCAAACCCTAATGGCCAGTGAAAATAAGTAGCTCATTCTGTAACCACTTATAGGGCTAGAGCTTCATCTCACACTGTCTGGAGCAGGATATTCATTGCAAAATAATCAGTTGTATAGCTCATCTGTAGATCTGTACACACACACTCATTTAGCAAGCAGCCCACTTCGCCTAGGTTCAGAGAGGCTGGTCTGGTAATTAGTTAGAATTGTGTCCTGGCTTCCTATAGAGCCAGAAATGAGAATCTTCAGCATTCTCTTTCCACCCTCACTGGGCTCCTTGCCCTGCCACGGTGGCTGTCTCCTCTGATTCCATCACTGGAACAGACACACTTGCTGGTCCCAACATTAGCGGTAGAAGGCGAGGTGAGTGAGTCAGGGATTTCAGGAGTCTGGAAGATAAATCCCTTTTCTCCACTCCAGTGCTTCCAAGAAACTTACTCCACTACCTGCCACCCACTCATATGCAATGTCCCCACTAAGTCTTCCCATCCATGTGTGGAATACATTTTGTTATATGCACTGAGGCACATGTAGATGTGCACCACCAACAGAAACACATGCTGCTGGCTGTGAGCACTTTGGGCGCTCTGCGAATCAGATGGGTGGCATCTGACTCTCTCCTCTGTGGCCACCTAAGTGCTCAGCTTACAGGGAACACTGCTCATACATCCTTCCTCTTGCCATCGCTTTCTTATTGTTAAGGCCCCAATTAATTGCTCCTCTCTAATTAGGAGGTGCTGAAATATGGGCTCTCCTCTCTCTTGCCTAAATGGGCATACGCTTACACACAAGTTTTAGACGCTAGATATTTTACATACTTATATGTTTGTACCAGTGGCTGTTTAAATGCAAACAACTATACTAATGTAGAAGCAGAAATTGAAGAGCAATGCCATTCCAAGGACAAGTCAATATTTGTATGGGGAGGGGATTTTGGGAAGGGGGAGGAAGAAAGGGATTTTTTAAAATAAATAGTTTCTTTTCATAAATGTCTAACAAATATCCAGAGTGGGTTTTTTAAAAGGAGTCATTTGCATTACGGAAACACAGAAAACTGCAAGAATGATATCAAAATGCTATGCTGAAGATTCCAAAATTACAGACAATAATCCCAAAACACTGTATGCTTTTGTCAAGTGCTAGCAAACTGTAGAAAACGGATCAATTTCTTTCAGGACTTTTCAACCGTATCTGCCTTTGTTCTGTGGTGTGACTAAATCCAGGTTTCAAATAAAAGGGCTGGCATGAATCTGTGTTTCAGAAGTGTATGAGACCATATACTTAACATTAGCTTCACATCTTACAGTGAGTTGTATTACTTGCCTCCGTCACTTCCAACGAGATTTTTAACTCGTGATCGTTTTTAAAAGCTCTGACACAAGCCACCTCAAATAGGACACTGGGAACTGTTTTAAGTCAAATGCCAAGCCTGTGAAAATGTAACCAAAACCAGCAGGCTTTGCAGGATGCTCTCCCATGTAAACCAACTCTATGAGGGGAGTAGCTAACAGCACATGCCTCCTAGTGCCATAGCCGGATTCACACTTGTGATATACAGCGCTGTAACTTGCTGCACTTTGGGGAGCTGGGGGAAGGAGGAGTTCACATCCCTGAGCCAGAAAGTTACATCTCTGTAAAGTGCCTGTGCAAGTTAGCTTTAGTTTCTTCGGGAGGGAAAACCCTACTAAACACAACCTTCAAAACTGACAGGGTTAAGAATCTACCGAGTGGAGGCCGACAGCCTGTAACTGGAAGAACTTAAAAAACAATAAATAATCATGAAGCACGTTAAAGACTAACAAAACACGTAGATGGGATCATAAGCTTTTGTGGGCACAGCCCACTTCTTCAGATGAATGGAGTATTAAAGGTCCACATTTATATTCGTGGCTAACACCAAGCAGAAGAAAGGAATCACTTCAGAGTAAAGGCTGACGGAGGAGAAATTAGCACAGAGAACGTTGGATATTCCAGCCTCCGGCGGACAAAAAAAAAAAAAAATCTCCATCAGGAAGCCACTTAATATGTCACTGCACAGAGGATGGATGGTGTGTCTGACCTTTGGAGACTGAATCTGGCTGAAAATATCCCAGATGCCCTAAGCCATGCAACTCCAAGAAGTCAGAAGGATGTTACCCACCTACATCTGCCTCTAAAGAGACGGCCATTCCAGCTCAGTAGCAGACAGCTACTAAGGTCCCTGCAAAGTGGGCAACTCACCCCTTCTCCCACCCTTCCACTGCTCCCAGGTCAGACTGTTTCTTCCCATCGTTGTCAAAAGCTGGGAAATCAAGCAGGCGTCACCTCAGGGCTCAGGCTGCCTTTGCTCCTTTGCGGCCAGGAGCGTACTGGCAATCAAAACAGGTCCAGGAAATTGGTTGAGAACGGCCCTCCCCTGCGTGCCCTTCAAGCCCCACCACCTGCGTCATGTCTGGCACGTGGTGCAGGCGGCGGGTCGGACTCTGCGTGTCGCATACAGCACGGACACGGAGCCACTCGGAGTGCAGACACGACGGCCCACCAGGAAATTCCCGGTATTCCGCCAGGCCAGTCCATCCCTGTTTGTGGCCATGAGTTAGGGTGGTGGCGACAAGGCTGCGCATCGATACAGGCTGAACCTCTCTAGTCAGAGTGCCGGATCCAGCACCATCCATGGTCTGCCATGATCCGAGTTGTCTGCTTATCGTGGGTGTGGCCAAGTTTCCCGTGGCCCTGTAAAGTCTGTTTACAGCCCCCAGTCCTGGCTCTTGGTGTTCTGTGCTGTTATTTAGCTCTAGTACACCCCTACATGTCCATGGAGAGCCCAGCAAGCAGTGGAAGAGTTGGTGGTGATACTAAGCCATAGCATGATTTTTATGCTTTATCTACTTATTTCCTTGTGCCAATAGAGTAAAATTGTGTAACAGCACTAACACTTCATCATCAAGAGAGCTGATCAGCCTTGGCTGGGTGTAGCTTATATAAGGTATATCGGTACAGCTGCACGTTATTAAGTAGCATTGAAAACGGTGTTCACTTTATTCGCCTCGGTAAAACAAAAATAAAGAGACAAGCTCATTTCAATATTGGCCTCCCACGGTTCGTTAAATACTCTGGTTTGGCACCAGTCAGGTCCCAAGGGTGCCAGACTAGAAGGGTCTGACCTGTACTTAGACCAGGCTTGTTTAGAAATGGCCCTCTTTGCCTCCAACTAGGTCAGTGGAGGGCAGCAAGGGAGGCAGGATACCCCGAGACATCATATACTGCAAGGTTGTCAGGTTAGGAGAGGAAGAAATTCCCTAGGCCTACAGAAGCACCTAATGACCTTTCCAAGAACAGGGAGCCTGGACCAGCTGTTCGCTGTTTCTTTTGGAAAGGGACAGTCCAACCGAGCATGCAACACCTGAAAGCAGGAGTGATGCATGGGAAAAGCCAAGAGGGCCTGTGACCCCCCCCAGACACACACCATGGGCGGGAGGGGCAACGGGCCAGAGTCTCTAGGCAGCCCATGGGACTTGCGGGTGGGGAGGGGGGGGCCCGCGTGCCCTGGCACCTCCAACTGGGGTCAAGTCCCCACCCCTGCACTCACCCACAGCAACGGGGAGAGGGGGAGAAGTGGAGCAATGCAGCTCCGCTCCTCTGGCTGAGTCACTCGGGAGATGGGGTGAAACCGACCCCTCCTCCCCCCCATCATCAGCAGGAAGTGGAGTGACCTGGCTGGTAGCGAGGGCAGCAGAGCAGACTGGGGCCACATCGCTCTACTTCCTGCCACCACTGCAGCGAGTGCCCTCCCCCAACCTCTGTGGCCAGTGCCAGGACCCCACTAGCCCTCTGGGGTGCATCACTGGGCGAGAAGTGGTGGGGGGGGCAGGGGGAAAGAGGCAGGGCAGGGGCAGGTGGGGGCCAGGGGTATTGTCCTAGCTCTCCCCCCGGCTAGCGATGGCTTAGGGAGGAATAATATGGCCAGTGCCGCGGCCCCATGTCCTTCCTCACCAGTCACCCCTGCCTGAAAGAGCTGGCTCAGGCTTTCCTCACATGCCAAGGACTCATCTGCAAGGCTGAAGATATGAGCAGTGTTTCCAAGCTGCAGCCACCACAGAAACACCTCACACTAGGAGGGAGTTAGTATTTAATCTGTCGACGACGTAACCTACCACCAACCCAAAAATTAGGGAAACTCCGGGTGCATCACCACCACAGCAGCACAGCCACCGCGCTGCAGCTGCGCTACAGTCGCACAAATGCTTCCGACAGCCACAGAATGGGGCTTTCCATCAATGTAATGAATACACCTCACTGAGAGGGGACAGACATTCCTAGGACAATGGAACAGCCACCGCTACAGGAGTGGCTAGATGGACCTAAATACAAGGCACAGGGCATGCCATTTTTCACCGCCTTGAGTGACAACCTAAGTTTCAGCTCTGGATCAGGCCAGAAAAAGTAAACGTCGAGCCATCGAGTGTGGGGGACGTTTGAAGAGCAAGGGAAAAGCGATGACGATTGCTTGCAGTTGTTTTCCTGTACATACAGGTGGCTTGTCTCACACGCTCAGTAACTCCGAGGGCCTAAAAACTACTGCTGTACAATGGAGGCCACTAGTGGCAGGCCAATGGGCGCATGCCACCTTTCCACATGACACACTGGTGGCAATCTACCCCAGTAGCCATGGGGCAGGCTGCCACTGAACACACAATTCGGGGCTGGCAACAGAAGGCAATTTAAGGAACGATAGGCATGAACTTGGAGTAACATACACATGGTGTCTTGGAGCAGGGATGTAGTGTAAGGATAAAAAAACGCCCGCTCCACACGTGTGCTGGAGTATCAACTTTCTAAGCATTGACAATTCAAGTGATGGCGCCCTAGGTAAGTCTAACCTTTTCCTCCATTTCTTAAATTTGCTTTTGCAATTGCATGGAGCTTGCTCTCACGCAGACCAGAGTTCTCCACATTTTCACCCAAGAGACTCAAACCATATAGCTATGAACATGAGAACTGAGAGTTTCCTTTAATGTAAAACGCATCTTAAATGTGGGAGCTTCCAACAAACCACAGGAAGTATAAAACCAACTCCTAACTTATTCCTTAAGATATAAGCAAGCATACCCTCTACCTGGAGGAAAGCAGAGCATGTGTCTATAATAAAGAGAACTTATTTGACAAGAACCATTTTAAAATCTTGACTTAACTGATTGAGACTTAGACTAGGCTATAGGCCGTGTTCATTGTGCTCTTCTCCCCTCTCCCCCCTCCCCCCAACATATGGCTCAACCTCGGAATAAAAGTTGTTGAATGTTGACTTCATGCAAGTTTGAATACTGTTCTTCAGTGTATCACTGTTCTATCCAAATGCAGTAAAATGTTGGCTTTATTTAGGCCAGGTGCACTTTAGCCTGCATGAAATCCTTTGAGTGACCATTTTATTTCTTTTACATCTGAATTCAATATTTTAAACTGGATTAAGACAGCATATATATATGTATCCAGATGTTAATAAATTATAACACTGTCCATTTTAAAAAATGAGCAAACAGAGAGCTGCAAAGACAGGAAATTCAATGAGAGAGTTCTCTTAAAATTGTGTTGTGGAAGGGGACAAAAACCACCACTGAAATGCAGCACAACAGTGCACAAGTAGCAGAACTCCCCTTTCAATCCTACCACCTTCTTTGTAAGGCAGACGGGTCAAGGTACAATGACTATTACCACGTTACAACGCATTGACATGTTAACCATGAACACCTTCGCTGTGTAACAGCTCCAGGAGACACTCTGGTTTGGAAGCTCTAGGGTGGCCATTTTTAGGGTTCACACCTTCTAGCCAGGAAAAAATGGAGTAAGCTCTACCCCTGGCCCATCTCAGCTCTTATTGCCACATGTATTGCATCTGTCAAGCCACGGCCATTCTGCCCAAGCTGGGGTCTTCAATCATAGCTTTCATACAGACACTGTTGTACTAAGCCTTAAATCCAATCCGTAACCCACCACTCACTCCCTCTTTTCTTGCCATATGCATGTAGCGGTGTTAAGCAGTCACTTCACTTTGAACAAGCTACGCTACAGTATGAGCTAACTATTTATGCTCAACACTCGGTTCCACCTTGCATTTAAACTGTGACACCAGTGTACCTTGCCCAGCACCAAAGAAGAGCCGTCTAAGCTCAGAAACTTCCCCCACCCCACCCCACCCCACCCCAGAATTTGGGCCAATAAAAACTATGACCTCACACGTCTGTTACAGTCTCAGCAGGGTAAGTGTATTAGTCCAGCTTTAAAACCAAGTAGTCCTGTGGCACCTTACGCTATGTCTACACAGCAGTGTTATTTCAAAATAACATAGTCCATGTCTACACAGCCAGCAGTTATGTCGACAATATTGAAACACTGTCAAGTGGAGGACTTCTTACCCTGACTCCTGTAACCCTCATTTTATTAGTAAGGGAAGTCGGAGGAAGAGTGCTCTATTTCGAAGTAAGTGCTGCGTAGACAGCACCAAAACTCAAAATAAGCTACCCAATTGACATAGCTCAATTTACGTACCTTATCTCGAGTTAAGCCCTGCTGTGTAGACTTGCCCTTAGAGACTAACAAAAAATATATATATATATATATATATATATATATCATGAGCTTTTGTGGGAGCAATCCACCTCCTCAGATGAGATGAACTTGAGTGGAGAAAAAAAGGGGGGACCCTCAGAAGAAGGGGGAGGGAAGAGAAAAGGGTAGTAGGCACTGCGCGCGCACACACACACACACACACACACACACACACACACTCCCTGCCCCAAACAGCCGACAACCATTCCAAATAAAGGGGCAGATGGAGAAGGAGGAGGAACATACTATCAGAATAATCAAAGCAATGGTGACAAGTGGCATGTTAGTGATTTAAATCCTTTTAACGGGGTTATGTTAAACGGGGATTAGCTAGATGGAGACAAATGAAGAAAGAGCTGGAAAGCTCGAGGAAAGGGGTACGAGGCACTAGTGGAGCACACAGCCAGTTTGCACAAGGGTGAGAAGTAAGAACTACAGGAACGAGTCTGAGGACACCAACAGTGGTCTTTGGTCCCTCCTTAGATTGTGTTCTTTAACTCCTGCTATCTCGGAGGAAGGCAGGACAGCCAAAACATAGGGAGAGATGACTGTACCTAATCATAATATTTACACAAAATGTCACCGTCAGCCTGTGACACAGGTAAATTATTAACCCTGTTTCATAGCTGAAAAAGCAGCAGAGAACTTAAGGGCTTGAATGGGAGTATAGCAGTAACCCAAGCTCTGCCACTGATTCACCATGTGGCCTTGGGCACCCGATAAACTCTAATCCTCAATTTTCCCACCTGTCGAATGGAGTGAAGATTAACACACAGGGAGTTTCTGGTGATTAAGTCACATAAAATGCTACGTGATCCTTTGGACAAAAAGTATCCTAAGGGCTCCGCAGCATTATTAATCCTACACAGAATAAGTCTATCCTGCAATTAGAAACCCCCAGCTGGCCAATGCCAGCTGACTCAGTCTCACAGGGCTCAGGCATAGGAGCTGTTTTAAGGGCATTGTAGATGTTCAGCCTTGTGCTGCAGCCTGAACTTCGAGACCCTCCCACCTCGCAGGACCCAGCCCAAGCACATACACTTCAGCTAAGCAGTCCTTTAGCCCGATCCACCTGGCAAGGGCTACCTGGGGCCAGTGTTCACTGCGAGCTCGTGCAGTTGCTCAGAAGAGATGAGATGCCGCTCTGTCGATGAGTGGTGTGCCCACAGCGAGGTTTTGTTTCTACTAGTGGTGCACAAGTGCCCATGCCTCGGTGCCCATAAAAAGTTTTATTTCACACAGGGATGGAAAGAAATCTGCACCTGGATAGAAAAGACTAGAGGGAATATTGGCGAGGAGTGTTTAATTTCAGTGCAGATATATGCTCAGTGTTACTGAGTTGGACCCAAGTAGATCCTGATTCCAGTGTTCTGCTCCGCCCACTGTACTACACTGCCCAAAGAGCTCCTCTCTTAGCATCGGTTTTCAAGCCTGAGCACTGCCTGCCAGCTCACAGCTTGCACAGGGACGGTGAAAGAGCTGTTCGGGTACAAGCGTGTTCTTGGCCAGCCAACAACCTTCCAAGTTTGCTGGGCTGAAGTCTAAAATAGTTTGTGAAATCTGCCGGAAATTGAAGCAGGCCCAAATGTTGCCAGAACTAAGCTAATCCTATGCACAAGATCTACTCACGCCTCAGTCATAAAATACACAGTACATTATCACCAAGACCTTATCTACCATCCAAAAAAGAACAAAGGACTTCTCAAAGTTCATTCTGAGTGCCACATCTTGGGAATGGCTTGGCAGACTCTTTAAAATTTGGCCAACATTATATCCATCAGCAGAAGTGCTACAAATCTGGTACACGTGCTTTAAGGACCTTTTTTGGAGATGTGCATGTGGATGCGGTCGAAGCAGGTCTGAGAATAGAAAACCACTTCAAGTGTGGCAAGATTAGCAACCTGGTCACACCTATCCCTACATTTTATTTCCTTTACCAATGAGACACTCATGTTTTGGCTATCACACTTCTGAATGCAGTCCTTCAAGTTATTAAAGAGTTATACAGCAGGTCAATGTCATGTTTCACATTTAGCAGATTAGCAACTCAGAGCTGGAGCACTTGTGCTAGAAAGTAAAAATTCAGTCCAACAAACCCAGACAAACTGTGTTAATATCTTATAATTGCAATAGTTTTGAAACATTGCTTGTAATTATCTTGTAATTAGGGTGTAAATTTACTGCAATAGGATGCCCTGTAATGAAAGAAAGCCTTGAGTTCGCATCACATAATGGGCTGAAAGATTAAACTTATTGTGAAAAACAATCCAATGTTACCACGTGAAAGGCTTGCATTAACGCTGTAAAATGCTAATAATGGCCGGGATGTTAAATTAAGTCTATGGCTGCATAACTCTGGGATGTTAACCCCCTCTTCGTAGCAGAGGACATAAAGGTATGCGCATGGGTGCATAGCTGACCATTTTGCCACAAGCCGAGTCAATTTTCACATTCTAAAATCCTAACATGCTTACAGTGTGTAAGTTTGATTGGGATAAAAACCTGATCTTGACTGCAATGATATTTTAATTCACAGCAGTCTACGTTTCGTGGGCAGTAAGAGCACCAATGTGTTACATGCGCAAGATTTCTGATCAACGCAGGGCCAGGCACTACAGCTTCACTGATTTTATGCTTGGAGAGCAACTAGCAAATTGTGGGTGCTATTGCAATATAAATGGCAAACAATCTCTAAGTCCAAAATAGACGCATACCTCAAAAATGTCAGTAAGAAATTTTTTATTAGTACAAATGTACATGAGCCGTACTTCAGATTCTATTACCTAAGAATGGAGGTCAAACTGGAAATGCACAGGGAATTGTCAATGTGTTTTTGTTTGATGTTTTGCTAGTATGTATTGCAACAAAAAACAAAACCCCCAATAAACCCTCTATCAGAGCCCAAGAGAGATCATGTGACAGATCAAGGAAGTAAATTTTTAAAAGCAGCAAGAGTTTTATAACATTTGCATTTACCTGAAACAGGCAAATGGACGTCCAATATAAAAATATTTGCACCCTGCTTTTGTACTTCAGAGCTATGCATCAGTGACCAGATTTTGTCTGGTTTTAGCACCAGCCAGAGGTTCTGTAACCTGCATATCAGATGTTTAATGTTACCTATTAACCTGACAGCCTGCATAAAGGCATCAGTATTTTTTATATTTATCGATATTTATACAAAATATAATTGGAAGAAATCACATCCCTCACAGGCCCCTCCTGGGAAAATGATGTCAGAATATGCGCTCATGCAAGTAACTTAAAGGGGCTGGTCTAGTCACATCAATGAAGTCCAACACTTCATGGCTGCTCAGTTGTAATTAATGTCAGCACACCATGAAATGTACTGTCAACTAATCATACTTTAGAATCTCTCTCAGGCTCAAGGTAAGGTTTTAAATGAACCCAACATACACGACAGCAGATAGCGACCACCATTTAGGAATGAATGTCTGCCTTTGTTTACCTTGTACTTAACTTTTTTTAAATCCCCTCCCCCTCTCCT
>JANRFK010004440.1:41872736-41883750 GCA_030068395.1 Apalone spinifera | reverse complement strand
TTAGTAAAGTTTGACTACATTTATTTTGGAAGCATTTTGGCTGTAGAGCAGTGGAACCAGCAATGCCAAGCCTTAGCAAACTGCAGAGTGAACTGAAGCCCCCCCCTTTCTTGATCTGCCAGTAACAACTCTCTGTGCCTCAACTAGCAGGTCAAAGAGAAGGCCAGCCTGCCCCACCCCAGGCTTGAGCTCTCAGTTTGACCAAGTACATCTTTTAACAAGTCTCTCAGAACAGGCCTCATACAGAGGTCCGACTCCTCACCTGGTGCAAACTGTCTTCAGCTGGTAGCAAACTGTGTAACTCCATTGAGGGACCTTGGTGAAAACTTCTGGTACACATTGAACCTGGAAAACAAGGGTCTTGAAACTATCTTCTCATAGCAGTTTGACATTGGGGTGATACTGGCACCAGCAGGGAGAGGGAAGGAAGGTCATGTAGGTTAGGCACAAGACTTGGAGGCCTGTGAGTCACTCTGCCTCAATTTCTTCTTGAGTAACATAAGAATAACCACACTCTCCTACCTCACAGTATTAGCAAATTTAGGTCTGTAAAGTGTTTTGTGATCCAGAGATTGACTAATGGTCTCCTAAGACTTGCATTTCCATTTGCTTCGGCAGCTTTGGGACAAATTCTGCTCTTTTATATTGTGTGGCAAAGCACCAGCTATTCCTCCTGGGTCTCACGCTCCTGGCAGATTGTATTAGCCTCAGAGGCTCTCTGTGGCCCTCCACATGACCTCTTTCTCTTTACTAGAGGCAGGAGCCGTGGCCTGCCACGCCATACTCATCACAGGCTAGGTCATAAGTTTGGGGTCAACTCCCCTCGGGGGTCCTGAGCTCCCTTCTCAAGGCAGATTAAGATGTTGGGGGTTGATTGGGGGGGAACCCGGGCCTGTCCATTTCTACAGGTTACAGCCCAGGGACCTTAAGGCAGCAGCAACCGGCAGGGTTACTGCCATTCCAATAGAGCAGCTTTTCCCTGGGCCACTTCCCCATACAGTCCCTCCCAGCACCTTTCCTTTGGTCCCTGTGTAACCCACACACAAAGGCTATGTCTACACTCACGGCTTCTTGCACAAGAACAGCCATTCTTCCGCAGAGCATTCACACTGCCCACCTGCTGTTGAGCAAGAAAATTTACAGTACAGCGTGGTAAGAGAGAGCTTCTTGCACAAGAGCTATGCTCATTTCTAACAGGTGTAAGCTCTCTTGCGCAAGAGCTCTTGCACAATAGGGAAGTGTGGACACGCGGCAGGGATTTCTTGCCCAAGAAAGCCCTATGGCTAAAATGACCATCAGAGCTTTCTTGCACAAGAGTGTCCACACTGCCATGGATGCTCTTGCGCAAAAGCACATGGTAGTGTGGACGTGTTCTTGCACAAGAGTTCTTGCACAAGAACCCTTGAGCAAGATGTTCTTGCACAAGAACCCGCCAGCGTAGACATAGCCCATCAGTGTACGGCAGCCAGCTAGTCTGGGTCTGTCACAATTGGCATAACACAGAAGACTTTTGCCTGCTTCAGTTCAAGTGAACAACTAGCCAAGTGAAGTGGAAGAGTTATTAAATAGTGCAGTGGTTCTCAATGTTTTCCATACTGAGACTCCCAACAGTTTTGTTTCCCTCTAGCTAGGATCTAGCCAGGACTCCCAGTTTATACTCTGGTCTAGTATTTTCAGCCTCTTTCCCCCCTCTCCCCCCCCAGTAGATGAAGATACAATAAGCCTAACTGCTAAGACATTTGCTTTGAAATAACCGTACCAGCAAAAAAAGGAAGATGACCATGAATTTGACATACTCTTATCCAGGGGGGAAAATCACTTCTTTAATTAAAAAAAAAAAGAACAAAAAAAAAAGCTGTTCTATCAACAAATCCGCCATTCTTCCCATTGAAAAAGTCAGCAATTTTAAACATCACACAATGCGAAGCAAAATGGATGGGAGATTAAAATCCCCATTAGATTGGAAGCCTCATCTGAAATTTCTGCATTTATAGTGTAGTACTTTTATTCCATGTTTTCCCACTATGAATTTTATCTCCAGGCCATTGCTCTCTATTCAACACAAGGACCTAGGACGCAACGGCACATATGGGTCAGAACCGCCACCCCCCCACACCCCACAGGCTGTCTATTTCCTGTACTCACCTAACAAGCTAATAAATGTTTCAGTTTTGTGGCTGGATTTAATTCTTGTGTACTACATCCAACAGCACAAAGGAGGCATGGGAACAGATGTGCCTCAAGAAGCTAACAAAAATGATGACATCGACTGAGGAAAAAAAGGGGACTCAGAAGCTAACTTTTATGGACTTTCCTTTAATTCCAGCTATGGCGGACATCTTCGGGCACCCAGACACAGGGGTGGCCCTAGACTCGCTGCCAGCAAATGGTGCCCTAGGCGAACCACGCAATCAGCACCCCCACCTCCAAACCCCTCAGTGATATTGCGTCATCATTTGGCGCCTCATTTAGCTTGGTGCCCTAGGTGATCGCCTAGTTCGCCTATATAGATGGGCCGCCCCTGCCCAGATGCATGACTGACTGGTCCGAGGAAAATGCCATTGACTCAGACTATAAGACAGCATGGTGCAAAAGGCTATTCAGGTACTTACCACTCTTTGAAGGGGGAATGATTTAGTGAGAACCTGAGCTGCTTGGCGTGTATTGCAGCTGGCAGCCTGCAGCTTTAAGGGTGACAATAAGCATCCCAGTAAACCCATTACTGACAAATACAAAAGAGCCAAAACTCTTGCTGTGGACTGTGCCAGCCAAAGCCAACCTTGAGTCATCGCGTTTGTTAAATGGCATGATTCCATTTTGCTCCATGATTGAAACTATCCTTCCCTTCCACGCACGTGGCTTGTTTTACCTTATTTCTGTCCGTCTCGCTGCATCCTGCTGTAAATGGTGCCTGAGAATTCTCACAGCCCTGTTTCCTTGCTTGGAATTAGCAGCGATGCATGATGTAGCCTTCCCATTAACACACTGCAGTCTGCATCAAGGATGCCTGTTCTTTTCTACTGCTGCCTTGGATTCCAAAAACTCAGCTACCATCTTTTAACAGAGTTAATTAAGCAACAATCCCTGAAAAAAAAACAAAAAACAACCCACCCTCATTACCAGCCGTTTTCATTAAGCAATTTGTTTGCTAGCAGCTCAGGATGTGAGTGCTATCATTAACTCTGTTAACTGGCTAACAATAGCCACAGTTTATTTATCAAATAGAAGTAACAGCCATGGCGCTCCAAAGCATAAGGACTTTTCCTCTTCTCCTTTGTACACTGTTCACGGCCAGAACGTGTGCTCCTAATACAAACCAGGGGCTGCGGTAGGAATGGATTGTCACATGTTGATTATTATGTTTTCTAGATGTGGTTTTGGGGGGAGGTATGTTGCAAATATAGTACAAAGGAAACAATTATTGATGGATTTTATAAAGATAGAGGCAGTAAAAGCACAGGATTTGCTATCTCAGATTAGATTATTATCCTGTCTCATCCACTATTCTGCCTTCAGCGGTGGCCAAAAACTTGTACAATGGAGCAAAGCAAAAATCCCTACAATGCGAGGAGCCAATTGTCCAGCGCTGGACATGACAGTATAGAAGGCAATTCCTTTATGAACCCTGCTGATATTCTCTTCCTATGAGGTTTGACTAGCCCAGCTAATTGATCTAGAAATTGTTCATGAAATTTTCATCAGACCCTTTTGATTTTAATCTTTCAAGTAATCTATAGTAAAAGATAATACCATAAAATAAAATAACAGTACAGGTAGAGTCCCAGAAGATAGCTGTGTTAATCTATCACTTAAAGAACTTTAGCCCCCTCCCCCATAAAAACAGCAATGGTCTGGTAGCACCTCACGCTATGTCAACACTACAAGGTTTTTGTGCAAAAATGGCCATTTTTGTGCAAAAACCAGCAGTGTCCACACCTCAAGCGTGTTTTTGCACAAAAAAAATTACAGTAAATTGCCAGGACAGAGGGCTTTTGCCAGTAGAGTTATTCCTCTCCCCATGAGGAATAGCTCCTTTTTGCACTACAGCTCTTGTGCAAAAAGGCAGGTGTGGACGTGCCGCAGGGGTTTCTTGTGTAAAAAGAGCCTATCTGAAAAAGCACAGGTGCTCTGAGGGCCATTCTGTTAATGGCTATCAGAGCTTTCTTGTGCAAGAGCGTCCATGCAGTGTGGAAGCGCTCTTGCACAAAAGCACATCACTTTTGCAATGCACTTTTTGAGGTCTGGACGTGCTTTTGTGCAAGACGTTTTTGCGGAAGATCTCTTCCATAAAAAGCTTCTTGTGCAAAAACCCTGCAGAGTAGACAAAGCCTCAGAGACTAACCAAAAATACATATAGATAGTTATGAGCTTTCGTGGGCACAACCCACTTCTTCAGATTACAAATATGGAGCAAGAGGCACAGAGGTTGAATTATAAAGCAGAGAAACAGGGAGAGTTAGCTATTTGTCATCATTTTTAAAACCCAGATGCTCTAGTTGACGTAAAAGGGAGATCTTGAAGTCAAACTGTCCCATGAGAGGTAATGGGTCACATTCAAAGCCCAGTTGAATTACCATCTTTGCCCTGACATCAAATCAAGATCAGGCTCTGCATGAAGGGCTAGTGACTTTTTATTCCTCTAAGTTTAATTAAGTGCCCCCCCCTTACAGGACTGTGTAAAAATGAGGAACTGATGAGTTTTTACTAAGCTCTCCTGCTCTTTTATGTCTCAGCCAAGTCCCATAGAGGACTGCAACAAAGAACCAGAGAAATCAGCGCCAAGGCACGTCTCAGATGAATGATTGGTGGGGTGGTTTTAAAAAGTTTTCAAAGATACTTCAGGGCTGGCCCTGGGGACGTCTTCAGCATCAGGAGCCGAGGGCATTCGCTACTTCTATGGACGGGGCCCTAAATAGGGGGAAACGGTAAGGAGAGATACACGCTGCAGATGCAGAAGTCCTGGACGCCTGGTGACTTGCTCAGGTGCAGGAGTTAATTGCAGTTCAAAGTGGATCAATACAAAATCAGGTCAGTGTGGAGGCACGTGAGCAGAATATAAGTCCTGTAATATTCCAGAGGGGGAATAGCCTCAGGAGTTATGGTACAATACGCTCTAACATAGGGGTTCCCCTCCACCCAGAGTGCCCTCCTATGGCAGAATAGGCGCATCTGCCTCAGGCTATGTTTACATTGTAGAGTTTTTGCGCAAAAACTTGCAGAGCGTCCATACCTCAAGTGTGTTTTTGTGCAAGAAAACGTACAGTGAATTGACAGAACAGAGGGGGTTTTGCGGTGTAGGTATTCCTCCTTCTACGAGGAATAACTCCTTTTTGCACAAAAGCTCTTGCACAAAAAGGCGTGTGTATGGACGGGAAACAGGGGGGGGGGTTGCGCAAAAACAGCCTATTGAAAGAAGCACAGGTGCCCTCGTGTCCATTCTGTGAATAGCAATCAGAGCTTTCTTGTGAGAGCGCGTCCGTGCAATCTGGTCACTCTCTTGAGCAAAAGTGCATTGCTTTTCCTATGCATTTTTGCAGTGTGGACGCGCTTTTGTGCAAGACTTATTGGCGGAAGATCTCTTCCGCAAAAAGCTTCTTGTGCAAGAGGCCTGCAGTGTCGACGTAGCCTCAATTTCCTCATTCAGACTTTCCAGATATAGTCAAAAGCATCTGTCCAAGTATAAAAGTAGCTCTTGGGGGAGGGGTGGAAGGGTCTCTGTATTACCAAAGCTCTGTGCAGATGTTATAGCATGAGTCCCTCACCCATAAGCCAGAATTTCCCCAGCAACAGTACGGGCAACATACTGCCTTGATGTCCCTCACCACAATCTGGCTCTCCAGCACCATCCCTATGTCCCTCCCCACGATCCAGCTCTTCCATTCCACCCTCTTTGATTCAGAGAGCCAGCAAGTATCTCCTCTCTGCTTCACTCCTTTCCAGCCTTCCCTGGCCTTGGCTTTCTAGCTCAAGGACAGCCAGCTGGTTCCTCCATTGGCTTCCTCAATTCCTCACACTTTCTGCAGCTTTCTCTAGAGACCTCCTCCAGGCTCCCTACTTTTCCTGCCAATCTCTCCCTGGTCCTCTAGAGCCCCCAGGTGCTGCTCCAGCTTCCTAGTTGGCCAAATGGGAGCTAGACCTACTGCATTTCCTGCTGGGCATAATCACCCTATGACACCATCAAATCCCCTTCTAAGGATGATTATGGTGAAAAAGCACTCACAGTGATAGGATACAATGATAGGATACTACAGTTAAGGAAGTGATAACCTCAAGATGCCAAAAGAGCTTGTTCAGCTCATTACTGCTAGAAAGGGTATCATGCAAAATGGGTCAAAATCCACACTTCTGGGTTCACCCCATAATTCCAACCTCTCGGCAGTTTGCTCAGTCCTTCAGCTAGCCACTTGAGTTCTTGGCCCCTTTTTTCTACTTCATCAATATAATAATCAAAATTTTAGAACTGGAGTTCATTTACAAAGTCAATACTATCAACTTAGGCTTGAAGAACTGGGTAACACACTACAAAGGCAATTTCCCCTCTTTTGATATTTGCATCTCCACATCAAATGTGGCAAATGAGACACATCCACTCTGACTTAGCACTGGTCCTGCAGTTGATAGGTAAGTTCTTTTGCTGTTATATATACCCTGGATTCTGTAATTTCCACTCTAAATCATCTGATGAAGTGGTTTTACGCATGAAAGTTCATGATCTAATAAATCTGTTAGTCTCTAAGGTGCCACAGGACTCCTTGGGTGCATCTACACAGCCCCCTTACCTCAAAATAAGCTACACAATTTGTGCTATGCAAATTGCATAGCTTCTTTTGGTGTTATTTCAAAAAAGGTGCTATTCCAAAATGTCCCTTATCCTTCGTGCAATGAGGTTTACAGAGACATTGGAATAGCAAGCCCATTATATTTTGATATAATAGGCTTGCTCTTAAGATGCCGTATCGCGAAATAGCTCCGCTGTGTAGATGTAGCCTTTGTTGTTTTTAAAGTTACGACAAACACAAAGAATTTTAAAGGACGCTACTGGACCGCTTGTGAGAGCCTCTTTCTCAGTGCCTGTCCTTGCACTCTCTGTCTCTGTCTCTCTCTATGGTCAGGCCTTGCTGATTCAGCCCTCTGGTTGAGACACACAGTCGGTATGTGAAATAAAACAAAGCAACCCTCCCCCCCGGGGTACAAGTCCAACTGCGCCTCTCTCAGTGCCTTCTGTAACATCTATCCCAAGTTGTTCCTGCTCCGGTATAAAGCGGTGCTCCAGGACTCCCTCCCTAGAGGCAATGTCCTCGCCCACCCCAGCTCTTCAGGTAGGCCACTAAAAGACTTCCATTCACCTCAGTGGGGCATATCAAAGTCCAAGCCATTTTCCCAATGGCTGGTGGGGAGCATACAGGCCCACCCTCTACTCCAAGTCCTAGCCCGGAGACCCTATAGAGAGCAGCCATGCAGCCCCCCTTTATCTAAGCCACATTGCTTCTCTAATTCCCTGGGCCACTGCCCCATTGCTGCAGCATAAGGCCTTTACTTCAGGGCCTTATCCCAGTGCAGCCCCAGCAGCCAACCAGGAGCTCCCTCACATTCCCCTCAGTCTCTGCCAGCACTGCTCTGTCTGGGATCCCGTCGTGCCTTCAGCTAACCCAGCCCACACTCCCCTCTCCTCCAGCTCCAGCAAGGAACTGAACTCGCTCTGGCCCTGCTGTTCTTCTTATACTAGCCTGCTGGGCCCTGATTGGGCTCTAGGCAGCTTGGAGGAACTCTCTACTGCCCTCTTCTGGGGTGGAGTGGGGTACTGTTAGCCCCAAACAGCTCTAAGATGTACTTCACAGAAGATGGGCTATCTGCAGTACCCTGCCCTCTGCATCTATCAACAGTATATAGTGCAGTTTAGTAAGGTGGAAAACAACAAGCTGTTTATTACAGAGAACACAACAAACTAGGATTCCCTGCAAACATAAACAATAACAGCTGAGCTGTTAGCACAGATGGTGCAAATGGGGATGAACCCCAGAGCCCAAAGTCTTACATCTGGGATTCACAAAAGAGCCAGAGAGGGACTGTACTATGTCCTGTAGAGAATGGGATGGCACAGGTAAGGACACAAGAATACCAGGAACCAGGTTCCAGGAACCTCAGGACAGGTGAGTAGATCTTCCTCTATCCAATGTCTTCTGCCTTCTGTTCTTGATCCCGCCGTCGGCAGGCTGAGTGTGGACACAGCCCTATCTGACGGTCTAATGGGTGAGTGAAGGTGAGACGGAAGGATCTTAATAAATGTTATTCCTTCAAGATTTTAATTATAAGCTAGGCCGGTACGCTTTGGGGGTCTCCATGCCTCACTGGCTGACCTGCTTGCACATGGGGACACAGAGCACACCCAGAGTGACAGACACACCCTAATATGCATTCTGGTTGCTAGGCAGATTTACTGCCACGAGGCACTACGGTTCTGGCCTTTTCCTTTGTTTTGGAACCAAATTTGAAAAAGGGTGCCTAACGCCCGAAGGAGAAGGGACACCAAGATGGAGGGCAGGTTGTCCTTTGGCCAATCCAAGATGGTGACTGCATTCAAAATGGCGGCTATCTACTGTTAACCTTTTCCTTCCAACAGCAGGGCTGCAAGTTCACCCTGTGACCGTTACCAAGAATCAGGACCAGGCCACAGTTTTCTAAGCTATCCATGCCCTTTTGTGTATTTGAAATGTTTGCATGCTAATACCCAAATTCCCAGCAGCCTACGAGCAATGAGGCCAACAGCCACACCGGGCCCCTAGGCAATGTGTGTGCGTGTGGCAGGGTGACGGCGGCTCCATGCTCCACAAAGGGAGGGGGCTGGAAGCAGCCAGCCCTCAGTGCGACTTGGAATGTGCCACGCCATCCTCCCTCCCCAGCCCTTAAAGCTGCCCAGAGGTGGGCCTGCACTGAGGAAAGTCAGAAAGGCAATTGGGATACAGGTCAGGGTTCAATTCCTAGCAAAGCCACAAACTTCTGGTTTGAGTTTGAGCAAGATTTTTAATCTACCCGTCCCTTACTTCCCCTTCTGTAAATGAGGCTAAAACTTCCCAACCACGCAAGGCCGGAAAAGCCTTTCCCTCACAGATAAAGTCCATTCACAACTGCGAACGCCTCAGATGCTACCGTGACGAGGACCGCACCAGTAGGACATGAGACATCATTGCATATCTTGGTGCATTCCTTCCTGGCGTACCTACGTCCCAACTCCATTTCAAAGCGTAAAATAATCTTACAGCAGAGAGGGCCGGATCCTCGGTGGCTGCCGCTCACTCTGGCTCCGCTGATCACACCAGCAGGGGCTCTTACCCGGAAAGTGAAAAATAAAACGGCCAGCTCAGCTCTTTGGCTCTGCTGAGCACACAACGCAGCTGAGTCACTGGTGTATCCTTTGTGCATCCTCCCACCCCCATCCTGCATGGGCTGTGTTTGGTGTCTCCAAAAAGCTGTTTTACATTCCGCTGCCTGCCAACGACCCACAGGAGAGGGGGTGGTAGCTGTGGAGCTGTAGGGAGTAGAGAAGCCTTGTAGCAGGGCGGGAGGTAGATCAGTCAAGCCAGACCCCCTACACAGGGGTCAGTCCTCCTGTGGATTATCCTAGCTTCAGAGTCAACAGGAGACAGAGAGCAAAGAGTCAGATGATCTCTCCAAGGCTTCATCTGCACTGGCACGTCGCTAAGCTACAGCTTTCTAGCTCAGAGGGGTGAAAAATCACCCTGAGTGCAGCAAGTCACAGCGCTGCAAAGGGCCAGTGGTGTGGGGAGCTGCACTCCCTGTGCTAGTAGCGCCTCCCCTCGTGGAGATGGTTCATCCACACGGAGATCTCGGTGGTGCTTGGTGAGCTCTCACCCAGTGCTCCTGCCATGGCCACGCTGTCACGTTGAAGTGCTGCTGGGGTAGTGCGTGGCATTGTATAGCCAAAGCCCAAGAGAGTCTTGGGAGCCAGAAAGAGTGACGGCTGGGAAAAAACTGACATCAAAGAACATCTTGCCAACCCACCAGCAGAGTCTGGGGGCTACAGGCCGAAACGTGGCATAAATTCTTCATATCACGCTTTCAGGAGCTGGTCCATCTTTTACACTAAATATAAAATAGCACGTCATTTCAGAAGGGCCCCTGAGCCTGCTCCGGCCCATAGAGCTCGGCACAGAAATACATTTTCAAATGTCGCACTGTTACAAAGTGGGCATGACATTGTCTTTTCACGGGACTACAGTTGGTTTATTTGCTGCCAGCGCACTGGACCAGACCTCTACAAAATCCCATCTCTTCAGAGGGGTTTTATTTTGTTTTGTTTTTTTTAATTAAGCACCCTGTCCTGTCCTCTGCTGCCTTTTATTACATTTGTACTTGCTGTAATAACACGACCATGCAGGCAACCCTCTAGCCGCCTAGCTTCGACTGTGGCTTGAGAAGGATAAAAAGATTGGCTGGTGATAGGTACAACAGCTGCTCAGGGCCAGACAGCATGAGAAGTAGCACCTAAGGCAGATCAAGAGAGTGAAAAGTAGATACCGATAAGTGTGAGAGTTGTACAAATAGTGTGTCTTGGATTAAGAACCCCAATTCTCACCTGCCCTGTACTAGGGTAGTTACTAGTATTTCACACCCACTGTCTATTCACTATGTCCCAGTATAAATGCATCCCCTTGTGTAGTCAATGGAGAAGCTGTAGGTCCTGGATTTACCAACGAGTTTAGCTTTGAACCAGCTACATCCCTCCCTCTGCCGCACGGGATGGGACATACTCCACAAATCTATGCAGAATCATAGAACACTAGAACTGGAAAGGACCTCGAGAGGTCATCAAGTCCAGTCCCCTGCCCTCACGGCAGGACCAAGCACCATCTAGCTCAGTGGTCTCCAACCTTTTTACACCCAAGATCACTTTTTAAATCTAAGAACAGGCGAAGAACTACCACCCCGCCCCTTCCTTGAAGCCCCGCACCTTCCTTGAAGCCCCGCCCTCTCTATTCTCCTCCTGTCCATCACT
>JANRFK010004440.1:41830854-41843879 GCA_030068395.1 Apalone spinifera | reverse complement strand
TGGAAAGGTGGCAGGCCTGCTCCCGACGGGGAGCTGTGCTGAACTGCGAGTCCTGGCTTTCAACCCACCCAATTCTTCAGCTGGGGGAAGCTCTGCTGGGGGACCTGCACTACTGACAGGATGGCAATGTGGACACGAGCCTCTGCAGTAATTGGCGGTAAGTCGACCTACCATCATGTGACTTAAGTCTGTCCTGGAGTGTGATGGGAGTGGACCAGCCCCGCCCCGCCCTGGGCAAGCTGGGCTTAACCAGGCTCACCTGCCTGAAGAGAAGCCCTGCCCCCGCGGCCCTTCTGGGCATGCTCAGACTGCAGCCCAGGTATAAAAGCCTGGAGAGCAGCTCAGTCAGGGCTGGCTGCTGAGGAGGCAGGAGGTCCTGCTGGACAGACTGGGAGCCAGCCAGGGAGACATGCCCCAGGTGAGGACCGGGAGGAAGGAGGCGCGGCTGGAATTCCTGCAGGTGAACCGCCAGAGAGACTGGCCCTGGAGACCAGCCAGCAGGACACCAGTGCGACAGATGGGCCGGAGGGCATGCTGCTGAGTATGGTAGGAAGTAGCTCAGGACAGGAGACTGAGACCCGAGAAGCTCAGTGGGATGCCCGGCTGAGAAAGCAATGGACTGTGCCTCTATTATTAGGGCCCTGGGCTGGGACCCAGTGGAGTAGGGAGGGCCCAGTTCCCCTACCCCTCCTTTGCCTCACTGCCCTAACCAGTGGGGCCTGCACCTGCATTATACTGACTCCAGCTACTACAGCTGCTCTGCTCCACCGAGAGGGGTGTTTGTTAGTGACTCTGGCTACTAGGCTGCACTGCCCCAGAGAGAGAGGAGTTTATTACTTGCTCTGGCTATTAGGCTGCACTGCCCCTGTGAGAGGGGTGTTAATTTGTGACTCCTGCCTCCAACATGTGCTGCCCCCGCAAGCAGGGTGTTGAGTACTAACTGTTGCGGTTAGGCCCTACGGTTGTAAACAGGATGGCCGAGGGCTTAAGACTGAAGAGAAATTGCTGGATGTGCGGGGTTGTGGTGTAACATTCAGAGCCCTAGGGACTTGACTCCTCCCCCTGGGGAGGGGTGAGCGTACAACCCCGTGACATGGAGACTTGCCCTAAAACACCTTTATTTCCATTTGAAGGAGCGCTGTCAGCCCCAGAACAGGCAGGGTACATTTCACAACAAGCTCAGCGTGCCTGGGAAGAGCTGGGCATCTGACTCACCTGGAGAGATTGGGAGGTATCTGTGGGACAGAGGAGCCTGAATCTTAGATATGCTGAGGGCCCCTTCACACTGCCAGAGCCTTTGCCGTATACACCACCAGACCACAGTCGTTCTAAGCTATCCGACCACATCTGCCGTCTGTGGTGGTTCTTGGCGAGGCGTCTGGGAAGGACTGTGGTGGGTGGGTGGTTTGGTGAGACTTTAATTATAATAATTTTACAAAATAAGCAAACAAAAAATGACAGCCCTGGACTGGCCAAAGGGTGATCAAGCGGAAACCATCGAGTGTGGTGTAAAACACTTAGGGGTAGACTCTGCTGGGTCCTACCAAGGCTGCGTGGTGTGGGGGAAGGGAGCAAGCCGTCTGACTTCCCCTGAGCAGTCGGTCTCAAGGCCGGGAGGAATCTCAGTCCCAGAGACACTTAGCTGGCTCGACATTCCAAAGCGTTCTGGGGGGCCGAAGTGGGGGTGGGGAAAGGGGGAAGAAGGCAAGGAACTAGTCTCTCTTTTCTATGTATACAGTCGTGGTTGCTGGTGTGCACCTTTGCCCTCTGCTGGATGAAATCAGACCTGCTTAAATGCTTCTGATTAAGTCCGTCTCTGCTATAGTAACAGTCCTACCCAGAGGACTCTTAAAATCTAGGCCTACCTAATATCAACGCTGTTAAAACAAACCCAAAAGCATTCTCCACCAAACATCTCCAAAATATTCTGCAATATAGATAAATACGGAGTTGAGGAACAAAGGATTAGGTTGAGATGCTGGAAAAAAATCTAGTAAAGAAGTACATAAAGCTAAAGTCCTGAAGGATTTGTTGCCTTAAAGGCTAAGTCTAGACTGCAAGCTTCTTTCAGAAGAAGCTTTTCTGGAAGAGCTCTTCTGGAAAAGCTTATTTCAAAAGAGAGCGTCCACACAACAAAAGCCCAACAAAAAGCGATGTACTTTTTCGAAAGATAGTGTCTACATTTATTGGCCACTATCTCTCATTTCGGTTGTGATTAGTCTGGACAGAGTGGTCACCAGGGCACCTGTGCTTTTTTCCTGGAGGCCTCTTCTTTCGAAAGAACTCCCTCTTCCGCATCCACACAGCCTTTTTCCGAAAAAGCTTTTTTGGAAAAAAAACTTCTTCCTTGTAGAATGAAGTTTACTGCCATTGGAAAAACCTCTCGGTTCTTTAGACTTTCTGTCGAAAACTCAATGGCAGAGTGGACACAAGTGGTGGTTTTTCTGGAAAAACGACTGTTTTTCCGGGAAAATGCTGTAGTGTAGACGCACCCAAACAAATGAAGAAGGCAGTGTCTGTTGTCCTTTAAATGTGCCCGACCTTGCTTTTATATAACCAGGGCCGGCCCATAACATTTTGGCACCTGAGGTGAGGAGCTCAAATGACGCCCCCATGCTCCCTCGCTTGGGCCAAAACTTTAAAAGGTCTCAATTCTGCCTTCGTCCTGTTCTACTCCTCTCATGCTACTGTGCATCTAGAGCAGAGAGAATACATATGCACCAGCAGCAGACACAATTTTCTACACAGTGGGTCCTAGTGGTGCCCCCCCCCCCCCACAGTCTGGCACCTGAGGCGGCCGCCTCAGTTCACCTCATGGTAAGACCAGCCCTGTATACAGCCATAAACACTAATATCAGTTTGGCCTGAGTGTATTGGGATAGTAACTAAAAAAGGCAGTGAAATGCCATTGATCTAAATAAAACCAATCAAATGCATGGTACTTTGAAACCAATTTGCAGTAATGGGATATGCCCGTATGCTTCTTGCAGAATAAAACCAAAAGCTTTTGTGGGTAAGACCCACTTAATCAGATGAAAGCTCATGATACTATATATTTTTGCTAGTCTCTATGGTGCCATAGGACTACTCATTGATTTTAAAGGGAAGATGGAAGTTAGAGGTCAGGCTAGGGGAAATGCTATTCTCCTCTGATATGTCAATCAAAAAGCAAAGATTTGTATACAGTACTAGATTGACACAGATTAATATTTTCCATTGGTCTCAGGAGTAGCTACTCAAGAAACTCATTTGCCTAATTAATCAGATTGGTTAACATTGCTCTTGACCACAGCAGTGTTGAACTAATACTGTATAAATATCCCAAATCATCATGTGATTGTTTTCAGCCAGTGTGGGGTCAAGTTTTCTTTTTTTGTAAGAATAGGAAATTAATTTACATGCAAATGGTCGCTTATCTCACAATCAAAAAGCCCTCAACAAAATTAATTAATTTTTTGAATCAACATTGAGTTATTATTATAGTTGTTACAAATTGGTAAACTGAGGTATGGAAAGGGTAGATTTTTCTAAAGTCACTCAATAAGTCAATAGCAGAGTGAGGACTAGAATACAGGAGACCAAATTTGAAGTCCCCACACAAATCCATAACAGGTCAGTTTTCTTCCTGCTCAATAATTCATTAGGGACTCAAAAATGTAAACTCCAGTGCATCTGACAACTAATTTTCAGCCCAATGTCACTTCAAAAAAGCTACAGTCTGAGCCCTGATTTGGTTAGCCAGGCAATACACAAGAAAACAAATCAGCTCATTTTTTTGGCAACCAACACCCTCTATTAAACTTGCAAAATAAATATGTAGATCTGGGTATTTTTGTCGTGTTGCAATTTAACAATATTCTTCATTATTGTTATTAAGTGTTAGGAGACAAGAGAACATTTTGATAAATAACAATGAAGAGTGCCAGATGAATGCATATTTAGAATACTTGTTTACAAAAGGCGGTGGCATGAACATATGACTCATGAGTTCTGAAGCCTGCTACAGCTAGATAGATGAATGCTGGCAATTTGTCATGTGCTGCTGGGATTAGATAGATGAATAAGAACACATATAGGGCTTTCTGGCATGCAATCAGTACTACTGTGTTTGGAGCTCTTCCCGCCCCCGCCCCCCCCCCCAGCCTCATAATTCATTCTCAACTTTTATGGAGTAAAGTTCAAAGATAAGATATATTCATAACTTTGCTCTGCATTTGTGCAGCAATCACTTGGCATTGGTGGCAGCACATGAAGAATAAACACTGTGTTGGTGGAAATGCGATGCTTTTCTGTGGCCCTTCTCTCTCAAAAGAGAAGAGTAGGGTGCCCATGTTTCCTCAAGGGAAAATAGGACAGACACCACAAGGGGCTGGTCTGAATCCCCCGTCCTCCGGCATCGGGGTCACCTGAGCCCAGCTGACAGCCCAAGGCCCCTCCCTCCCTCTCTATCCCCATGTGGGGTTTGCTTGAACCCCTTTTCCCAGGATGGGGCTGGCCCCACTTTTGGTGGTGTTGCTCATGCCCCCCAGTGTTCCTCTGCACCCTGTTGGGGGCACACCCTACTTTTTGCCAAAACAGGGCATTTGTCGCATTTGCTCTTGCGAGTTAATCATCACAAGAACAAATAGGACAAATGCCCAGTTTTGCGCTCCTCCCCAAAAAGGATGCCCAAAGCAGGGCTTAAAAATGGGTTTGCCCTGATTAAAATGGGATGAATGGCCACCCTAGAGGTGAAGCTTCATTCATGAGCTAAATATGAATGTTAACAGGCTCTTTCCCTGTTGGGAACAGAGGGAAATGGGATCATTTCCCTATCTCAGGTTATTGCTGGGCAGCCCTGAACCAAACTCCCAAGATCTACATACCCTTCAGCTGTGGCAAAGTTCAGTGATGAAGGATGAACTTAATTTAACTCCTCACGTTAAGGCACCACAATGGGACTTAGAAGATTCAGAGATTTTCAAGGGACCTTTATGATTAATGAGTCCGACCTTCTGTATCACACACAGCACAGAACTTTACCCAGCAATTCCCACATGTGATCCAGTAGTTTTTGGATCCACCAGATCTTTCTTAGGCTATGTCTAGACTGCAGACTTCTTTTGGAAGAAACTTTGCCGGAAGATCTTCTGAAAGAGCATCCACACTGCCAAAGGTCATTGAAAAAGCGATCTGCTTTTTCGAAAGATAGCGTCCACACTGAGTGGATGCTATCTCGCATGTAAGCTGTGATTACTATGGATCATAGTGGTCACAAAGGGATGTGACCCTTGCTACAGGCTTGGGCATACACGGTTTGAGTGGCTACAGGCTTTTGTTGACAAAGGCTTTGTCAACAGATACAGATACTATCGACAAAGCCTCTGTCGACAAAGAGTCTAGATTACATCCAGTTCTGTTGACAAAGCAAGCCACTTTGTCGACATGAGAGTGTAGATGCAAAGGACGGTGTAGATGCAATAACGCCTTCTGTCGACAGAACGCTGTCAACAAAAGGCGTTATTCCTTGTAGAATGAGGTTTAACACCGTTGACAAAACTGCTGAGTTGTGTTGACTTTCTGTTGACAGACCTCAGCATCAGTGTAGACGCAGGTATAGTTTGTCAACAAAAGTCCACTTTTGTCGACAAAACCCTGTAGTCTAGACACACCCTAGGGCACCTGTGCTTTTTCCTCTTTCCTCTTCTTCCAAAAGAGCTCCCTCTTCCCTGTCCACACACACCTTTTTCTGAAAGAGCTCTTTCAGAAAAAGGCATCTTCTTGTAGAAAGAGGTTTACCAATGTTGGAAAAACCCCTATGTTTGCAATCAGTTTCTTTCGAAAGAAAATCAATGTGGATGTAAGTGAAGTTTTTTCGGAAAAACGGCTGTTTTTCCGAAAAAACTCTATAGTGTAGACATAGCCCTAGAGAGACAGCCAATCTGTACCTAAAGACAGTATGGCAGAGAATTTACCACCACCCTAAATAAGCAGGGCCAATTGACTTCACTGTCCATTGGCTGACCTTACTGAGCCGTTAGAACAGGAGTTTAATTCCCACCTCTGCCAGAGACTTTCAGTGAAATGGGGACCACCCATGGGAATGGCAAAACTTGCTTTGTCTTTGCTGGTGTCAGGGATTTGCCCTTTATTTCTGATTTTGGTGTGAACAGAATGTTTTAACAGGCTGTGTGCAAGGCTCATCTCAGTCAAGGTATATGCTTACATCGCGCTGCCAACCCCTGGCATTCGAACTCCACTATTTGGGCTTAGGGGAGGAGCTGAAAAATCATGACTTTGGAAAATAAACGTGGGGTCACTTTCAGTCACCCTCTCGTTTTCTAATCTTCAGGTGGCCTCATTTGCAAATTTTTCTCCAGAGCCGTGAAGGATAGAAACTTTTTTTAAATGAAAGCTGAGAATGTGGTGAAATGAGCTAACTCCAGGAGCGGAGGCTTTATGAATAGCCCCATATAGTGTGAGATTTCTGAATAAAGCAGTGAGAGCTGTCAAACACTGCATGTACTGCTGCTTGTGCGGTATATATGAGGCGGGAGGTATGGAGAGTGGCTGGTGAGTGGATGGAGCCAAAGGCCATAGGCCTTATTCTCATATCTTGGCACCAACACGGCTACAACAACCCTGCATACGTGCACCTACATTGTCTTTCATGCCTGGACAAAGCAAGTCCAGGGTGGGTAGAATCTCAGAGTGGCAGCATGGCTTATACATGATTCAAGAACCAGCGGAAAATTGGAATAAATGACATTCACTGCTAAGCTATGGTAAGCAGTGTCAGCTGGGTCCCTAGCTAATGTAAGTCAACACAGCTCCATCGAACTCACTGGACTTATGCATATTTACATCCTCTGAGGAGATCATCTCTATTTTCCACAGCTGTCTAAAAGGACACATTGTGTTTGTGAGCATAAGTCTATCTTCTGGAGAAAGTCTTAAAGGACCCACTCGGGATCAGGGACCCATTCCATTAGGTTCTGTACAAACACACAGTCATAGTACAAAAAGTTGTTTGGTTCTTTGTTGCGGCTTTTCCTTTTTCAGGTCACATATATACCTATGCATAATGGATGAAATCTTGGTTCCACTGAAGTCCATGGGCATTTTGCCACGGACTTTGTAGAGGCTAGGATTTCACCTGACATATTTTAAATCACAGGATCATTAACAAATCAGTTCTAATTATGTCCATAGACTGTTTCTCTACACAGCTCACACATCTACATATATCCACACATATATCTTCAGTCTATGTTCCTCCAATATTTTGCATGGTCTATTACTCTGGTAATTTACAACATGTTTGTGCTGCTATAGTACATCATTTTGTGATTTTTTTTTTTTCTTTCAATAAAACCACAGCATTCACTAGTCTCTGTTCTTTATTACAGTCAAGGTCACTTATAAGAGTAACTTTGTCTTCTAAACATTAAATCCGGCAATAATTCAATACGTTTTCCAAAAAATTCGGAAGTGGGGCTGCATGGTTTCCTCAGCCAGTCTTGCATGGCACATGGCCCGTTGGCCTTTTCTTTTTATGAATAAATGGCATACCTATGGCCAGCTTGGGCGTACAAGGTTTGTGAGCCGGAAGGTGGGAAATACCAGGGTGTCAGAAAAAATAAAAGGATGCAGCTCTTCTAGACACATCTTCAATATTAAATGGAAGGCTGCAGTATTTTGTGTATGCGGATAAATATAAACAGACAGCGTGTTGGGAGCACTTGCGGACTGGTAGCTGGACTCAAGTCCTCTGAAGTTAGTGGAAAGACTTGGTTAAATTACAACAGTTTGAGGATTTAGTGCCTGACCCAAATCTCAAGGGTGTCTTAAAGCATTTTTTGCATTGTCCAGAGTAGAGGAAAAAGGCGAGGAGCTCCAGAGAGTCTCCTGAACAAGCTGACCACGAGGCTCAGATGCGAAAGGAAATGCAAGATCTGCAACTCTCCGTGAGGATGAACAGCAAAATGTCTCTCATACTGTGCAAAAAGAAACCAGTACAACTATTTGGGCATCAGCTTTCTGGGGTAAGAAACCTCTTTGTCAGATGCATGGAGATCCAGGGCCATATTCCCTCCATGCATCTGACAAAGCGGTTTATACCCACGAAAGCTTATGCCCAAATAAATCTGTTAGGGTTCGTCTACACTTGCTCCCTAGTTCGAACTAGGGATGCAAATGTAGGCAATAGAAATTGCTAATGAAGCGGGGATTTAAATATCCCGCGCTTCATTAGCATGATCTCGCCCGCGCGTTACTCTGATCAACAACTGTTTCGAAAGTGAAAGTGCGCGCCGGGATGCGTTAGTTTGAACCAAACCCGTTGGTTTGAACTAACGTTACTCCTCATTCCCCATCTGCAGGGAATGATAAAGCTCTGCAGTTCCTTGGAGAGAGCCCCGCCACTCACAAGCACATAGCGGAAAGGGCCACATGCACCTATGCAATACACCAGGATTGAGTGACGCAGTGAGTAAGCCAGAAGAGCATCCCCTTTGCGGTGGGTGGTGGCAACTCTTGGCTTCTTACCCTCACTAGTGCTGGGCTCTCCCCAAACCGTGTCTGAACAGACTGCTGCATGAGAGAGCTTGGATTTGTGACTTACTCCTCATGCCTCCCCAGTGACCTGAAAGACAGATGGTGGCTGCTGAGGGTAGGAGCAGGGTGAACAAACAAGGCTGACTTTGGAGTTCATAGAAGGAGCCTCCAAGCAATCCCCGTGTATTTTCACAGGGTTGCCAGGAGTAGAAAGGCTTTTTCATGCAGCCTCTGGTGATTCTCAGCTTTGGTTGGGAAAAGCCTACATTGCTGTTCCCTTCTGCATTTCAGTTAGGTGGCAGGACTGCTCACTGCCCACTTTTGGTTAAGAACAGAGGCATCGTCCATCGGTGATATTTTGGGGCAGCTTAATGTCACGAATTCTGGCTCTGTTTAAGGCTTTGAATCACAGTTAAGGGCTCTACTATCTCCTGCTTTTTAAAACATGTGTTTGCCCTTCCTACTGTCTATGAAAGCCATTTGTTTCTTGCACATTAATTGGTGAGACTACAGAGAGCAAAGGCCTTGTTAAGAGCTTACCAAAATGAACTTCAGTATAAGGGCCCCTATAACAAAGCTTGGAGGCCAATCTTAACAGAGCCACACTGGCTCTAATTAAAATTCAATACCAACTGTTCTAATGCACAGAGGGATCGAAATAAACTAGATCAAATAAAAAAAATGATTAAAACCATTGCTCTGTAGTGAGGATGGTTTCGGAGAGAAATTGCCCTAAAGAAGAAGTGCCTTCAAACTTTTACATCCGTTTCTCTGACAGAGTTGGTGTCAGTCAGACTATTTCATACTTTTTTCTCCGACTTTGATAAAGCCTGCTAAGGATAGCGTAGCCATCCCGAATTTTCCCCAGTAGCTTTCTTGTGAGGATTCAGTGGGTTTTTTTAAGTCGCGCAGCATACCCCTTAACAATTTTAGCAAACAACATATTGACGGAGATTTTAAGGCTGTCTGTGCTAAAGGTCATACAAAATTTTGCAAAACAAACAAAAAAAAATAACATCAGGCCAAATTCTGTAATTCTCACTCTGGTAAAATTCTATCTGACTTTAATGAGGGGTTTTTTCCTGAGCAAGGACTGCAGGCGCTGGGCAAATGGAATATTTCACCCATCTGTTAGCAGCTCAGCTTTGCTTCTCTGTGACGAGACTGTAACCATCATGGAGTTTGATCTAAAGCCCCTGAAAGTCCAGGGGAATGTTGTTCTTGACTTCAGTAGGCATTGGATCAGACGTACGGTGGAGGAATACTGTGGGCCTAGGCACATTAAACTAAACCAGGAGAGGGAGGTATCACCCCAAAAAGATCGGTGGCAGAGGGGTACAGAAGCCTAGCTGGGCGGTTCGCAGGTGGTAGAAACTGGGTGTGCATAGAGTGTGGCCAGGAAACAATACATACTTCCCCCTCCCCCCCAGACAATAAGATACAGGAGGCCCCCGAGATGTGATTGCCCAAGTTCCAACCCCCTGCACTTACAACCATTTTTGTAAGTGCGGAAGGGTCCGGAAACCCCTGACTTACATCCTCGGCCTGCATTTACGACGGCCCACGGTGCCTGCGTAAATGTGGGTTCGAGTTATGACACCCCCGACTTACAATGCTTCCTCCGGAATGAATCACGCCACAATTTGCACTACACAAATTGTGTAGCTTATTTCAATGTTATTGAAAAATAAGGTGTTATTCCAACACATTCCTTGTCTCTCGTGCAATGAGGTTTACAGGGACGTCGCAATAGTGAGCCTGCTAGATTTCAATATAACGGGCTTGCTCTTAAGACACAGAATGACTACAGTCGCTCCCCGAGTTACGAACAAGTTACGGACCAACACTTGGTCCAAACTCGAAGTGTTCATAATTCGGATTCCATAGAGTTACATGCAACCGCGCTGTTCGTAAGCGCGGATCACCGTTCGTAACTCGGATCCGCATTTACAACCATTTTGGTCGTAAGTGCGGATGGTCGTAAGTGGAGGTGGTCGTAGCTCGGGGAGCGGCTGTATTTCCAGATACCTTATGTCTGCTGTGTAGACCTAGCCTAAGAGATTATGTGGGGTTAGAGTCTCTGAGGGTATGTCTACATTAGCTCCCTAGTTCGAACTAGGGAGGCTAATGTAGGCATTCGGAGTTGCAAATGAAGCCCAGGATTTAAATATCCTGGGCTTTATTTGCATCTTCCCTTCCGGGTGCCATTTTTAAATCCCCTTAGTCCGAACTAACTGCCCACGGCTACATGCAGCAGTCAAATGTTAACTCGAACTAAGTTGTTAGTTCGAATTAACTGTTACACCTCATTCCATGGGAGCCAGGGGACATGACGGAAGGCGCGGGAGCATCCACACTGTGATGTGATGGCTGAGAAGGCGAGCGCAGCCCCGGGATGTGCACACAAGGGGCCGCCGACGCACGAAGGGGATGCTGATTCTGCACAAGAACTAGAGTGGCCGTGGCTGGACCCTGCGCCATGCTGGCGTCCGCACGTCACAAGGCTGCTGACAAGCTGGGAAAGATTCAGGGAAGAGCCTCAGGGCTCGCTAGCAGTCTGGGAAATGAGGAATGAGGTGTAACAGTTAACTTGAACTAAGGACTTAGTTCGAGTTAACATTTGACAGCCGCATATAGCCACAGGCAGTTAGTTCAGACTAAGGGGATCTAAAAATGGCACCCCCCGGACGGGAAGATGCAAATAAAGCCCAGGATATTTAAATCTCGGGCTTCATTTGCAACTTCAAATGCCTACATTAGCCTCCCTAGTTCGAACTAGGGGGCTAGATTAGACATACCCCAACTGTGTTCCTGTTTCCATGACCCCTTCCATGGCTAGGGTTCCTTGCTATTGTGGCTCAGTTGGGGGGGTCATGCCGTGGAAGTTAAGTGGCAAGATGGTGGTGCTGGGACAAGAATGGCCTCAGAGCTATCGATGGCCTTGGCCCCCTTTTGAATGCTAGGGGGTGCATGGGATTAGTGGGAAGACAGCCCCTTCCCAATGGAATGATTTCCTAAGGTTGCACTCCTATGGCATCAATCCTACATGCCCAATTTTTTTCTGTGGGTTCTGCCCCCTGTCTTTTGTTCTGTAATGGGGTTATCCTACAAGAATGGCAGACATAAGCCACAGGGAGCGGATCCTCGTTGATCTCATTGGGGAGACACCAATTCAGACTCCGTCCCAAGACCCTTGACAGCGGCTGAGGATCAGACTTCTGAAGTTTGGCAGCAGAGCTGGACCCACACCAGGTTCCCATTGTTTGAGGTCCTTTGGTGCCGATGATTAGATTTGCCCATTCCAAGAAAAGCGTCTCCTCTGATTGCTTGGATCCATCTCTTGAAACTCCCCATAGTTGAGCTCTCGGGTCTGTAGATCTAGTCCAGACCTTATATTGTTCATGCAACTGAGTAACTTCTTAAACTGTTAAAGGTCAGTTTTCTATAAATTTATAGAGCAGAAGAACAAGTGATCTATTAGCTGACAGCCATGTTCTCCCCTCGTTACCATTTATAATGCCAGCAGGAGGGAGGCTCGCAAATTTAAATCTTACGTTGCCCAATTGACTGTGAATGGGCAGAGCTCAGTGACACTTTCAAAACTGAGCACAGTCTGGCAACTATTCACTCTGTAATAAAGATTTTGCCCAGCTCCTTCCCTAGCTCCAAACACTCCTTTTGATCTTCAGGAAGTTTGAGGTTTGCTGTGAACTTAATGGCTCAGGCAAATCTCTTCTTCATAAACCAAGTTCTCCATTCTCTGAATGTATTGCTACACTTAGTAGGTTGAGTGAGCATGGAATGATTTAGGAAAGGGGTGGGGAATCTTTCTGGGTTGGAGGGCCACTGACTTTCAAAAAAATCAGTCAGGAGCTGCACAAGCAACCCCCCTTTGATTGTGCCACCAAATCAAGTGACCCAATGTTGCCCAGTTCTTGTCTTTATAAACGAGTACTTAGGGGTCACATCTGAGTCCGAATGTCAACAGCACAATTAAACAGTCCTGCCCAAGCCCTACAGGCTTGAGTCCACTGGTACAGGCCAGCCAGCTGGGGGTTTTGATTGCAATGCAAAGATCCCCTAAGAGTCCAGCTGAAGAGTTCAGAAGAGCAGCGGGAAGTACAATGGCAATAGGTCACTGGACTCATTTATAAAGACAAGAATTGGGGAACATTGGATCACTTGATTTGGTGGCACAATCAGAGGGGGTTGCTTGTGGGAGGACACAATCTCCTAATGGTGATAGAGCCTGTTGGAAGATACTGTTAGTATGGGGGAAGACACATCTGCATAGAAATATTAATCTTATGTTTATTGTTAACCTAAAGGCCAGATCATGACCGGGGCCCCACTGTCCTGAGCATTGCCAAAGCAGGGACAGAAGCACAATGGGAACCTGGCCAGTGCCAGCCTTAGGGTTTATGGGCCCCTAGACAACACTATTACACTGGTGCCCCTATGCCGGATGGCAGCTGGAGGTGTGTGGTTTT
>JANRFK010004440.1:41815243-41830844 GCA_030068395.1 Apalone spinifera | reverse complement strand
ATGTGATTTTATAATCTTCAACACACTAGTGAAAAAAATTGATAGTACATTTTAAATTAAGGTCCTGTAGACTCAGGCAGGACATTCAGAAACTGATAGGATAGACCTGGGGTTGGCAAATGCCTGTTAAATGACTTCATTTCCACTGGAAAAGCTCTGTCACAGGTTCCATGTTCTGCCAATAGGCTCTGACCGGCTTTGTCACTTTTCAGTTAACTAGATCCTCTCTGGAGGAAGCAGAGCCACTGAACAGGGATAGGAAAGGCAGGTGGGTAGATGTTAAGATCTAATGATGCCCCAAATTTGAGTGCCCTACGTGACTGCATATTCTGTGTGTGGGTAAGGCCATCTCTGGGCCAGGCCTCAGCTAGGGATGGGGATATCACAAAAAATCAACCAAACAAATATTGGGGCACTGGGTACAATTTTGTTACATGGTTTATCGTAATTGACTTTTGAGCTCCCCGCCTGAAAGGATTTGGAGTACAGAAAAATCCTGGTGTATATAGCTAAGCAGAGGCGGGGCGGCCCGTCCATATAGGAGAACTAGGCAGTCGCCTAGGGTGCCAAGTTAAATGGGGCACCAAATGGTGGAGCAATATCATTGAAGGGTTTGGAGGTGGGGGCACCAATTACGTGGTTCGCCTAGGGTGCCAGTTGCTGGCAACTAGTCTAGGGCCACCCCTGAGCAGAGGTGGCACCTCTCCTTTGAATTCTACCTTTTGGTCCAAATATTGCTTAATTTGGTACCCTCTCCTTCCCTCGTGCTACTATCTTTGATCATGGGATAGGCACGTTTTGTGCCATTAACCGAATTCCATTTTAGTACTACTATCGCATGAGGAATGGATTAATGGCATGCTATTTTCTACTCTACTAATCTTCATCACAAAGTGAGTGAGAGCACACAGTGAAAATGAAGGACTATCAGGCCCCGCCAGCTGTGCAATAACTCATTCTGATAGCTAACGCTGGGGGATGAGAACAGAAGATGAAACCAAAAAAAAAATTCTCCTTATTTTAATACCAAGAATGGAACACAGCATATTTATCCATTCTCATACCAAAGATTGTAATGAGAAGAGCAACATACTAGAATAGCATCTCATTTCAGTGATAGGGCTGCGATTTCTTCCCCTATTATAGGCCCCCCAGGTAGTCGGCAGTTTGACGGCGAGTAAGTGTGTTTAAAATGCATGGTCTTCACTCGCACAATTTATTCTGTCTTGAGATCACCTTGATGAAACTTCAAGCCGGTAACAGCAGGCCAGACGCAGTGCAGTTTATTATCTGACCGCTTATGTGGCATGGCTATTCTGTGAGGAGCGCACAGCATGCCTTCCCTGCATCTGTCGCTGGCTGCATTTGATAAGTAGTTTATTAAAACTGGCACCAGCGAGGCTCTTATCAGCAGTGATGTTGAAAAATAAATTAATATAGACATGTTTATTGTCAGCGTTGAGTGCAGTTCCAGGTGCCACAGCCTCCGTTCTGCTCCATGTTTTAGTCACACAGAAAGCTTTGCTGAAGTTTGATAGGACTAATAACAAGGGTATATACTTTAATTCAGATTTGGGTTCAAGCCTTGACTGGTGAATAGACTTTTGGAGCAAGTCACTCTGGTCCTGATCTGAAGCCATTAAGTCTTTTCATGGACTTGAATAGACTCTGCATCAAACCTTAGATGTCCCCAACCACAAATTCCCAATTAGTAAAATAAAATCACAGAAACATGTGGGGGACCTTGGGGCCATGTTAATACCAAACAGGCTTCTCAGGGAGGTGGATGATGCAAATCTAGAGGTTCTGATCAGAGATTTCACTCATTTTAGTGCAGCGTTTCTTAAACTGTGTTCCATGGTACACTGGTGTGCCGTGGAGAACAGAATTCAAAATGGCCGCCCTTAAAGGGGCAGGTGATTTTTTTTTTTTTTTTTTTTTTTTTTTTGGTCCCCTGACCCTTTTTTCCTCAGTTCAGGGGCTGTGGGGATGAAGGGCTTGGGGTGCTGGAGGGGGCTCCAGGCTGGGGGGGTGGGCAAAGATATTCAGAATACAGGAGAGGGCTGCGGTTTGAGGAAGGTGTTGGGCCCAGAGATGAGGGGATTGGGATGCAAGAGGGGACTCAGGGCTTGGGAAGGGCCTCAGGACTGGAAGTTGGGGGCAGAGGGGACGGTGGCTCTGGGTTGGGAGAGACTCAGTGTGGGGCACTTTGAGGCTCAGGCTTACCTGGGCAGCTCCTGGACAGTGGCGCTAAGGCAGGCTGCCTGGTGCCTGCCTGTCGTAGGGCACCGCGCTGCACCCCTGAAGCAGCCATCAAGTCCAGCTCCGGGGGGAAGGGAGAATGATGCTCCACAGCGCATGGAGCCCTGTGGTCCCCCTGCATAGGAATTTGATGTGCTGTGCTGGCCCCTTTGCCTCTGGCCTCGGCACGGAGCTGCCCCAGCAGTGGAGGATGATGGAGAGGGGCCACTCTCCCCCTCCTGCAGCAGCTCCATGCTGGGGCCGGCAGGGAGGGGCACCTCCGTGCTGCTGTGATATTTACAGCAAGCCAGACTGCCTTAAAGGCTCTTTGCTTTCTCTCCAGAGGCCAGCTGCGGGCATTCCACTGCTCAGAGTTACCCCACAGCTCCTTCTGAGAAGCACATTCATTGGCAGGGTGAAAGCATTCTAGAGGACACACACAACATGCCATAAAAGAACCTGCACGCATGCTAAAAAGCTTAACAGAGATGACCCAATGCCAACCTCAGGCTCTGGCAGTTGGCAGTTCAACCCGCAGCGGGGTTTTTGCCAGGCGCACAAGTTCGTAATTTTCTCAGGCTTTGTCTACGCTACTAAGCTTAAAATGCACCCACAGGGCTTTAATGCAGCAGTGTGTTTTTTCACGCCCCTGGGTGAGAAAGTTACAGCACAGGAAAGTGGCAGTGTAGACAAGCCCTCAGGTTCAGAACTTGGGATGTAAGTGACTAGCATAAGCTTAACGGGTAGTCGAGTAGTAACTCGACTAGTTGCTTTCCCTTCCCCGCCCCCACTGCCTATCAGAGGGGCAGCAAGTGGAGGGAGCAGGAGCCAGTGCTGGGTGGACCTGTCTTAAAAGCCAGTTCCTCCCAGCACCTTCTCCAGGGAAAGGGGGGGGGAGAAGAGGCAGCAGAATCAGCTGATTCCTGGCTCATGCCTGGTCCCAGATTCTGCATCTCTGCTTTTTAAATGTATTAAGAGCCTGGTGGCTCTTAATACATGTAAAAGGCAGAGCCACAGCGGGGCTAGCTCCTGGGCCGGGACTAACCCTGCTGCAGCTCTGCAGTTTCCCCCTTATTAACTAATCGAGTAGTCGATGGAAGTTCCATCGACTACTCAGTTAGCTGATTATCCGCAATTTAACATGGCCATTCAGAACCAGAACAAAGATTGGGGGATCTGCCCTTTCCTTGAGCCAGGGCTGGTCTTTGAGTTTAGCAGTCTACAATCAGCAGACACTCTCCTCAGCAATAGCATCAAAATGCTGTGGCTTTTGCGGCATTACCAGGGGTGGGAGATTTGCATGGACCTTTCCTTAACCCCAGGAAATCCAATTTCACACCGTTGTCCCACGGAGCCATTCTTATCCTGCACATTTTCAATATTAAAATCTCAGAGATCTGTTAGTCTGTAACTTTAAAAACCATGCGTAGTCCCGTAGCACCTCAGAGGCTAACACAGAGAGAGGTTGGAACTTAACTTCATTCATAAGTTTAATTCTCGTGCAAATGGTATGAATCCAGATATGGGATGACTTGCACATTATCAACCAACCAAACAATGAAGGTGCTAATGGTTCTTGATGTCTGTGTAGAATCTGGTGATGGTCATCTTCCTATCCAAGTGCAAACTAATGGTTCTTATCAGCCTCTTGTAACTATTTAGTATTTAAGGTGCTTCTAGACTATTTGTTGTTAGTCTGTAACAGGAAAGACTAAACTTGTCTATCCCTCTGAAGCTTATCTACTCACTGTCTCTTTTTCCCTCTCCCCCCTCAATTTTTTTCCTTCTTCCCCCTCCCTCACCCCTCCTTCCCTTATTTATTCTTGGACCTGGAATTCCACCACTCGGGTCATCTGAAGAAGTGGGCTGTGCCCTCAAAAGTTCATGACACCATCTACAGTAAAACTCCAATAGTCCAGCATCCAATAGTCCGGCACTCCTGATAGTCCGGCATCAAAATGGCAAGAGCCTAGTGAGCGAGCTTCGGCAAAAAATGAGTCACAAGGTAACAGCGGCAGCAGCTGAACTGAGCAAAAAGGGTAAAAAAGGCTTAAAAAACCGAAAATATTACAGTATACTGTATACAGTATGTACAATAAAAAGGGTTAAGAACACTTTATATACTTTATACATTATATACTGTGTATATATATAACCTGCTTATAGTACCTCCTGGTAGTCCGGCATATCTGATAATCCGGCACCACCTAAGTCCCATAGGTTCTGGATTATCGGAAGTCTACTGTACATGGTTTATTAGTCTTTAAGGGACTACTAGACTATTTGTTGGTTTTTAAGTTTTTCCTGTTACAGACTAACTCGGCTACCCCTCTGAAGCTTTTGAACAATATATGTAGTATCATGAGCTTTCGTGGGCAAACCTGGTTCCTCAGATAAGCTGGAGAGGAATAACAGGAACCCAGAACTTTATAACAGAAAAGGAAAGGGAGGGAAAAAAGGTATCTGTCAGTTGTGGGGCTGGTGACAATGAAGCTAATTAAGTGGGCTGCAAGTGTCTATGCTTTGCTTTCGATGTAAAAACAAGGTGTTAAATGCAGTACTTTCAGTATTTCCCTTTGAACTCCCAGGCCTCATACTACGTGGCCTCCCTTGGGAGGCTACATCCAGTCCCAGCACACAGGAATACATACACTTTGAATTTAATGGGCTGGAGCCCAAAGACAATTCAGTCCCAACGATACTGTAGGAAATCGCCATATCTGGTGCAAGATCAGGCCCCCAATACCAATAGCCCCTGAGAGCTTGAGGCTGCTCCCTGTGGAGTGTCCAGGTATCTTGCTGGTGACTTCATTGGGAACAGTGACAGGTGTTCCTTGTCCCAGAAACATGCTGAGGGGAAGAGGGATGCGATGGGATGAACAGGAAGATTTAAAGTAAGAGCAAAGTTTCCTTAACCTTGCAAGCCCTGCAAAGGAAAAGCCAGCTTGCTTGAGAGGATTCGCAAAAGCTTAATTCGCTTTAAAGTGCAGTTATCCCCTGGGAAGCAAGTCTATAAAATGGTGGTGCAGGGCTCCATGTTTGTTGCAGCTCACTGACTCCATAGCAGATGTGTTCAGTTGACAAACTGTAAATGCCAGCCCTGCTCAGCCAGTCTGAGAGCTGCCTAACATTGACAGAAACCTTTTCATAATCACCAGTCTTACAGGCCAGTCTCTGTCCTCAGTTCTCCCTCTGCATCTCCACCTTGTCCAGTTATGCTGTTGGTAAGAGTTGTTTTCAGTTACCACTGAAACTGAATGGAATTTAGCAAAGAATGCTGTTGATGATCCACCAGAAGGAAGAGAATCCAGCTCTTTCTCCTTTAGCTGCATGAGATTCTCTATGACTAACAAGTAAAATTCAGATTTTTGTCTCTGTCAGAACACACATAATAGTATAACTGAGGAGCAAGAAAAAGCCATTTTAATTAGTCACTTTTCAGACTAGAACTTCACCTGAAATTAGAATCATAGAACACTAGAACTGGAAGGGACCTGGAGAGGTCATCAAGTCCAGTCCCCTGCCCTCACGGCAGGACCAAGCACCGTCTACATCAGTGTTTCTCAACCTTTTTTTACAAAGTACCTGTCACGTTATTGGATTGTGAGGGGAACAGCCGGGTCACTGCTGCACCCGTAGGGGGGTGTTTGCCCCAAAAGTGGTACAAAGGGAGCCATGTGAGGAGTCAAACAAAAGCTTACTTCCTTCTGATTCTGTATCTGCTCTTCATATATCTGTATAATGTCTGTGTGGAGTTAGGAATCTGTATCTGTATGGAGACTGGAAGTCTCTCTGAATGGGCTTGAGTAATGGGCTAGGAATATTTGCCTATGGACATGCTAATGAGCGAAGCTCCAGGGAACAATAGGCCTCTGAAGGCCAAAGACACACCTGGCCACTGGCCATGTGACTCCCTCCAGCGTGGAAGAAGCCAGAGGGGGTATAAGTAGGCCATGTGGCTGACTCCATGTTGGTACTCAGATCTGCTCCTGACCCCAGATGCGGCCTCGCAGGGAATCACGATCCGGGAAGAACTGTGGGCCCATCCTGACCTAGGATGTGCAACAAGAACTTTTAAGCCAGCAGCTATAACATCTCTGCTAGAGCCTGCATCGAGAACTGGGAGATTCGATGCATGTAATGTATGATACTTTAGCAACCTCACTCTCATGCTTTTCTTTATTGTAGTAATAAACCTTTAGATGGTAGATTCTAAAGGATTGGCTCAGCGTGATTTATGGGTACGGTCTAGAGGGTAAATTGACCAGGGATCTGTGGCTGGTTTCTTGGAACCGGACAGAACTTGTTCGGGGAAGGTGAGATTGGGTTCTAGACCCCTCACCTGTGTATGAGGCCCGGCGCCTTCTGGGGCACAGATATTGCTGGGATGTCAGAGGGGTTTTGCTTGTGAGGCTTCAGGCAGGCAGCTGAAGCGCTCGGTGGAATTGGTTTGTGGCCAGTTTGGGAAGGTCTCCAGTCTGGGGCTGTAAGGAGCCCCGAATTTGAGCAATTTGCCCTGAGTGGACACCCTCAGCTGTGCCCAGACCCGGCCCGGTCAGTCACAGTACCCCTTTTAAAAATATATATATATAAGTACCCCCAGTACTTAGTTTTCAGACACACAATTTCTTTTTCTATCCTTGCAACACATTTGTTTAATGTAGCCGGGTGGACAATGAAATTTTTGGGTGTAAAAAGTACAAAAATAATAAAATGCTGTAAAACTTAAAACAAAAATTCAGTTTTCTCCAAATTTCAGTTGTTGATGTAGCCCCAGACTTCTCTCACGTATCCCTAAGGGTACTTGTATCACAGGTTGAGAAACACTGGTCTAGATCAAATATCAGAGGGGTAGCCGTGTTAGTCTGAATCTGCAAAAGTGGCGAGGAGTCCTGTGGCACCTTATAGACTAACCGAAGTGTTGGAGCATAAGCTTTCGTGGGCAAAGACCCACTTCATCAGATGCATGTAGTGGAAATTTCCAGAGGCAGGTATAAATATGCAGGCCAGAATCCCTGATGTCTACCCAAATTGTTCTTAAATATCTCCAGTGATGGAGATTCCACAACCTCCACAGGCAATTTATTCCAGTGTTTAACCACCCTGACAGTTAGGAAGTTTTTCTGATGTCCAACCTAAACTCCCGTACTGCAACCTAAGCCCATTGCTTCTTGTCCTATCATCAGAGACCAAGGAGAACAATTTTTCTCCCTCCTCCTTGTAACACCCTTTCAGATAGTTTAAAAACTGCTATCATATCCCTTCTCAGTCTTCTTTTTTCTAAACTAAAGAAGCCCAATTCTTTCAGTCTTCCTTCATAGGTCATGTTTTCTAGATCTTTAATCATTTGTGTTGCTCTTCTGTGGACCTTCAATTTCTCCACATCTTTCTTGAAATGTGGTGCCAAGAACTGGACACACTACCCCAATTGAGGCCTAATCAGCACAGAGTAGAGAGGAAGAATGACTTCTTGTGTCTTGCTCACAACTCCTGTTAATGCATTCCACAATCATGTTTGCTTTTTTTGCAATAGTGTCTCACTGTTAATTCATATTTAGCTTGTGGTCCACTAATGTAGTCCCTAGATCCTTTTCTGCAATATTAGACAGTCACTTCCCATTCTGTATGTATAAAACAGATTGTTCCTTTCAAAATGGAGCACTTTGCATTTGTCCTAATTAAACTTCATCCTGTTTACCTAAGACCACTTCTCCAGTTTGTCCAGATCATTTTGAATTAAGACTCTATCTTCCAAAGCACTTGCAATTCCTCCCAGCTTGGTATCATCTGCAAACTTAATAAACATACTCTCCATACCAATATCTAAATCGTTCATGAAAATATTGAACAGAACCGGTCCCAAAACAGACCCCTGCAGAACCCCACTTGTTATGCCCTTCCACCTATTAGCAATAGGTGAATCTCCAAAAATTTGGCGTAGATACTCCCCCAAACTACCAGAACATCTAGGGTCAGATTCTCCAATGGGTGTACATGACCCAAAGGCTGCCCCAACATTGGAGAATTCAACTGCTTGTGTACACACACTTGCACAAGTATAAATGGCAGCATAGCCCCAGTCGTACAAATAGCAGCAACGGAGAGAAGGCTTAGCCACGCAGAGAACACATCAGCCTGAAACTGGTGAGTATGTGCATGGCTAATCTGTGCCAATGGTGTCACTGCAATTGCTACTAGAGCTATACCGCTTGCGGTAGCTTAACGAGAAATAGTGTGAGCAGGGGGAAAAATCACATCCCTAGCTCATAGTGTAGATGCAGCCTCAGGCCTCCTCTACATTGCCATGTTTTGTTGCCAAAAACTGCCTTTTGGTGACAAAACAGTGAGAGCGTGTATACGACAATGCAACTTTTGTCAGGAAAAACCCTGTTTAGGTGGCAAAAAAACCTCTCTCCCTCCTCCGCCCCCCCTCCCCCGCATGAGAGACTGTTCTTTTCCCCTCCCTTTATTGTTGACAAAGAACCAGTGTTTTGTCCAGAGAACTGATTCTGTCAGTATCCCACAATGCCTGCCCTGATGGCTGTGCTCAGCATTTTGTGATCTTTGCTGCCCTGCAGGCACGCGCTCCCCCCCTCCCCTTTCAAAGCCCTGGGAACTATCTGACAGCTGAGTGAGCTGCTCCCTTTGGGGAACAAAGAACAAATCATTGGAATGCTCTTGTTCTCCCCTGAGAGTGCTGCTGCAGGGGGAGGGCTGGAGAGACGGCTGTGCTGCTTTGGCATTCCTCAGCACAGAGCGCTCACAGAGCTAGGAAGGAATCCCAAGAAGCGCAAGGATCTGCGTCGCCTTCCCACCACACTGCACTGAGATGCTTACCCAGAGTGCTTTGCTCTCTGTCAACAGGGGAACTAGCAATGTAGCCATGAAATGTCGACAAAGGGAGGCAGAAAACGTGGTTTGACCGGTTTTCACTTTGGGCGACTTTTGCATGGCGACAGCACTTTTGTCACCAAACCGTCTCAGCGCAGACATAACCTCGTTTGATTGTGCGACCTGCATGTGCCAATGACTACATTTGCACCTCCAATACCAGTGTGGCAATGGCAAATTCAAATGAGATGTCCCTCCATGTGGCACATTGTTCTGAACATTTGACGGCTTGAGGAGGGCAGTCATGCTGTTATGCGCAGAGTTAGGCCACAGCGCAGCACTTTGGGAAATCCCACATATTCACGTTCAGATTTTTACTGCTTTGTGGTATGTTGGAAGGAAGCATGTGAGAGGCTGTGTTGTTGGAGTATTTCTTGGCTGGCAGGAAGTAACAAATCTCATGAGAGCGCACGCTCAGGAAGTTTTTAATATTTCCTTCTTTCATCAAAAGTGCTACCTTTCTTGCATGACTCTGTCCCCCACCCCCATGACTGGTCATTGCAGAAACGGGATACAAAAGTTGGTGTATATTAAAAAGTCCCTAATATTTTTGAAATTCTGTCATTGGTGCTGCCTTGTCCCTCGCCTCAAGTTTGAATCAATCTGCGTTTTGGTTGAGGACGCAGCTATCTTGCCCATCCAAAATCTAAGGTTTCTGTACAACGGACCTGCAAGCCAATCTGAAGCCAGCACTGGCAGAGAGGCGCAGCTACAAGCCTGAATTGTTAGTTCGAGATAAAATCTCCACCCAGCAGTCAGCACTTTGACACAACCCCTATACCACATTCAGTACGGAAGGTGGCAGACAAATATAGTCCTTACTGAATATATTTCCCTACTTTTCCTTGCTCTGTAGAATCCAGTGACTTATCTGCTTGAGAGCAGGCATTCTTCATAACTTCAAGACATGCCACCTGATGGCTAGTCTAGGGTCTGTGTGAAACAAGTTGTAGTCTCAGTCCATTTCCTACTGGACTGCAACAAGTGTTTCCAGTGAGCTGTGTGCTTGGGCGGCCACCCAGGAGAGATTCAAATGCTGCCCAGCTGATTAGCAGAGAGCCCAGAGTCGGCAGCATGTGTTTCTACTGGTGGTGCACATCTACACATGCCTCAGTGTGCATAACAAAATTTACTCTGCACATGGATGGAAAAAATTACAGGGAACATTGCCAGAGACCCCTCTACATTACAAAAAACATCTGAATGCCCCAAACCAGCTGACCCGCTTAGCTGTATGCTTACTTAGGGTATGTCTACATGGGGATAAAACCCAGGGCTGACGTGGATCAGCTCTCTCAGGCTGGTGGGCTAAGAATTGCTGTGTAGACACATCGGCTACGTCTAGACTGCAAGCCTCTTTCGAAAAAGTATCTTTTGAAAAAGCTTCTTTCAAAAAAGAGCGTCTAGACGACAACCAGTGCTTTCGAAAAAGCAAGCCGCTTTTTCGAAAGAGCACCCAGGCAGTCTGGATGCTCTTTTGAAAAAGCACAGTTTGCTTTACTTAGCACCTTTTTTCAAAAGAGCACTTTTGAAAAAAGGCAATCTTCCTCGTAAAATTCCTCGCGGTCGAAAAAACTGCCGCGGTCGAAAAAACTGCCGGGTTCTTTCGATTTACTTTCGAAAGAATGCGGCAGCTGTCTAGACGCAGGGGAAGTTTTTTTTAAAAAAAGCCACTTTTTAAAAAAAAAAACCCCTGTTGTCTAGACACAGCCTTCCTGGTTTGATCTGGAGCCTGAGCAGTGTACGTGGCAATTTTTCAGTACAAGATTCTGAGCCCTGCAAGTCTGAATCAGTTCTTGTCTACACTTCAAAGTTTTGCCAGTCTAATTAGACATGGAGCCAACCTCCTTGTGGGGGCGAAGTTTATAACAGGAAAAATGGGATTGTGCCACTCTAATTTATACCAGTTCCCTGAACAAAAATATGCCTTACCAACAAAAGCACCGTTTTTTGCCAGAAGAGCTGGATCTATACTGTGGCGTTCACCTACAGATATGCATGTGTGCACACCCACCCCTTCCCACCTTTTCTCTCACTCAGTTCTACACTGATCAGTTTCCTGGGATGGCTGGCCTTCATCTGAGAACTGAATGGGCACTGAGAATGCAGTATCGTCTTACTCCGAGAGCGGTCCCTCAGGGTAAGTTTGAGACGCACTTGAGGTCAATGTGAGGGTAAATGACGTAATTCCCATCAGGGAACAAAGGGAGGGAGTTAGTCTCCAGAACGGCTGTGTAATGTTTTCACTTGTTCAGAGGGGCCGACAGCAACCACAGACTCTGGGTCAAGGTAGGGGTGTGTGTGTGTGTGTGTGTGGCGGGGGTCTGGCTCACCACCCAGGAAGATGCGGGGCCCCGGGCAGAAGGGGTGGAGTCAGGACAACCAGCCCTCAGAGCTCCATGGCACGCCAGGCATGGTGCTCTAGCAGCAATTCAAAGCGGCTCAGGGCTCCTGCCACTGCCACTGCCACAATAGTAGTAGCGGCAGCTGGAAGTCCCGGGCCCCTTAGAATCGCCGGGCCTTTGGGCAACTGCCCCCACACTTGCCCTCCCCATCTGCAGTCCTGCATTTGGTTGTATGAACACCTCTGCACCGAAGAAGTTATTCTCATCAGAGAGGTGCAAGTGGATGAACACACTTTGCTTGTATATAAGCAACAACTTGAAAAGAACACCATAAGAATGGCCATACTGGCTCAGATCAAAGCTACATCTAGTCCAGTATCCTGTCTTGTGATAGTGGCCAAAACCAGATGCCCCAGAGGGACTGAACAGAACAAATAATCATCAAGTGATCCCTCTCCTGTCATCCATGACCAGCCTCTGACAAACAGAGGCTAGGAACAAGACTCCTACCCATCATGGCTAATCAATATTGATGGACCTAACTTCCATAAATGTATCTAGTTCTTTTTTGAACCCTGTTGAAGTCCTGGTCTTTGCGTCCTCTGGCAAGGAGTTCCACAGTTTGATTGCATTGTGTGAAGAAAAGCTTTCTTTTGTTTGCTTGTTTTAAACTTGCTCCCTATTAATTTAATTTGGTGACCCCTAGTTCTTACGTTATGGGAACTTTACACAGCTTAGTCAACCTGTGGAACTCCTTGCCAGAGGAGGTTGTGAAGACCAGGACTTTAACAGGGTTCACAAAAGAATCAGATAATTCATGGAGGTTAGGTCCATCAGTGGCTATTAGCCTGGATGGGTAGGAATGGAGTCCCTAGCCACTATCAGAGGCTGGGAATGGGTGATGGAAGAGGGACTGCTTGAAGATTCTCTGTTCTGTTCACTCCCTCTGGGGCATCTGGCATTGGCCACTGTCAAAGACAGGATAGTGGGCTAGATGGCCCCTTTGGTCTGACCTAGTATGGCTGTTCTTATGTTCTAAGTAAATAACTTTCCCTTATTCACTTTCTCCACACCTGTCATGATTTCCTCCCTTAGTCTCCTCTTTTCTAAGTTGAAAAGTTCCAGTCTTTTTAATCTCTTCATATGGCACTCGTTCCACACACCTAATCATTTTTGTTGCCCTTTTCTGAACCTTTTTCAATGCCAATCTATCTTTTTTGAGATGAGCGACCATATCTGTATGCAGTATTCAACATGTTGGGGGAACCAGGGATTTATATAGAGGCAATAAGATATTCTGTCTTATTCTCTATCCCTTTTGTAATGATTCCTAACATTCTGTTTGCTTTTTTGACTGCCACTGCACACTGAGTGGATGTTTTCAGAGAACAATCCACAATGACTCCAAGATCTCTCTTGAGTAGTTGTAGCTAAATTAGTCCCCATCATATTGTATGTGTAGTTGGGATTATTTTTTCCAATGTGCATTACTTTGCATTTATCAACATTAAAATCTGCCACTTTGTTGCCCACTCACCTAGTTTTGTGAGATCCTTTTGAAGCTTTGTTCTTAACTATCTTGAGCAGTTTAGTATCTGCAAATTTTGCCACTTCACTGTTTACCCCATTCCCCAGATCATTTATAAAATAGGTTGAATAGGATTGGTCCCAGTATGGACCCTTGGGGGACAATGCTAATTACCCCTCTCCATTCTGAAAACAGACCATTTATTCCTACTTTTTGTTTCCTGCCTTTTTTTACCAGTTATCAATCCATGAGAAGACCTTCCTCCTTCTCCCATGACAACTTATTTTACTTAAGATGTCCAGAAAGCCTTTGACAAGGTCCCTCGCCAAAGGCTCTTAAGAACACTATATCTCCTGGATTCCCCCTGGTACACGTTTGTTGACCCCCTCAAAGAACTCTAGTAGATTGGTAAGACATTATTTCCCTTTACAGAAGCCATGTTGACCTTTCCCCAACAAATTATGTTCATCTATGTGTCTGACAATTTTATTCTTAACTATAGTTTCAATTAATTTCCCCAGTACTGATGTTAGACTTACTGGTCTGTAATTGCCAGGATCACCATAAGAGCCCTTTTTAAATGTTGGCGTCATATTAGCTATCTTCCAGTCATCGGGTACGGAAGCTGATTTAAAGGATAGGTTACAAACCACAGTTAATAGTGAATAGAACTCCAAGCTTGTGAACTTCTAAGCTGAAGTTCACAAGCTTGGAGTTCTCAGTGGAAACAAGTGACAAATGCTGCATTTTGTTGAAATGTATCTGACCCAGAAAGTACAGACGATTAGTCAGTGTCAGTAGAAGATGTTGTTTTTGAAGCTTGGAAGTAAGGACATAGTTCTTAATGCCGTTTGTTTCCCCCGACTCAGTTCCAACCATGTGGAGGAAATCCTAACTGAACTAAGCTAAAGAATAGCTATTTACAACCAGGTATTTGGGGTTTTCTAAAAGGCTGAAGCAAAAGAGGCACTGGATTCAGCCTCAGACACAGGCACAGGGCCATGTGATGGTAAGAAGAAGCTGAAAGGACACATAGGGACCAGCACTCGAAAAAGCTGCACAACCCTAAGTCATCCCTGTTTAGGAAACAACTTGAACACAAAGCAAGTAGCATCAGCATTTCTGCCAAGATCTAGCCCAGCTGTGGGAAACCTGCAGCCTGTTGCATTTCTACGTGTGGCCCACGAGACATTTTGTTACTGGCGACCCTGCTCATGGGCAACAGTCTGTTTTCCAACCGCGTAGGATTTTTCCTACTCGTATTACTAAAGTGACAGGCACGTAAAGCAAGGGCATGTGGCATTAGGGGTGTGCTGATTGGGCCCAACTTTGACAGTGAGAGCTGTGCGCTCACTCTGTATCCAATCAAAGCTGTTAGTACACTCGAAACATAGATGGTCTTAAGCTATTTGAGAGCATATCTCTTCCCATTCCGCCTCATAACACCCTGCTTCAGAGAGGACTTTAACCCTCAGTTAACCCCTCTCCCCATCAACTCCCACTGGGATTTTTGAAAACACTTGTAGCATTCTGATAGTGAACGGCGTCACTCAATAGCACTGACTTTCCCCTCTTGTCTGTAGAGTGTGGGGCTAAACTGTGAGCTCTTCAGGGCAAGTACTTTTCTGGCTGTGCAGGATTAATCACTTGGAAGGGGAGGCGGGAGTGGGGGGAGAAGGGAGGGGAGGACAGAAACATCGGTAAAATGTTCGGCATTGTACGGTGTTGGGGATTAATCCCGGTGTGGTGTTCTTGCGTCTGGCTTTGCTATCTGGATTGCAGTGTGTGTGTTTCTGCAATTGTTTGGACAAAGACAGCATTCACATTCGTACTGATAACCCAGGAAAGGCACACCCCTTTTCATAAAAGCCAGCTGATATGAGATTTGCTTTCAGGCACGACTAGCACCGGCCAGCTATTTCCTATGTTATCCTACTGGCTCAGGCCTCAGAGGGTGGGCACAACAGATCCTTTTCGGCTGCTTGGCCTGTGTTCTGTTACTGGTGTGCCACATTTGCAAACTCCTCCAGTATCACTCCTCCAGTCTGTGTGCTTGGCACGGACAATGACGCTGACACTCCTGGATTACACATGCTGGTTTTCCTTCCCCTGCTGTTCTCTACTAAATATGCTCCCTCAAGATCTCTGCTCGTGACTGTGGATTTTATTGGTGTTTTGGCCATTCGAGAATTAGGCTCTACTGTTTCACGGTCAGGGCTATTCCCCTTTGCGTTACAGGGTGGTAGGAATAATGGGTCTTATACCAGTGCAAGGTATTTTGCTTTCGGTACACCCTGGTTCGCTGAGATCTGTTGCTTTCTCCCCCCTCCCCCCATTTCGTTAAACTGTTTCTTTTTCTCTCGAGTAGTATTTTACCACATTTTGGGTACACATTGCTCAGAGAAGCTGATTGGTGCAGCAGAAAATTCAGAAGGAATTTGACTATTTTAACTCCCTATTTTAACATGTGCTCCTTCGACAAACACGGAGGATTTGTACCCCACTAGGGAATTAATGCAGGATGCTCTAGGCCTTGGAATATCTTCCTTGCTCCCTGAGGACATGTCTACACTAGGAAATGTTACCAGATTTGCCC
>JANRFK010004440.1:41762967-41773878 GCA_030068395.1 Apalone spinifera | reverse complement strand
CAGACTAGATGATCAAAATGGTCCCTTCTGACCTTAAAGTCTATGAGTCTATGCCGAATACACTAATTTACATGGCTCCGTCGACACACCCTAAATGATTAAGCCATTAGCTGGATTCAACAATTATTTAAACAAGTTGCAAGAAAAAGTAGAGGGGAAGTAGGGGGTCTGCTCCTTCTCTCTTCCCTCAATGGCTAGCAATCGGCCTCTAAGTTTATGACTGCTGACCATAATGCAAAGCAGAGAGTGTAACAAAAGCCAGCTAGCCCGATCGGTTACACAAGTAATTTTAAAAGCGTCTGGCACTTTGCATGCTAATTCTTTGCTCGGAACACATTTCTACAGACAGAAAGATGGGCCCAAGTCACACCTGTAGGATGTGGAGCTGAACATATAGCGAAGTTCGGTGTTTGGATACACTGTTTGGTTTAGATCCAATTGTAGTTTAAAGTAAGGCTATATTCATGGAAAAACTAGACCCATGCGGATAAAATCAATGCCTGTTGTGGGTAAGAAGACTGGAGTGTATTCTTGATTTACTTCATACCTGCTTGATTTACTTCATTTACTTGATTTACTTCATACCTGCTTCCTGATTTCTTGATTTACTTCATACCTGCTTCCTGGCGCCATTAATAAAGAAGTGGACAGGCTGGACAGCCAAGGGTTGCCATGGTGACCAATTGAAGCTTATGTCATGGAAAGGAGCTGCAGAGAAGGACAGTGTATGTATGTGTGTAGGTGACATTTAAAAGCCTTTTATAGGGATAAGCCCCTTTTCGGCACAAAAGCAGAACTTCAAAGGAATATTACAAATTGCAAGCATTACTTAATGTTCTCTTCACAGCAGGGCCGAGCAATTTTTTATCATCTACTGCATGATGAAGAGATTATTTCGGGTTTCTTTTTTTTTTAAGCTAATAAAGTAGGTCCCCCCGCTGTTCCACTCAAGAGGTAGTTGTTTAATATGAGCACCACACTGTCTTCAAATAAAAATAAAGGTACTAAAGTGGCAGGCTTAATGCTATGGGCATTTCTCTCCGGAAATGTGTACAGATGCTGCCAATAATGTCTAGTGTCACATCTGTTTATACGCCTTCTGATTGTTTTTTGACTCAATTGTTGACATCAAGTATTTGGGAGGAATTACAATGCTTAGACAATAATAATCCCATCAGGTTGAAATTCACTCCTGCATAGAGAGCTAGTACAATAGTCTACAAGGCCATGGCTGGTGAGTGACACTTCCCTGGGGGTGGCTGGCTTTGTGTCCTGCCTCTTCTGCCTGGGGGAGGGAGCAGGGCAGAGAGGAGTGGAAGAGAGAAGGGATGTAATGAGCCATCAGGACTCTGAAGGGGCAGACCAGGGAAGGGAAATCAGGGCCACTATGGCTCAGGTGTTCGGGGCAGGTTGGCAATATCAGTGTCAGAGAAGACTTAGCCTAGCCTCTCTTGGCCAATTATACCCACCACCCATGGTCTAGGCTGGGGTAGGGAACTTAAGACCCAGGGGCTAGATGTGGGCCCCAGCTGCCCTGGATCTGGCCCCCAAGACTCAGGCTCTACCCCCACCACCTGCTGGTGCTCCAGCTCCCCTCCCCCTGTGTCATTCCGCTATGGGGCTGGAGCACACAAAAACTACTAGCCCGGCCCCTCCCAGGCTCTGGTGTGCAAGGAGAGCCTGGGAAGTGTCTTTCTCCTTCTTAGTCGGGGGTCACATCAGTAAAGGGGTTTTTTGGGTTTTTTTGCTTCTCACTTATGTGCAGCCCCTGATCCAAAATGGTTCCCCACCCCTGGTCTAAGCACTGCTCCTCCCCACTGCAGCTCTGCCTTTAATCCACTGAAAAGGCAAAAGCGCAATAGGAGGGACTCAGTGCTAGCCAGGACACCTGTTGGCTCTTAATACATTTTAAAAGCAGAGGCACATCTGGGACTAGGCGCGAGCTGAGAATCAGTTGATTCCCAGCTTGCTCTTGGTCCCAACTACTGCCCTCCCCCTGTGAAGATGGTGCTGGGGGGAATTGGTTTTTAAGCCAGCTCCCCCCAGCACCAGCTCCTGCTCACCCTGATAGAGGCAGCAAGTGGGGGGGAGCGACTAGTTGACTAGTCCCTCGACTACCCGATAAGCTTTTGCTTATCAGATAGTTGGCTAGTCACATACATCCCTATACAGGCCCAAACTTTCAGAAGAGCTCAGTCAAGAAGGCTTAAGTGGCCTGCAGGCCTTGTGCCAGTTCTCTGCCCTGAGGTGAATTTTGTTGTCAAGCGCTAAGAGCCTCAGCACCATTTTCAGGAAAAATGAAGGTCCCCTTCAAGATGAGCCATGTTTTGGGGACCCTCATGCAGAAACCCAGGTTCATCATGTGGTCCTCCCCCTTCTTCTGCCGCATACTCCAAAGCCAGGAAAGGGATTGGGAGGTGAGGGAATGACGTAAATTTAATCCCATGGGGAAGAGAGAATAAGTAACATCTTCAAAAACTAGTGTACATGTTGATGGAGGAAGCCAAGGGCAAGTTTGGCATCACCGACTCAACCAGCTCTGGCATCACTCAGCCCTTGGAAAGGCATCGGCCAGGCTGGCTGTGCCTGTGGGGTTTGGAGACCTGCTAAACTTTTATTTAATCAGAGGAAACATAAAAAATCGCATTAATCGATCCTTCTTCCACTTGCTCCCAGATACAGCCCAATCTTATAAACTCTACTGCGCTTCACTGTGACTCCTTGAATCCAGGGTGGCTTACAGAGTGTGCTGGGCCTTGGACAAGGTGTGGGAGGGCAGAGGGGGGGCATAAGGGGTTGACTCCAGCCCCCCAGAAGGGATGGAGCTTCAGGTGGAAGGGGCGGAGCTAGGGGCTAGTTTCCCCCAGGTAGCCCTTCAGCATGGCTCGGCGTATGCAATCCAGGGCTCCAAATGACAATTTGAAAGAGTCCAGGGCTCCAGCCACTGACATTTATGCTGTAGTGGTGTCAGGCCCATTGACAGGTGGGAAAAGGGGGCAACTGCCCCAGGGCACAGCGATGCAAAAGGGCCTGGGGTTCCCAGCTGTCACCGCTGCTACTGCAGGAGTGGCAGTGATCAGGGTCGTGGGCCCTTTAAATCACCACCAGAACACACCATGGCTCTCAGAGCTGGGGGGAGGAAGGGCCAGCCAGTGTGCTCCGGGTAGTGCCGAGGGCTGGCTGCCTCCAGTCCCACCCCTTCCGCCCAAGGCCTTGCACCTTCTAGGAGCATGTTATCCCCCCCAAGAGGTGGTGGTTGTAGCCAGGAACCTCAGCCCCTTTTAAAGCGCTGGGCACTGGGGCAGCTGTCCCCTTTGCCCTCCCTGTCGGTGGGCCTGCCTGAATACCTTTCCCAGACCCGAAGAAGAGCTCTGTGCAGCTCAGAAGAGTGTGTCTCTCACCCACAGAACTTGGCCCGAAAAATGATATCACCTCAGCCATGCTTTCAATAGCCCTTTCAAGAAGCAACCTCTCTCTTGAGATGGAAAATGGTGAAATGTTTCGATTCCCGGATCAAATTTTGTCAGCGCTTTTCCTTCCCTGAGAATTTTCGATATTTTGACTCTCTGTCCCGGACAAAAAACTACCTTGATCAACCAGAATTTCCCACAAGACATTTTTCAAACCATCCTTCAAAATAAGCACCCCTAGGAAACTTAGAAAAATCGGTCTATTTTAGGGCATTTTGCTGCCTGCCATCACCATAGCAGCGGAGTGCAAGCAAGCAGCAAGATTGTGTTTATGTTGCAGGAGATGTTTGGAGAGTGCACTGTAGAACAAAGACAGGTTCCTTATCTCTTGCTGAACACAGCGGGGTTCTGTTCAGTGACTTCAGTGCTCGGCTAGGGGGCTCAAGTAGCAAAAAGCACAGGGCCTTGTTTCCCCTTTCTAGACTGTGTGGCGTGTGGCCAAGGTTGTCCATAGGTTTCTACCAACTCAGAGCACGTGGGGCTGAAAGAAATCTTGGTGTTGGGTGTGGAGAAAGGACACTGTTAACTCAAAATGGTACGATGGTGTATGCTGTGGGGCAAAGGCAAAGCAGAACATAGGCCGCTGGGTGCACACAGGATACATCTGTCCTGAGCCAGAGGTGTACGTTGCAGTTTGGATACATGTATATGTGTGCTAAGAAAAGAAGCATAGCAACGGCAGAGCAGTGCCCAAATACCTGCTGAGGCTCCTAAGCGGTGTAACCCGGTGTGTCCCACCACCTGCGCCCCCATGGCTATGTGGCTATTCTTACCTCGCTAGCTGCATCAAAGCTAGTCTGTGTCCATCTGCCAGAGCGGGTCCTTTATACCTCCAGCTCTAGTGCAGGTGTACCCAGAGACTAGGATGCTTGGATGCCTGTGTGGAAGCTCCATCCAGGCTGCCCTGGGGGGGTTGAATTTGAAGGGTCATTGGTTGGTTCCTGAGGAGAGAAGGATCAGGTCAGGGAGCTAGACAGTGGTCATGAGGGGAAGTCTAGCTTGGCCCTTATAAAAAGGCTGTATCTGGGAGTTAGTCGAAGGGTTGCTTAACACTATTGTTATCTTCCATCTGGTTACATATAAGTTTAGGGGGGTTCCAAACCCAGAAGCTGGAGGCAGAGTAAATCACCGGGTTCAGAGGTGATGGACCTGGGAGGGAAAGGAGGCTAGGACCCCCACAACTGACCTTTTAGGAGGCTCCACCCCTGGATGTATAAACTCACATGCAGACAGAGGAGGTGGAGGAGAGAGCAATCAGAATGGGGAGCAAGTAGGAACTTATGGGACTCCCTTCCCAGCCTGGAGCCGGCTCCCCTTGCAAGTCCCAGTAGCTCATTCCCAATGCGCTTCCAATAGCCTCCTCCCTCGAGGTGATTTTTGAAGAGCTCTGCAAGGCTCCCGAAACAGAGTCAGGGAGAAGCAGCTGGGATTGCACGATATGCACAGGGAAGAGGCTTGTGCGGGGTTAAAACGACTGTGCTAGCGACCCAGGGACGCTGGTGTTGAACGTGACGTGTGTCCAGAAAGGGGCAGGTTGTGATGGGGGCAAGAGCTGGACGTGGACGTTGCATGCATTTTCCCAAGATGTGCAGCTCTGCTTTGTAGCCCTTGCAAGCCAGCCTGCCTTTTGCACTTGGCTGGGAAATGTTATCCACTCCCAAATGCTCCCCTCTACTGAGCGCTAACTTGTGTTGTCTGTTCACAGCCACAAATTCCAAACACACAAGGGCAGATGTTTTAACCAATCATCTCCCAAAATCCATAGCAGCCCTACTCTTAGTGCTCGGGCCGTTTTCCCTGCCTGACATCTACCTCCAGCTGCAGCTTTCAATCCATGTAACAGCAGCCTGCCTTTGATCTCCTCTGTTTCTTCTCAATAACTCACTGCCGGATAGAGAGGGCACAGCACTCTCTTTACATGTAGCAGATGTAGATTCTACTTCTCATTCTTGCCACAGATGTATTTTCTTGTAGCTTCTAATCCTGCTTTGTTAGACAAAATTTACATCCTGAAAAACATATGGGGCCATAAAATGGAGGGTAGAGAGATCCAGAAAGCCTGCTGGTGCACCTCGCTGTTGAAGTCACTATGTAACAGAGAGCTTACATTAAGATTTCCTTCCTGCACTTACGGTCCCTTGAAGGCTTTGTTGCCTAGACTGATGTTTTTGGACCCAACAGCCAGTATTTCTAAACAATACAACACGCTGCAAACTGTGTTAAACCTATCTGAAAAAAAATAAGAGGAACCATATTGCAAACTATTGCATTCAGTTCAATGCTGAAAAGTCATTTATTCCCCATCCCACTTTATTTGCTTCCTTCCAACACGCTCACTGTCAGCACTGAGGAGGGTCACTGAAAAAAAAAATCAGGCTTGAATATATTTTTAGCACGGGGGAAGAGGACTGATTTGGCATGCCAAGTGCCACATATAGAGCGTGGTAAAATTCAGGAGACGTATCATAGGCAGAAGGATGGGAGGATTTAAGAAAGATTCTTTTATTCCTCACACTTACAGACTGGGAATCAGAATTCATATTATAACAGGAAACTCTATCTGGAAGAAATGATGCATCCATCACAGAGTTATTTAGAATGCAGCATGAGCTTCATCTAGTGGCAAACCAGAGTAGTGTTTGGAGGATTTTTCCCCTGCTAGGAGACCCTTATATTTTCCAGAAGCAGGAAGACCACAGCATTTAGAGTTGAAATTAGATCTTTTGCTCTTGAAGCTAATTCTTACCCCCAAACCGTATCGCTGTTCTTTTTGTGATCTCCTGTAGAATGAGAAAACAAGACTCTCCTATTGAAATCACAACAGAACCATACCGGGTCTTTCATTAAGCATCTTTAGATTAAAATCATGCATCACAGAACATGTCTTTACATAATACATATGTGATGCTTCCCCTATGCCTTATGGGAAACAACAGAAGCAGGCAAGGTTTGAAATCAATCGAGCAGGTTTATTGTCAAATGCGAAGCTCTCCCAGTTGGTAACAGAGATCAGTACAATGTTACACCACTGGGCACTATGGCCCGTGTTGACAAGGTACCAACACCGGGCAGGCCTATTGCCATATAACAGATATTAACAGCAGTTAGTCAAAGTTAAGCTACTGTGCATTCTGTAAGTTCACGCCTAGTGCACCCCACCCAAGGTCGGCCGGAGAGCACCATTTGCGGTGTCCTTTTATAGGCAGGTACAAACAACTTACATCACTTCTTTACGTACCGGGTTGCCACCCTCTGTTGCCTAGATACCACCCCTCACCTTATGGAAGGGGGGCTTACTTACTATCCTTCATGCTGTCAATTCCGACCTGGTCCTGAACCTAGGTCGGTATGTGCATTAGTTTTTAGGGAGTCTTTGTACCAAGACATTTCTTAAGATGTTCCGTTACTCCCTTTTGGCTTACAGTTTGTACCCAGTGCCTCCCTGTGTCCTTCCATGCTGTACCTAACTAACACAATTACGAGTATCTGAGTTACTGAGCCAAAGTCTTGCTTGCTAGATTGCAGGCCTGTTGCTGTTTTCATGTTACAGGCCTTAGGCCTGCTGACTCCATATTACTGACCCTCAACTTACTACAACCGCCACCAGGTGACTTTGAACTTGGGACCTCGGGAGCTGAGTATAGGAGCCTCTACCCTCTGAGCTAAAAGCCAGCCGGCTACCAGCCCATGCTGTGAAGGTCTCTTGGTCTTAACTATTGCTGTGGTCTAGGTGCCACTGCATGGTAACCACACTAGGTGTGTGGGTTACACAATCACCGAAATCCCCAGTTCCCCAGTGTGCTGATTATGCCACTGAAAGCTGCCTTCCTGCCCTCCGGGGCTCCCCACTACCCTGCCTACTGGGCCAGATCCTGTTTCCCCCCAGATAAGGCACAGAGTTTGGGTTACCACCTCCCTATAGAGCAATGCAGACACTGAACCACTTCAGTTCTGGGAGGATTCAGTTCTAGGGCTCAGCACCCAGAAAATCAACCCCCAAAAGGGACTAAAACCCCCAACAAATCCATCTTTCCCTGTCTAAAAGTGTTACACAGGGAAAGCTCATAAATTAAGCTCCCTTTATCAATGACAGAGAGATATGCACACTGGTTGCTCCCGCCCAGGTAACAATTATTCACACTGGGCCTGATAATAAACAAAAGAGTTTGTATTAAGTACAAACAGTAAGATTTAAGTGGTTGCAAGTGGAAACAGACAGATCAAAGTAAATTACTGAATTAAAATGAATAGAAAATGCATAGCTAATTCTAATCCCCTAAGAAACTTGTTACTTGCAAATTCTTACCCTAAACAGCTGTTCTTATTTCAGGTAAAAGCTTCAAGTCAGAATCAAACTCTTTTACTCTGACTTGGGTCTCTAGCCTTTCAGAATTCTTCAAGTATCCTCTTAGGGTGTGTCAAGATATTTCAAAGGCCAGAGGAAGACAAAGGGCTGATAGCATCTCATTGCTTAAATACACTTTCCCCCAGGGCAGGAATATTTTGTTTGGCATCCCTGCTTCCCATGGAAAAACACCAGGTTCAGAATGGATTTCAATAATGGCCTTCATTCACACATTTAAAGCGATAAACTGAGCCACACTTTATATTTCTAACTTAATGCATAAGAATGATACATGCACAAAAATAGGATATACTGATCCGGCAGACTGTAATTATAAAATGGATATGATACATGGCCTGTTTTACATAAAGCACCTTTGAGTTATGCATATCGCTATTCCTAAGGCAATTTTCATAAGGCATGGCAGGGGCTGCACAACATGGCCATGCAATGTATTGGTTTTTTTAGTAGCCTTGGATCAATCAGGATCAGAATCCCATTGTGCTACGCAAAACGCTATTGGGAGTCAGCCCTGTAATAGGGCTCTGCTCCACAGTCAGCATCACATGCACAAAAGCAACTCATCAGCCAGTGCCCCGGTGAGGGGGTGTGCAATCCCCACACCAGGCAAGAAGGGGTTAAGGAGCAGCTGTGTGGTTTGCCAGCCTTGGAAGAGGAACCTGGAAAGGGAAAAGCTCCCATTAGGAGCCCATCCCAGGGAGATGGCTAGACCTCTCCCCACTAGCTTCTAGGGAGGAGACACTGGGAGGAGGAGGCTGGCTTGCTGACTCCTGGAACTTTGGGACTAATTGGCCTACAAGGAGCCAGTTGAAAGAGCAGCAAACTGAGGCCTGAGAGCTGGTCCAAGTTACAAGTCCATCTGGGCAACTCCTGTCTTGGGGAGAAGAGACAGAGACCTGACTCACAGCCCCAACCCCAGGAGGAGGACTGGGGCCACCAGAAGGACTATTTGAAACACAGCCCAACTGCACCTGGAGAGGCTGGGAGCAGCTTTGCAGAAAATCTCAGTAACTGGTTGGGAAGAAGCTGTGAGAAGCCACCAATCCACTGCAGGAATATCGGCATTCTCGAGCTAGGAGAAGATGGTGACGGGCAAAGATATGCTGGAGAAGCCCAGAGGAGCAGTGGGGAATTGCCTAAAATAGAATCCTTAGGTTGGACCCCACGGACAAGGTTGGCCTGAGTTCCCCTACTTCTCCCTCAGTCCAAAAGGAGAAGCGTGGACTTCCAGACTGAAAGAGGTTAAGGACTATGAACCACACATCCAGGCGCAAGCACTGTTAGAGGCTGGGGACCGCCTGGCTAAGTAGCAGTTCAGCAGAAAAGGACCTGGGGCTTACAGTGGATAAGAAGCTGGATATGAGTCAACAGTGTGCTCTTGTAGCCAAGAAAGCTAATGGCATATTAGGGTGCATTAGGAGGAGCATTGCCAGCAGATCTAGAGAAGTGATTATTCCACTTTGTTCAGCATTGATGAGGCCACATCTGAAGTACTGCATCCAGTTCTGGGTCCCCCACTATAGAAAGGATGTGGATGCATTGGAGAGGGCAAACACAATGATTAGGGACCTAGAGAACTTGACCTATAGGACTGGCTTATTTAGTCTGCAGAAGAGAAGAGTGAGGGGGGATTTGATAGCAGCCTTCAACTTCCTGAAGGGAGGTTCCAAAAAGGATGGAGAGAGGCTGTTCTCAGTGGTGACAGTTGGCAGAACAAGGAGGCTATGTCCACACAGCACTGTTTTGCACAAGAAATATGGAAATGAGGCTAAGAGTGGAATATCGCCACGCCTCGTTTGCATAATTAATGAGCGGCCACTTTTTGTGCAAAACCCCCCTCTTGCGCAAGAGCTGTTCTTCCAAAAAAAAGCCAGCAGATGTAGAGAAGTGATTATTCCCCTTTATTCAGCATTGGTCAGGCCACATCTGGACTACTGCATCCAGTTCTGGGTCCTCCACTATAGAAAGGATGTGGATGCATTGGAGAGGGTCCAGCGGAGGATGATCAAAATGATTAGGTCCCTTTCTGACCTATGAGGAGAGATTGAGGGATTTGGGTTTGTTTAGTCTGCAGAAGAGAAGAGCGAGGGGGGATTTGATAGCAGCCTTCAACTTCCTAAAGGAAGGTTCCAAAGTGGATGGAGAGAAGCTGTTCACAGTAGTGACGGATGGCAGAACAAGGAGCAATGGTCTCAAGTTACAGTGGGGGTGGGCTAGGTTGGATATTAGGGAAAGCTATTTCTGTAGGAGGGTGGTGAACCACTGGGATGGGTTCCCTACAGAGGGGGTGGAATCTCTATCCCTAGAGGTTTTTAAGTCCCAGCTTGACAAAGCCCTGGCTGGGATGGTTTAGTTGGGGTTGGGCCTGCTTTGGGCAGGGGACCGGACTCGATAACTCCTGAGGTCTCTTCCAGCCCTATGATTCTATGACTGGTGTGTATGCTACTAGTCTTGGGGGTTTTGGACGCTGAATTACCCTGAAAGGGCAGAGACTCAAGGGTGACCTGGCTGGAGGACCTAGTCACGAGGCCAACCAGGCTACTAATAGTCAGCAGAACAGTAGCTGAGGAAAGCCCAGTGTCGCGGCCCCTGGCTGAGTCATTCTCTCACAGCCCCAGAGCAGCTCGGTGCAGCACTGCTAGGCCTTCCCTTGCGTTGCTTCCCTCTGTGGGTGGGTCACCTCTGTCTTCCATGACCCAGCCCTCTGACCAGGTCACTTAAACATTCAGTTCTCTGCTGAGATATCCTAGACCAGCTGTAACAGGTCAGGCTCCACGCAGGACTCTCCAAAGTGCCTTTGAGCCGGCAGCAAAGGCTTTCCCTGTCACCACAGCACTCAGGAACACCTCTCTCTCCTTCCCAGAGTGGTTGGTTCCAGAGCTTCCCCTCAGTAGAACTCAGAACCAGAGGTGCCGACTTTCTGAGTTCTCTGGCCTGGCCCCCGCTCTACACCAGGTGCCACCCCTCTGCACTACTTCCCCAAGCCTCCGCACTGCATCTTCCCACCCCTGTTCCACCGCTCCCTCCAGTGCCCCCTGCATGCCACTGAACAGCTGATCACTAGTGGGTGGGAGG
>JANRFK010004440.1:41693549-41735815 GCA_030068395.1 Apalone spinifera | reverse complement strand
TGGGTGCAGTAGGGAGTCAGAGGGGGTGGGGTGCAAAGGCGGCGATGGGAGCACTGTGGGGGGTGAGAGGGGGCAGGGTGGGGTGCAGAGGCAGTGATGGGGGCACCAGTTCCCCATGCCCACCAGTTCCACCTCCCCCTCCCCTGCTGCCTCTGATGGAGAGGCAGCAGAATTGCGTGTGAGTGCGCCTGCATGCGTGTAACCAGGAGGGTTGAACACAGGCTCATCAGTTAACTCTGTACTTGTACATATGTTCACAACCCTAGACTTTGCCCCAAGGATCAGCTGGGCTGCATGTTAAAACCCCCACATTATTTTAACAAAAGATGCAGAATTTTAATATATTTTGTGTAGAATGTTTAGTTTCTGGTGTAGGAATAGTTACATTTTTGGTTCAGAATTCTCCCAGGAATAACTAGGAGCACTTGTTATTATTGTATGTTAATTCCAACAATACCATTCTTCACCTCCTACAGGAGCCGCTATAACTTGCCCGAGTGTACATCCGTTCTGCACTAAAATTTTTGACGCTGGTAGGAACTGATGTGTTATAAGTCCTCCCATTCCCCACCTAAGTTGTGCCAAAAACCCCCAACAATCCCAAACTGCGCAAATGGAAGCCAGCTTGGGGGGGAGGAAGGGGGCGAAATTCCCCGCTTTAAGTTGTTTCGCTATAAGTCCAATTTTTTTGGACTGCATCTTGGACTTATAGCGAGGATGGCTTGTACTTCCAAACAAATTGCACCCTCAGCAAAGTCTTTGGCAAAACTTTTCTAGTGGTATCTGTCTGTCCCATCATCCAGATCATTAATTCAAGTGTTGACTAAACTGATCCTCCCAGCACTCTGACAGTGGCTACACTTTCACAAAGTCTAAGACAGTTCCCACTCTGCAGTGATTCACGTTGCTCTACTCAAAGGCAAATGGCATCATCAGAAATAAATTCATACCGTTTGCAAAGTGGATGCAGGGTTTTAATCTGGCACTGCCATCACTTTATTCCTTAACATTTACCCCAGCTGATCTCTGGGGCAAGGCCTGTGTCTGGACAACTGAGGGAAAACCTAAGGAGCCATCAGTAATTCCTCAGCAGCAAACATTGCAACATATACACATACACCCTGTCCAAACGCAACTGGAAAGCTGCCCCAGGCTGTGCCACCCCGTGGTGGACTCTGCTACCCTCTCAGGTTCAGAGTTGAGCTCTTTTACACTGCAGAGCCTGCAGCGAAGCCTCTTCAGGAGCACTGCTGGCCCAGCTCCTTGGGAGCCAGCGTCTAACCTGTGGCAGGGGATCCGTGCTGCCTGGAGCAGCTTCTGTCTGCCCCGAGTGGACAGGGAGCTGCTCCAGTCCCTACCGGTTACCATTAAGAGTGAGACTTACCAGTTAACCATTTACATCCCTAATGTGTAGGCCATTCATGCTGTGCAAAAGAATAACTATTCCTTCGCCTTTTGGTAACTTCATCTGGGCCTGGCCTGTGTGCTTTGGGAAGAGCTTTTTTTTTTTTTAAATGGATAAGTAAAATAAATCCTGAGCTATAATCTAAACCCCATTGTGCCACTTTGGCAGGGGGGAAAAGTGAGAGAGCACATATGTTTTAGCTGAGGATTCCCTTATTGCAGTGGTTCCCAAACTTTTCGGCATCATGTCCCCTTTTTGATTGTTGAGCAATCACTGGCAGAGAATCTCCTCCCCCTCTCCCCCCCCCCCCGGAATTTCTTCACGCCTCCCAGTTTGGGAACCCATGCCTTATTGTCACTTATAAAGAGGCTTCTTTACATCACTGGGAGAGTAAAGGAGCCTTAAAACTTTTACAGGTTTTAGACTCCTGGCGGAATTGCCTGAGAATGGGAACAGTTAATTGATAGGGACATGAACACTGTTTCTACACAGACAGGTGGCTACTTTCTGCCTCAGAAAATGAGATGGGTTAATTATCAGTAGCACCATTAACAATATTTTTTTGTATCAAGAAATATGTTTTATTTCAAACATTGTACCAGTTTGAAGGCATGCACAGAGTAGACACTTGTGCTTCCACACCTCATCCCTTCTCAAGCAACAACAGACTGAATTTTGTTTCAATCCAATCCCTGTTATCTGCTATAAAATGAGCCACCAGGCAATTTCAGGGATGGCACTGGCTGATTGCATTTCAAACCCTGGCGAAACAGCTGCTTGCTGTGTTACAATGAAGGAGCACAGAGAGGCAGGCTGCTACATTTCTTCCTCAAGGTAAGGAGCCTATCTCATGCCTGACAAAAAAAGCCCTACCCCTTTGTGCTCGGCGCTGCACAGTACCAAAGGGATTGAGTCTCTCTTCTTTGTTTGCATTCACTCATGGCCTGTCCTGCTCCCTGATGGTGATTAACTTCCCCTGCAAAGGCACACATGACCAGCCTCCCTTCATTTCCCCTACAGTGATTTGCATCTCTCACAGCTGCTCCAGGTGAGCGTGAATAGACGCGCCACCTGATCTGCCTGGGAAGAGGCGGGTGTGCTCCTCGGATTGCATTTTTCTGCTTGGGGGCACAGAAAACTGCCGACTGTAAGAATTCTGCGTCCATGCAGGTGTGCAGAATTCCCTCAGGAGTACCTAGTGAAAGGTGGTGACAGAGGTTGACAGGCATTTGAGAATGAGTGGAGAGAATTACTCTTAAGAAGTTACAGATCCTACGTGTATGTTGGGAACACAAGAAGCCCTCTGGTTTCTGTGTCTAATCAGAATGCATGGATTTTAAATTTCGATTAATCAAGTAATCGAGTCGTCAATGGAATTCCGCTTGCTATCCCGCTGCGCTGTGCACCTCAAAGGAAGAGGTGCAGTGGGGAACCTGCACGAGTGGGAACGAAGCAATCCCCACTTGCATAGGGTCCCACCTGCTGCACCTCTCCCTTTGAAATCTGCAAGAGCTGATTTCAAAGGGAGAGGTGCAACAGTGGACCCTGCTGTGCCTCTCCCTTTGAAATCTACAAGAGCTGCGGGTGGCTCTTGTACATTTCAAAGGCAGAGGCACAGCAGTTGGGACGCCTCTGCCTCCCCTGCTACCCGTGGAGACGGTGCAAGGGAAACCGGCTTTTAAGGTGGCTCCTGCTCCTCCACCTTGCTGCCTCTCTGTTAGAGGCAGCGGGAGTGATTAGTCGAGCATATGCTTATCAGGTAGTCGACTAGTAGCTTGCATCCATAGTTCCAACCTACAAATATATGAGGCTGTTGAGGGAGGGAATGTTGAAGAGCAGCTACCTTTGTATCTTGAGAATTTTAATAGAGTGAAAACAAACCCGTTGGAATAGATCTTGTGAACACGGATATGTTCCTCCATTTCTCTTTCCATGCTGCGTACGCAGCCTCCACTGTTTGTAGGATAAATTTGAACTACTCCTCTAACACACAACTCACAATGCAGGGAAGCATTTGTTAATGATGGATTTGAGCAACAGCATTCCAGCACGGCAGTGAGGGACACTTGGTTAGCTTGTGGAAAACATGCAGAGAAGGGAAAGCTTAGTTTTTGAACTGCCTTTTCTCTCATATTTTGATTCCACTAGTGCAGTTTAACAAACTAGTTTCATTCCCAAAGCCAGAAATCCTGGTGTTATCCTTGATTTAGAGCTTGATTTGTTCCTTTTGCTTCGCTTGTTTGTAACTCTGCCTGTCACCACCACTGGAAAGTTTGGCTACCTTGAATCTGTCCCTCCTAAATTTCATATTCTTTCTACTGTCTCAGCCTGTTTTGATGGTTGTGACTTCTTAAGTTCCTTCTTGCAAGACCTTAATTGCATCTCTTTGCTTCTTGTGGGGCCAGATTTCTAAAAGCTCAGCACCCGCAATTGAGGGCAGGTGCTTAAAAGAGCTCAGCACAAAATGTGTAGTGGTCTCTTGAAAATCTGGCCGCTTATTTTGGTGCCAAAAAAGAGGCTGAGGTCTGCTGAAAATCTCTCTAACCCAGAGGTGGGCAATAACTTTTGATCGGGGGCCATTTCAGAAATTTTTGAAGTGGCCCTGGGCCACCCTGGAATGGGCGGAGGCAGGACGCTTCCACGCTTCCCCGCCCACAGACCCTGACTGGTCTGGGGGTTGGGGAGTGCGTGACGTCTTTGCCCCCACCCCTTCCAGAGAGAACCATCAGCTGTTCTGAACAGCTGGCGGTTCCCTCTGGGTGCCCACGCCCCTGGTGGTGGGAGGAGACTGCACGTTCCCCTCTGCCCCCAGACCAGTCAGGGCTTGGGGCCGGGGGAAAGCGCGCAAAGTCTCCCCCTGCTCTGCTCCCATCCTATAAGGAGTACGCGTTGCTTAGAAGTGTCACACCCCTTGCAGGGTGGGAGGAGATTTTGCACACTTCCCCCGCTCCCAGGCTATTCAGAGCTTGGGGGCGGGGGAAGTGTGCAAAGTCTTCTCCCACTGTGGCCCCTTCCTGCCAGGAGCACGTGGTGCTTCTAAGAGTCGCACGCTCCTTGCAGGACTGGGTCAGGGTGGGAGAGGACTTTGCAGGCTCTGATTAGCTTGGGGGCGGGGGAGTGTGTGAAATCTCTTGCTCCCTTCCCTCGGGCACATGGTGCTTAGAGTCAACTGCCAGGGTTGACTGTAAGCACCGTGTGCTCCCTGGTTCTGAGGCTCTGATTGGCCTTGGGGCAGGGGAGTGGCAGGGTCTCTGTGGGCTGGATCAACCTGCTTGGTGGGCTGGATCCGGTCTGCGGAGCCCCTTTGGCCCACCGCTGCTTTAAGATATAGGCTTACAGTCACTTTACAGCCCTGAAATGTCATTCCTTAGCTTCCTCGTTGCTTTTCCATCCCCATCTCATGTGGGTGCCTTCCCCTGGATTCCCACAGCGCGTAAAGAAGTGTTCCTGCTCTTCGTTCACAAAGGTGGGGATGGAGCGGGGGCAAGGGTAGAGTGGAAGTATGTAAGAGTGTTGCTGAACAACCATAAGGGGTGAAATATTGTGAGGAGGCTTGTAGGTTTCAGTGCATGAGATGGGATCTGGATATGTCACACGGCTGGTTCTGGCTGGAGAATGTGAGGCGGAAAGGCCTTCTCTCTCTCTCCCACATTCAGGGGGAAGGCTGGTGTTTAGAAGGTTTCTAACCCTTGAGAAATGAGCTTCTGGAACAGCCTCCCAATAGGGAGAATGGGGGTGAACAATCAAACTGGCATTAAGATGGACTTGGATACATTTGGCAATGAGATGCTATGATGAGGATTGCCTGCATCAGTAGAGGACTGGATTCTGTCCTCCAGGAGGTCTGTTCAGGTCTCTGGTCCCCAACTCCTATTGCACAGCCATTTCTGCTGTGTGGCTGGTGGGACACTTATACGCTCCCTTCATGGCTTCGTGTACATGGACCAAGACACAGTCAATGACAGATTAAGGGATGTACAGTTTTGGGGACATTTGCCAACTGAATCGTGTCTCCAGCTTTTTAAAGGATTTTATCTCTGTTTACTCCAGAAGAATCATTTACAAATGAACAACTAAGCCGGTGAATGCTGCTCCCTTCCACAAGTGTATAATTGATTATTTCTCTGTGTTTTATCTTCCCTATTCAAACAAAACATTAAAAATATGCACAGGGACAACTTGGTCCCGCCTTCATTGTGTGCAGTCAAATGGAGCTGCATGCCAATGTCTAAGACAGGTCTGGGGAAAACACGGCCTGGGGGCTGGATCCGGCTCATGGACCACCCTGCCGGGACCCTCAGGCACGCAGCTGCCAAGGTGTGAAATGCAGCCCCTGTCTTTCTCTGCTCTGCAAGGAGGGAGGAAGCTTTGTGTGATCTCCCTGCTCCTGCCCAATCCTCAGCGCCTATTGGCGAGAAACAACTGGCCAATAAGAACTGACCTCATCCAATCTCTCAGCTCCTATTGGCTGGGAACAGCCAGCCAATCGGAGCTAAGAGATTGGCCTGCGGCATGGGGGCAGCACACGCCTCTCCCTCTACCCAGAGCTGAGAGCCAGGTGGAGGGAGCAGCCTGCAGTTTCAAGCGGTCCGGGGCTGCAGCAGGCAGGGAGCCCAGCCTGTCTCAGGGGTGCTGCAGGCCGGGAGATGCTTAGGTAAGCGCCTCCCAGCCAGAGCCTGCCTGTGGCACCCCTGCCCCTCCCCCACTCCAACTCCCTCCCCCAGGTCGCCAGCCAAACCCTTTACAACCCTCTGCCCCAATCACAACTCCCTCCCAGATCTTGCATCCACTCCTACACCCCTGATATACCCAAACACCCTCCCAGACGCTGCACCCCATTCCCTTGACCCAGCTCACAACCCCCTCCTTCCCCCAAACTCCTTCTCAGTCCCCATACAATCTCCTGCACCCCAGTCCCTTACCCCGTGGGACCTTCTGTACCCACCTTCCATGTTAGAACCCACTTTCCCTCCACAGAAAAGTGCGGCCCTTGACATGTTCCAAAATCTTGGTGTGGCCCCTCACCAAAAATTGCCCACCCCTGGTCTAAGAACAGAATTTGGCTCTCACAAAGAGTACGCTCAGGACAGTTACCTATTGTATGAAATATCGTGGTTCGGTATATTTGAATTTGATCCTGGTTTTATTTAATCATGTTGCTGGATTTAGAGTGTAACCGGTATATCTAGCACCATGCAAAGGTTTTTTTTTCAGCTGTTCAACACCTGATAATGCTAGTGCTGCTGACATGCAGCTAAGAATGGGCTGTTTAGTCGGCTTATTATCTAAAAATCATTACTATTTGCTGCAGATGGAGTAAGCACCCAGGTATTGTCTCCCTCCTACAGGTACTCTATTAGCTGCTTCATGAATTTAAATGACATTTAAGATACAAATCCAAAGAAGCAATTAGTAACTTTTGATTCATGTTTTACCAGCTGGCTAGATTAAATCTGATCAATTTTATTTTGGGCAGATAAGAATTCTGATGGAAGAAGAGTGAGAAAAATCAATGCACGCAAAATAGCCAAATAGATTAAAAGAGTAATTAACTTATTGATTAAAAGTTTAACGGCAGATAGCAAAGGCCTCTTTGAATCCTCTGGTAAGATGGACCAGAAAACCAGTTGAGCAGAGTATAATTGTACTTATATTATCCAAGTAAAGATTCAGCAGTACCAAACATCCATGCTCATGTTTTCTCCTGCTGTTGTATACGGGGCAGATCTCAATATATATGCTCAGTAGCCCAAATAATTACATTTGAGGAAGGTGGAGTCAAAGAATAAATTTAATACAGGATTATTAGATATGGTAAAATGGCCAACTTTTTTTTGAGGAGGGGAGGGTGGGGAAGGTAGTTTATTCCTCCCTACTAGGGATGTTAGTGACTAGTCAATTAGTCGATTATCCTATAAGAAAATGTTGTCTCTATGAGAGGAAGAGAAAGGGAGGAGACGGTGCTGGAGGGCCAGCTCCTGTTTGTGGTGGACAGGACTGTCTGCCATGAACAGGGGCTACTGGACTCAGCGTGAGCTGGGACCAAGAAGTCCCGGCACATGCTGATCGCTGCGCCTCTGCATTTTAAATGTAATAAGAACCTCCACCACGGCTCTGCACAGCAATGCTTATCGACTAATCGTATAGTCGATACAAATTGTGTTGCCTGCTATACGATTAGCCAGATAATCGCATTTTAACGTCCTTACTCTCTACCTAGATTTTCTCTAAGTGTTACTCAGGTTTTGCAGGAGTTTGGGGCATTGGTGCCACCGTGGTGTCTCTGTTCTCTGTGTGTGGAACAAAGTTGTGTTAGCGCAAAGTCTTTGAGCTAATATGGGGGTGTCTGTGTTATACAGGAGGTCAGATTACGAGGTCTGTCAATCCCCTCTGGCCTTAAACTATTTGAAGTGGGATTCATTTTACAGGCCCTCTCTGGCCCATGTGAATTGTTTCCTCTTTATATATGTATTTGAACTGATTAACATCTTTTAATGAAATTTTTGAGTTCAAAATGAAAAGTTTCAGCAGAGTGCTTTGAATTAAAGTCTCCTGGTTTTCCTCAAACCAACAGAGCCTCAGCTGGTGTATTGTTGAGTTTTCAGCACCACATTTTGGGAAAGTTGTGGACAAACTGGTGAAGGTCCAGAAGAGAGCAACAAACACGATTATAAGTGTAGGAAAAACAAGGTATGGGGAAAGATTGAGAAAACTGGGTTTATTTAGTCTGGAGGAGAGATGCCAGAGGAAGGAGCTTGATAACATGAATCTTGAAATAAGTAAAAGCTTATTAGAAAGAAGAGGGAGATAATTTGTTCTCCTTAGCCTCGGAGAATAGGACAAGAATAGGGCTTAAATTGCAGTAAGGGGGGTTTAGGTTGGACATAAGGGAAAACTTCCCGTCAGAGACTGGGATAAATTGCCTAGGGAATTTGTGGAATTTCCATCATTGGAGATATTTAAGAGCAAGTTAGACAAAAACCTGTCAGGGATGGTCTAATATTTCATCCTGCTTTGGTGCAGGGGACTGGACTAGATAACCTATGAGTGTCCCTTCCATTCTGATGTTTCCGTGACTGTGAAACTTTTGGTTTCAAATGATTTTTTTCCTGCTTTTTTGTCAATGAACAACAGACAGTTGAAATGAAAACCCAATTTTCTCCCCTCGGGAATCAAAATCTTTTCTCAACAAGTCCTTATATTTACACAATAATTTCTGGAGCTGATGGACGTACTGTGCTGTATGCTACTGCTGCTTGGTGTGTGCCACTATCTTAAAACTGATGGGCATGGCTCAGAGTTGTTGGAATTGCTTTGCATTCCTTCATTCAGCCCAAAACTGAGGCAAAAATGAAAGACTGGTTAAAATGTTGCATTGTGCTTTTGGTAGCCTGTGCTTTTCCTTGGTCAGCCTGCACATGGTCACTTGTGGCTAAAAAGTAATTACATTATAACACCTCCATACTCTGCATGTCCCTAACATGGGAACACCCCTGGTTTGGAGGCGGAAATATTTTTACATGCTGCCACTCCCCTTTCTCCCCCCCATCTGAGGGAACGGCAGTAACACGACACATTCCGCTGAGGTTTTTCCCTGCCAATCCCATGGTGGGGGGGGGGGGGGGGGGGGGGGGGGGGGGGGGGACGGGGTGGGAGAGGGAGGGCTGGGATTGGTGGGGAACACGTAGTGACAGATAAAGGAATCAACCTCCGACCCCATCCCTCCCTCTCTTCCTGGCCTGGCAAAATCTTTAATCTGGCAAACCCTGTTTTCCAGGGTTGCCGGATTAAAGAGGCTCAAATGTATTAGAGAAATCTGCTTGTGAATGACAGAACGCAAGCTTGTTGCGGATGGATAGCTTCAATAACGTCCTTAAGGGCAGCTCACGTAGCACCTCGTGTGTAGCAAAACGTGCTCTACATGGATGTTAATTTACTTTCCTGCTGTTTCTCCTGAAGGCTGGTGGGATAGCTGGTGTGTGCGTTGACTTGATACTGTTCCCTCTGGACACCATCAAAACCCGACTGCAGAGTCCCCAAGGGTTTAAGAAGGCTGGTGGCTTTCGTGGCATCTACGCTGGCGTTCCTTCCGCTGCTGTAGGATCCTTTCCAAATGGTAAAAACTGGGTGGATTGTGCTTGTGTTAATCCTTGGTCTTCTCTGGGGGAATAGTCAAGTATGTGTACAGGATGATCCAGGCTCTGATCCTGCAAGCAGCTCCATGTAGGACCACCTGGGACTCTGTATGGATGTAGCAGCTGGGGTCAGCTGGGGTGTATGTGCCCCATTGTAACAATGAGCCCTAATGTAACAAAGAAGCAATGGACTTAAATTGCAGCAAGAGAGGTTCAGGTTGGACATTAGGAAAAAGTTCCTAACTGTCAGGGTAGTCAAACACTGGAATAAATTGCCCAGGGAGGTTGTGGAATCTCCATCTCTGGAGATATTTAAGAGTAGGTTAGATAAATGTCTAACAGGGATGGTCTAGACAGTATTTGGTCCTGCCATGAGGGCAGGGGACTGGACTTAATGACCTCTCGAGGTCCCTTCCAGTCTTAGTATTCTATGATTCTATGTAGACTTGCTGCATTGCACTGTAGCTGGGTAAATCACACCATTGAGTGCCCCACTTTATAGTCCTGGGGGAATTGTGGGCCAAAAAATTCAAAATTCTGTGCATAATATTTTAAAATTCTGCATATTTGATTTGTCAACGTAACACAATATAATCACACCCATTTACATTATTTTGATAACTTATTTCAAAATATCTGTCAGCAACAGTGTTTGTAACAATACAGATAACAAAAAGGATTGAGAGAGTGTTTTTCGACAAATAATTCAAGGGATGTAATAGTCTACCTGTTCAAATGGTTAACTGATAAGCCTGGGCTTATTGGTTACTGTTAACAGTTACATGCAGGGGCCTGCTCCCGGGGAGCTGGCTGCCACCCCACACTGCTGGCTCTGTATCAGAATCTGCAGTGCAGGGCAGCACCCGGCTCCCAGGCAGGGTCAGGAGCCGGTTCATGCTGGGAATTAGTTTAAAAGCCAGCTCCTGGCTTACACCAGCTCCTAGGGAGCCGGCTGCTGCCCTGTTCTGCTTCTGTATCAGAGGCAGCAGCGTGGGGCAACAGCTGGTTTTCCAGGAGCAGGCTGGCAGGTATGTGCCGGAAGCTGACTTCAGAACTGGCTTCTGGCACGTATCGGCTCTTGGGGAGCCGGCTGCCACCCTGCACTGCACTCATATACTTCAGAGCATGCAGCGCAGCTGGCTCCTTTGGAGTGGGACCAGCCAGCTCTGCTCCCAAGGGAGCCTCCAGTGTGTAACCACTGAGATTTTCAGCAGTTACACAGTTAACTAATTAATCACTCTTTAACATCCCTAATAGATTCCTTAGTAGGCAAATTAATACAGAACTATGAGTAATAAGTCTTTAAAACTATAACACAGCACCGTATCTCCCGTTCCCTCTGGTAGCAGTGCAAGGGCTGATGGGAGGCAGGGGTAACAGAGGAGCTGAGGCAGAAGGAAGTAATTTCTCGGAAGGGGCCTGGGTGTGAACTTGGAGGGTTGTAAGGTATGAATGGGTAAAGTATGGAATGAGGGTGTTTTTTTTGGGGGGGGGGAGGAGAAGGAGGAGAAGGTAATTGTTAGAGAACTTCCTCCATGCTAGCCTTTCCCATTCAGGCAGGCATATCTGCCCTTCCACCCCCATTCACCCCACTCAGTCAGCCTCCGTCCCCATGTATCCTGCCCACCACCTCTCTCCCCATGTGTCCTGTACCCCTTCAGTCAGTTCCCTTCTCCCATCCCCATGTGTTCCTGCAACCCCTGTCCCCATATGTCTCTCTACCCCTGCTCAGCCAGTTCCCTCCCCCTTGTGGCCCTGTGCCTCCACTCTCATTCAGTGTCTTGTCCCAGTCCTCCCCCATTAGCCCTTATGAGGCCCTCTCTGACCCTCCCAGCAGCCCCGTAGCCCATCTCTGGATCTGGCCTGATGGGCACCATGAAGAAGGCACCACAGGCTCTTTCTCTTCCCTAACTGGCCAGGAGTGGCTGCTTTGTTCTAGCAGTGTAGCGCCCTCTGATGGACAAAACATGGAATTGCAGTAATTTTCCAGCACAAGCTATTTTCGCTGCTCCCTCCCCCAAGTAAAAATATGCACGAAACATTAATTACACACATGCTTTTGGGTGCAGAATTCTGCCCTGGGCTCTTTGGTCCAGGAACATCTGTGCTCCTGCCGGATGTTGCCGGACCAGCGAGTCCTGGTTTAAGGAGGTGCAACCTGCAGTACTAGTGACTGAAGGAAGAGCTTTGCAGTTCCTGAGATCTGTTTGTCCTCTTCCTCTTCGCCACATGAAGAGCAGAGAGGCTGTCACATTTGTCAATGTTAAATTCACGGACCAGTCCACCGACACCTTCAAATGTTCAATGTCCTTCAAAAGATGATATACAAAAATTCTGTTCTTTATCTCTCTGCTTTTGTTATCGCAGTTGGAGGCGATAAGCATCTTTTGATTAACTGCAGAAGGCAATACAACACAGTCCTTTTGCGCAATTAAAATCTGTTCCCCCCATGAGACATGGCAGCTTTTCCAGGATTTCCACCTCTCACATCTGAGCTGTGATTTATCTCTTGCTGCAGTGTAAGACCAAACCCCTAAAATATCTTGAAGAATAAGAGTAACCCGTAATGTGATAGGAAGCAAATGCAAGACACCCCGTTAATACCCCCAAACTGTTGCCATTTCAGTGCCCGATTTCCTCCTCTTCCATTCTCTAATAGTACATAGGTACACTTGGATTGGTTTTCTGTGTTATGAGATTAGGTCTGTTACAAAATAAAACTGTTCCTTGCCCATTGGATTACACTATAATGAAAGTTTCAAGCTCCCGGGAGGATTTCATTTTCTTTCTGTCAAATGCATTGCTCCTGCTTCTGGAGCTAAACTCTAAAATTGGAGGCAGATTCTAGCTGGGAAGGTGCTGTCATCTGATTTAAATGTTAGCAGTGTTGCTGAAGCTGATTTGTAATATCAATTGGCCATGGTACGATAAAGCCCAACCCCCAAAAAAGTTCAGACATGATTTCCCAAAAACTAATCAGAGAGAGACACTGTTCAGCCTCTTTGCTTTTCCAATACTGTGGTTGTAAGAATGGGCTGAAAACGTGGGCCCATTGAAGTCAAAAGGGCTATGTCTACACTGACAGCTTCTTGCACAAGAACTGTTTTGTGGAAGAGTTCTTGCACAAAAAGTCTTCCACAAGAGCACGCTTACACTGGCATGTGCTTTTGCACAAGAGATGTGCTTTTGCACAAGAGTGTCCATGGCAGTGTGGACACGCTGTTGCTCAAGAAAGCTCTGATGGCCATTTTAGCCATAGGGTTTCTTGCGCAAGAAATTCAAGTTGCCTGTCTACACTGCCCTCTTGCGCAAGAGGGCTTATTCCTCGTGGGGAGAGGAATAACTCTTCTGGAAGAAGCCCTGTTTTCCGACGCTGTATTGTAAGTTTACTTGCGCAAGAATGTGCATGCAGTGTAGACACCCGGTAAGTTTTAGCGCAAGAACAGCTGTTCTTGCTCAAGAAGCCGCCAGTATAGATGTAGCCAGGGAGTTTTGATCAGGTATAAAAGAGGATTGACCATGGAAACGTGTTGGTACAAAGGTTAGTACTATTTGGGGGAGTGTCTAGTCTCTGGATTATAGAATTCGGCTATTTTCTGGACCGTAACCATATTCAAGATTTGTCTGGATTCTAACAGCAATCTGCTAGTGCACAATAGAGGGATATTTTGATGACTGAACTTTTTTAAAAATTGCAGCTGCTGCCTTTTTTGTCACCTATGAATATGTGAAATGTATGCTGCACACCGCCTCCCCTCCATACCTGACTCCAGTAACACACATGGTGGCCGCCTCCTGTGGAGAAGTTGTAAGTAACAGCTCTGTCTTCTGCACATTCCTAGCAAGCAGAGAAGGGGGGGAAATATGGAAGTCTTATGAGAACTGAAGTTTAATGGAAACTTTTCATTTGTTGATTCTAAGTAGCAGGTTTAACAGGTCTGCTCTTTACTAGGGATCTGAATGGTTAACTGGTTAACCGTTTAACTGGTAAACATCACTGTTACCGGTTGATACTTACTGGTTACCATTAACTGACTGGGGCAGGAGCAGCCCCCCCACCATGAGCAGGGGGCTACTTCAGCCCTGTGGGGCCCCCCCTCAGGCGAGGGGGTGCTCCAGCCAGCTGAAGCAGCCTCTGTGTGGTGGGCCCAGCCTGAGCGCGCTGTGGGCAGGAGTATTCCCGCCCATCAAGAGCAGCCTCCATCTGTGGCGGCCAGGCATGGTGCATCTTGGCCTCCCCGCCTGTCCCTGTTTGATCAGTTAATCAGTTCAACATAATATTTAACTGGTTAATTCATTAAACAGGATTTTACACTCCTTGTCGTTACAAAGCGTTGGTTGCAGAGATGGTTTCCCAGCGTGTGGTCTAGAAACTTCTGAGGTTTGTTTTGTTTTAAATGAGGCATTGGCATTAAAATCTCATTGCACGGGCAAGTTAGTGATAGGAAGGTGAGGCTGTGCTGTGAAAAGTCCAGAGGGTCATTATTTCAGTGCTGCCCCTCTGTGGCATGGCAAGGGGCCTTCCTCTGCCTCACCAGCTTCTAGTCCGGGTCAGCCAGCTGGGGGAAGCTTTGAAGCTACAGTGTCATCAGAAATGGGTAGAGTTGGGTCTCATTTGAAAGGCTTATCCAGGGAATGCGACTTTGCTATCTTGTGCTCCAGACTGTTTCTCCCACTGACACGGTGGAACCAAATATGACACGGCTCTCTAGCTATGAAGTCGTGAACAAGTTTAAAAATCACAGTGTGGCATTGGCCCCTTGCATATTGCATGTCCAATACCCAAATCCCAACTGTGGCAGCTGGCTAATTGTTAAATAACTGGGGGACGGTGCTGATGGGTGAATATCTTTAGGCTGGGATTTCAATGAATCCTGATGGAGCCAGGTGTACAACTCCCTTTGACTTTTAATGGAGGTTTTCTCTCCTAACTCCCCTCCCTTGGGCTCCTGTTAGAACTCCAGACATGATCCCCTTACATTATTTCACCTCTGATTTATTCACTTCAGTGGTGATGTTTTCTGAACTGTGCCATTCACAAAAAATCTTGTGAGACTGTTCACATCTGTGGCAATAAAATTACTTGTTTCAGTTGTTTAATATGAGAGATTTCTGAATTCACTGGTAAGTGGCAAAAGCTTCCATAGGTCAGCGGGGGAAGGGGAAAACTGAATGGTCACTGAAGAATCATTCCCAGCCAGAAGAAATTCACGGCCCATTCTGAAAGCTGATCACCCTTCGTTCCAGTGCTTTCACCCACATTCAGAGGGTGAATTCAGAGTGTTCTCTTGTGTAGTTTCACTATTCGCAATGGACGAATGAAAATGACTAGGTCCAAGGAGTTTTCAACTACACATTGTGACTGAGCCAGGCCAGAGGGATACAGGAGAGTGGTGGAAGGGAAGTATATTAGCCCTAGATTGAGTAAGTCTCTGTTCCCAGGGTAAACTAACAAGGGCTAGTCGAGCACCAGTAGGAACTTGCCAGAATCAAGCAGGGCAATTAAGCACCTTGAGCCAATTAGGAGGTTTCCAGAGTCAAGTAAGTCAGACTAGTCAGAACACCTGGGGCCAATTAAGAACCAGTTGAGACTGGTTAAAAAGAGCTCCTCTGCATTTAGCTCAGTGAAGAATTTGAGAAGAGCAGGAGCTGAGGAGAGTCTGAGAGGAGAAAGTGAAAGCAGGTACCATGTGGTAAGGAAGGTGCTAGGGAACATTGTGGTGTAAGGATTTGTATGTGTCATGAAGCTGTTACTAGAGACATTAACAGACAGCTGCTATCACTGGGTCCCTGGGCTGGGATCGCGAGTAGAGGGTGGGCCTCCCCCCCCCGGGGGCAGTACAAACATAAAACAAAAGGAATTCCCTGCCCCAATGACCTTGCAATGTAAGTATAAGATAAGAAACAAAAGATGGGGACACAAGCAGATGGGAGTACAGGGAAACTGAGGGGCTACGTCTAGATTAAAGTATTTGCGCAAAATCTTGCCAAATGGAAAAGTTTTTCTGTTAAAAGTATTTGCGCAAGAGAGCGTCTGTGCGCAAAAGATTTGCTTTTGCGCGAAAGCATCCGTGCCCAGTGTAGACGCTGTCTTGCGCAAGAAAGCTCCGATGGCCACTTTAGCCATCGGGCTTTCTTGTGCAAGAAATTAAGGTGGCTGTCTACACTGGCCGTCTTGCGCAAGAATACTTGTGCAAGAGGGCTTATCCCTGAGCGGGAGTGTCAGAGTATTTGCGCAAGAACCACTGATTTTGTACATTACTTGCACAAATACTAGCGGCCAGTGTAGACAACCGGCAAGATTTTGCGCAAGATCATGCCAGTCTAGATGCAGCCAGGTAGTATGATAGGCTGTACATATCCTGGGGATGGATTTTTAATTACTGTAAAGTAGAATGTTCTCTCTCAGAAACAGATAGATAGTTTTGCAATTCAACCCCTTGAAAAAAGGGGCCAAAGAACATCTAGTCTGAGATTTCAAACGGTGAGGTTACTGTGGTGTTAAAAATCTTTTTTTTTTGGTCAGTTTTTAGATGGTTATATAAACCTGTTCTTATTCAGTAGCTATGGTAACTTTTACCCTGGAGACATTTTTTGATGTGTAGTTTAAGTCTGTAAATGAAACCAAAGCGGTAAAAATATATTTCTCACTGTTTTTCATTATTACACATTTTTATTAGGGACAAACAATTTAAAAGTCATAACATGGGGGTGTAATACTCTTAGTTTTGGAACATATCAACAGTCTTAACCTTGTTAGAGTAGATTTCTTGCATTTCAGAGTGTTCAGGCTGGAATAGACTTGAAAAATCAGTGTATCAATTGTATTAACTAATTCAGCCATTGTATTTTCATTCCCCCCCATCCCTCCTTCACTCCCTGGGCTTTTCTCCCTTAGGGCATATTTGTGCTGCAAAAAAAACCCCAAGCAGCCCCCTAGCAGCGAGTCTGAGAGCCTAGGTTAACGGACTAGTACGGCTGCCCCTCTGTGATTCAGGCCTGTGGGGCTTGAGCTACCAGGTTAAAATAGCAACATAGAGCCCAAGTTCTGAAACCCGGTGGCGGGGGTGGGGGAGAAGGGTTTGGAGGCAGGGTCAAAGTCTGAAAATCTACATGGTCATGTAGTGCAAGCCCGAATGAGTTGACCTGATTTCTCAGACTTCCTTTGCAGTGTAGGCGTACTCTTAGGAGCAAGTGGAAAGCAGGGGAGGGGGGGAGTCTGTCCTAGCTTTTGTCCTCCTCAAGATGGGATGTCATCTTTTAGCAGTCTATTAACACTGATTCCACATCTCCTTTGCAATGAGCAGTCTGAAGCTTACTCACCACTGTGGTAGTGCTGGCAGCGGCTTGCGGCTTTAGCGCTTCCTTTTCCTGCAAAACTTGCCCTGAAATATGGAACGGACTTGTGTTTTCCAAGCTCAGAAAGCGCTGGCATGATGGCGGCCAGCCAGCTGTTTTAGGGCATGATCCAACAAGCAGTTGCAAATATCAGACCCTTCTTTTCCAGAAGGCTCATAGCTGTGTGTGTGCTGCTCGAGCACTGGCACTTCGTTTGGAGCTGCAGCATGAGTGTGCTTAGGTGTCTAGTTAGATTTTGGCCTTTCTTGCCTGGCACAGGCTGTGCCAAGAAAATGGATTTAGGGCCTACTTTTTAGGTAATTTGATTTCATGTCAACTGTTGAGAAGAGAAGAGGTGTCCAAGCTGAAGTCCTGCTGCTTTTCAGTTTTGTGCAAGGGGTTTTTGTGCAAAAACAAGCAGTGTGGATGTTTCCTACTGAGCAAAAAGGAGGGATAAAGCTCTCACGCTGCTTGTTTTTGTGCAAAAACCCCTTGCACAAAACCGGCTTGGAATAGATTAGCATATTGTTGCACTTCATTTGCATAATCGGCACTTCATTTGCATTGCCTCTTCCAGCAAAAGCCATAGTGTAGACAAAGCCTGAGCCTCAGTTTCCTCACTTGTAAAAAATGGAGCTGATGCTCTTGACCTGCTGTATAAGAACTGGGTGCTGCAATCAGAAGACGTGTATGTCTTCTTGTACTGGGCCTTCCAAACATGTCCCTCTCAACCTTCGTTAGGGCAGGTTCAGGTTGATTTTGTTGTTGTGCTGCTTATGGGACAGGTGTGGGCTGTAGGCAGGCTAATCACAGGACAACATATCTGCTTACAACCACTCAGTGAGACTTTGGCACACCAGAGTACTGTGACTGAACATCCAGGTGTCTTATCTAAATCTAAGTGCTAAACTACGCTCTCTTCTCTGACTGCGGCCACGGGGATAGACAGGCTTTTCTCATTTGTGCACGCGCAAGTCCAGGGACAAGCCTGTCTGCCCTTCTGCGTGTGGCCGAATGGGAGACGTTGGGTCTCAAGATCAAACCTCACTGTTATCCTGCCTCTTCCTCCCTTCCCCAGCAAATCTGACGTGATCTTACCGTTTGGAGAAGCCAGTGCTTTAGATGTGCCACTTCACACGGGATGGAAGCTTGGAATCCTTGTTTCCAAATGGCAGGCTCCTGCTCCTGCTCTTCAGGAGAGCTCAGCCGCTAAATCGGTTTTGGAATAGAAGTGATTGGCAGAGGGCATGGTCAGAAATAGGATCGTGCCTGGCATGGCATGAGAGCCAGCATTTGAATGAAAACAAAGGCTGTATGCGGCCGAGTGGCCTGGCTTCCTAATGGTGTCAGCAGTCATGTTGGAAGAGTCATGCGGTTGGATTATCAAATTTGCGCTACGCCATCAGTTTAGCGCATAGGTTCCCAAACTGGGAGGCATGAAGAAATTCCGAGGGGAGGGGATGTGTGCGAGGTGACCCAATCTCCCCCCAAGAAAGAGCCCAGTTTGTCCAGTAAAAAAATTCAGGGAAGGATGGAGCGTCCTGGGTAGATTTCAAAAGACCACCGCCTGCTCTGCTCTTAAAATGGCAACTTTTTTTTTCTCAACAAGTTTTGCTGCTATTTTTGGGGTGGGGGGGCTGGTGTGAGAGTGTCTCAAAAATAAAAAAGGGGGCTTGATGCCGAAAAGTTTGGGAACCACTGGTCTAGCAGTACTTCTGGGGACTCATCTAGGACGAAATGCGGCCATTGTCAGGCAGTGTAAATATTGACTCCTTTATTATGGAAGCCCGTTTAAATGGCCCCAGTTCAGTTCATGGTACCATATATTCACATGGAGTTTCACCCCAGATAATCTCAGCAAGTTGCATGCTGAGTTTTCCTGATCATCTCTTTGGAATAAGAGTTATGTTTAATACTGTGGTGTTGCAGTCATGTTGAGGCTGGGAGACAAGGTGGGTGAGGTCATCTCTTTTATTGGCCCTGCTTCTGTGGGGGGAGAGAGAGAGACTTTCAAGCTCTGTGTAAGCTCAAAAGCTTGGAAGCTGGTCCAGTAAAAAAAAAAATCTTACCTCAGTCACCGTGTCTCTTCAGTTATGTTCTAAAGCATTCTTTGGTTGCGTGCTGCTAAGTCTGGTTTAGGTGCTGATCATCCTAGGATCTTCATCCTCTTCACTGATGTAAAGTGAAGCACAGTGACTAACCTTGGCTTTTTTTGGCTTGGAGTTGAGCAGGACACAGGAAGTATATATCCTTCCAAATCCACAATGACTGTACTTCCCCATCATGTTGGCTTGGGTGCCTGCCTTTTCTTTTTCAGAACTGCAGTTCTGTGGGGCTGAGTCAGGAAAAGGTTTTCACTTCAAAAGGTTGTATGACCGCAAGATGATGCTGGTGTTACATGTGTGCTGATAGAGCTGTTTAAGACCAATCCATTTTGGTTTTTGCCAGCAGCAAAGTCATGCTTCTCCCCCCCCCCCCACCCCCTTCTGTAGTCTGTGCATTCATATTCAGCGAGCCACATCCCTGAACGGTAGTTTGTCAGGTTGAAGAAAAGGCTGTCTTGCATTTCTAAATCAGCTGTCCCAGCAGATGTACAAGAAAATACAAAGTGACATGACAGGGCAGGGCAACTGACAACTGTTTAACTTCATATATCAAATGATGCATGATTTTCAGCTGCTGAAAATGCTTCCCTGCCTGGTTCTTCTTGGAGCTGTAAGTGTAATCGTGTACTTCATGAAACTTCTGTGCATTTAGGGATACCCTGGTGCTCTTTTCCTAAGTATTTGTGCTGATGTCACCATTCAAATCAGGGCTGATGTAAAAAGCCTTGTAAAGATGTAACCGTGTACATTCTAGTGGTTATGTGCCGCTGGGGGCTCTGCAGCATAGCTTTTAAAAGTTACATTGCAGAGCCTGAGCGAAACTTGCCCACCCAGTGGTGGCAGCTAGGGAGTTCCAGCCCCAGCCGCCGAGCTCCGGCCTGGGGAACTATGGCCGAGCAGGCAGCAGTGGGGCCGGGCTGAAGTCCTAGCGCGGGAGCAGCAGTGCAGCACAGGCCATGTTAGGAGGGACCTCCCCTGGTCCAGCAAATCCCTTTGTTTGGAACCGGTCAGGTCTTGAGGGTGCCGGACGACGGAGGTCCAACCTGTATTTGTTTAGGTTTGTCTTTTCCCCCTGTTAAACTTAATCCTTTCTCTTCCTGCCCCTTCTCCATCACACCCACCTTTGTGCTTACACTGCACTAGGCTTCCTTGTCTAACTGGCCTGTCTGGTCCTAGCCAGGGATCAGTTCCAGCCAGGCTGGTGGACAGTGGGGTGTAGCACCTCCCACTTGCTGCTTCTGAGGAGAAGCCGTGTGGCCCCTTTTGTCTTGTTTGTATTTGTCTCAAAGTTTTCATTATTGGCATTTTCTTAACCTTAGAAACTCAACTCGCTTGACTGGGTGGGAGTTAGGGGCTCTGTGAAACTACTCTCACTGTCAGTGGCAGCATGGGTAGATGGGCTCCCAGTGGCTTTGGTGCTGCACGTGAAGGAAGAGGTGGGAGGCCAAGTGAAGGCTGGCTGCTTTACAGAGCTGCTGGGTAACTTCCTGGCAGATTCTATTTGATCTTAGTCCACCATCCCCGTGGTGTCAGCGAGGTGCAGGTGTCGTAAGGAATCAGCTTCCATAGGTGTCCCACGAACCCTTAACAGGCACTTGCTCTCCCATCTCTGCTATCGGCAGCTCAGCTGCTGGATGCCTGGGAGCGAATTCACAGCACATCAACTGCAAAGGAAAGAAGCCTCCAAGTTTCTGAGCTGCAAAGCATCCTGTCCTAGAATGCAATGAGGCTGAGTCCAACCTCGGCGTATATGATTACCCATGTCAGCCGTGCTAGCCAGAGAGAGAAGTTAGAGGGAAGCCTTCTATCTCAGAAAGAAAAGCACCCTTTATTATCCGTGGGGATTGCATAAGAAAAATCTGATTGGAAAATTTGATCAGACGTGGCCCAAAGGAAGTCCGACGCAGCTGATACTGTGTAATTAGAGCACCTTTTGTTTAAAGATCTGAAAGTTCTTTGCGAGCACTGAGCATCGCAACATATGACAGGCAGGAAAATTACCATCTCCATTTTCCTTTAGGTAAATTGGGGCACGGCAGAAGTTTAGTTGAGATGGGTGCTTGCGTCTCTCTGTAGTATGCTTGGTCCCTACTACCTTACAGACAACAGCAGCGCCATGGATATATTGACAACCAAGGCATCTGTGTGTGTGAGCGTGTGGTTTGTTTGTTTGGGTGGATGTATGGGGGTGTGTGTGGGAGGGTTTTTTTTGGTAAATAAAGGCTGCGTGTCATGCTGGGGCAGCTGTATTGTTGCAAGGGGCACTTCTGAGCCAATAAGATTGTGCTTTCCACGGGTCTTTTTCTCTCTCTCTGATGGAAAAACAAAGCTGTAAAATAATTACGGACAGGATTAGGAGATTTGGTACAGCTGGCCACCTAATAAATATGGCACACATTGAGCTCTCACTGTTGTTGCATATCAAATTTTATTTGATCAGTTTTACTGTATTCCAGGTTGCACAAGCATGAGGGTGAAAGTTGTAATTATAGTTTTATTGGTTTAGTCATTAAGTTTCAATCAAGCTATAACCACTGGGAATGGCTATTATTTTTTGAGTAGTTTTCTTCTGGGTTTCAGGTATTTTTCCTTTTCCCCTTCCCCCCCCCAAAATAATTGCTTTGATATAACAAACTGTTTCTATAATGTGGATACTTACCTACCTAAAGGAGTGTTTCTACCAGCTGATTAGTGTGAGTAGACTGCTTTGAGACCGTGAATGAGGGTTCGTATCTTACGCATATTGCATGTTAGTAGATGTGAAAATAAGACAAGGGGAAGGCAAGGGAGGTAAAAGGATCAACATGTTCCCTAAAATTGATACACAGTGTAAAACCAATATTAATGGGTGAAGTTTGTTATCCTCCTTGGTTTTCAAAGCTAAAACATTCTCCTGTGATATTTGCACCCTAGCCAAAAAGCAGCTGTGTAACAAACAAGACCAGAAATAGCCCAGATAATACTGAGGCTCTAGGAATGGAGGGAGTTAAGCACATTAGTGAACCCCCCGCTCTCCCCCCAAAAAAAAGTGAGATGAAAAATGCAAATAAAATCTGACACTAGGCACAGTTTATATAATTAAAGTATAATACAATTTTTCCACAATTGAATCTTACTCGCAGGGGCTTCTGAATATCAAAACATTGAAACAGGCCATGCATAACATTGAAGAAATCGCTTAGGGTACACTTATTTCGAAATAAGCTATTCCAGAAGAAATACTTTGAAATAGCACATCTACACTACAGGGAAGCCTCAAAATCAGTTCGAGGCAGGCTTCCCTAATGTGGAAGTACTACCTCAATGTAGAGTCATGGAAGCACTGGGGAGTAATTACTTTGAATGGCCCTGGGGAGGAACTGTTTTGAAATAGCAGCAGCGGAGCGTCCACATGACTGCTATTCCAAAATAGCTATTTTGGGAGAGGCGTTATTCCTCGTGGAATGAGGTTTACAGAAGTCAGCAATAAGAATTGCTGTGTGGATGGTCGCATGATTTCAGAATAACAGCCGTTATTCTGATATAACGCTGTAGTGTAGCCGTACTCTTACAAATGGACAGATAAAACAGAAGGGGAAAGAGCTATAGAACACCACCACATCGTCCCAAGAAAGATAGAAGAGTTGCGGTGGTAGCATACGTGAAGAGCTACAAAGTCTTCCTGTTGTCACCACTATCCAGTTCACCCAAAGGGTGCAGATAGTCAGTCTTTTTATTGCATCTAGGGGTCAGAATTCCTCTTCTTCATCTTCCTCGATATTGTCTGGATGTTTAGTCTTCATAGGTCTTTACAAAGAGCTGCCAGAAGTGCTTGGAAAACATGAAATCAGAAGTGGTGGAAAGGAAAACCAGATGTTCTAAAATTATTTCACTTTTAATCATCGACGGTGGTGTCAATTATGTGACCAGGAAACACTATTTTAAAATGGACAGTGTCCATTCTAAATAGTAACACTGGGCTGCTTATGGGTCTTTACTTGATGGATTGATTAGCCCAGTCTTTTTGTCAGGTTTGTAATGGTGACATATGCAATAATTAGAGGAAAGTTGGGTCAGAGTACAAACATTCCCCACCCTCTCCCACTTGCTGCAAACTTCATTTTATGGTCTGAAAGTAAGTTTATCTGAGTTTGACTGACAATGTTTCCTTTCTAAGGGCCAATGAGCCAGTTCAACACCGTGAATTTTACATCCTGCTGACTTTTCCACAGAGGTGAGAAAAAAGTCATTTGGAGCTCTGCCTGGGGAAGTTAGCTAACAAACAATTTTTTCCATGTAATATTTAGATATTGTTATGGTTACGACCTGGGTTTTGTGGGATAGTCAGTAAAACACACTTGTCAGCTGTGGTCTTTATTGGCAAACTTCAGGCCTCCTCTTGCCCTGTTCTTCACTTTTTAGTGTCTTTGTTTTAGTCTGTGCTTTGTGTCCTTCTCTTCCTGTTTCCACTTTCAGAATCTAGCCAATGACTCGCTCCCCTGTTTTGTGAGAGGATTTGTTCTGTTGAGGAAAGAGCTCTTCTGTGCTAGGCTCCAGAGGCTTTTTCAGTCTTGTTGGTCTGAATTCACTGGGCCACACCTGCTCTCCTGTGGACTTCCAGTGAGCTATGGGACACTTCCTCCCCAGTGCATGAAAAGATCTACATGGCCTTGCTAGAAGATGGGGACTGTGAAGAAGAGAAGAGGGTGAAGAGGAACAAGACCTTTTGCTTGCCCATGAAGAGCAAAGAGAAGGAGCAAACTCTGTGGCTGCCTTCAGCATACCAAAACCATTGTGCTTCCTCCAAGGTTATGGTGGACCACAGGTTACTTAGGAAGTGCAGAAGTCGGAATTCCCCGAAGCTCAGTTGGGTTGAGTGTGTCAGACGGCTTCTTCTGAGGTCAGTGCGGGGTGTGTGTGAGACAGAGCTTCACTTACAACCAACACTTTTTTTAACAGAGCTGCGCTCCAAGTTTTGGTTTCCTTCCAGGTGCTGAGTAGAGGGATGTTGAACTCTCATGGACTGAAAGGGCTTTAAACATGTACTTTGTGGGACCAAGATGGCTGTTTACTCTGTAATCTTCTCAAGCCCCAAATAAAGAACAGCAAGAAGAGAGATTTCAGCTCCATCCTCCGTTTTGCACAAAAACCCCTTTTGTGCAAGATCCTGTATACCTCCTTTTTTGAGGCATAAGGGATCTTGTGCAAAAGGGTTGTGGTTTTTTTTTTGCGCAAAATGGACCTGTCTACAATGCTTGTTTTTGCGCAAAAACCTCTTGCACGAAAAGCATTGGTGGAAAATATGCAAATGACAGCATGACAAATGCTAATGAGTGCTTCATTAGCATACTCTCTGCTGACAAATACTTGCAGTGTAGACATAGCCTGAGAGTGCACATAGAGCAATGAGTAGTGCTTTTGAAAACTTCACACCTATTCAAACATTCCCCAACAGAAACTGCCGCCTGCAATTATTATATAATTCTCCAAGGTAGCGCCTCACAGCCAGCCAGATCTGGGCTCTGCTCAGCTCCTCGCTGTTTTTGCCTAAAGTCAGTGACAGACCCTGGTTCTAAGAGCTTAATCTAAAATGAAAGTGAAATTGACTGTGGATGGATGTGAAACGAACTTCATTGTCTGTCATGAGAAATTTGAAAAGTCAACAGCATTTTTAGATAAGAGCTGGAATTTTTCTGTATTAATAGTCTAAGACGGTTTTAGTAACACAGGTTCCAATTGTTTAAAATGGACTGTTTTCCTTTAATTTACTGACAGTTCCCACGGTGGTATTGATGGTGGTCATGTGTGACCATGCATGCACGCGTATGGGCATGCACTGCATGTTTGGGTTGAGTATAAAATGATGTTAGCAGTGGGACCTGCTGAGGCTGGCAAGACAATCAGTGCTTGTGACTGTCGAATGTACATTGTCTTTTGAATTAATCATAGGGGGGTTTGAAATATTCATACATTTAATCTAGGCTTGCTCTGATCCACAAATGCTGGAGTATTTTGCCAAGCCCTTGTGCAGGAGTGAAATTGAGCAGTGGTCTAAAGGCTGCAGACAAGATGAAATGGCTGCTGTTATGACCAAGTGGAGAAGGCGGAGAAGAAGTATAGCTAGAGAAGAAGGAAACTCAAATTAAAAGCTGCAGCTCGAAATTGCTTGTAAATAAAGATGAATGCTGGCAGAAATCCACAGATGCTGCCAACAAATACATAATATAATTAAAGGCTGAAACAGCAAATTAGGAACTGGCAGTCACCTAACCAGTCAGCCACACAGTGCCTCTTCTATGTCGTCTTGCACATGCCTTCCTTCTCTTCTTCAGCTCCCAAGCTTCATGCATTGGTGAATCTATTCAATGCATACCTTTAGGATGACAAAGCTACCCTCTTAGGTTGGCAGCTTGATACCTGCTTCATCTGAACTTGCAGTCTTTCACTCTATTATTATTATTATTATTATTATTATTATTATTATGTAGTATTGCTGTAGCAGCTAGAAACCCTCATTGTGGGCCATTGGAGCAGATCTACTGATGTAAGTTGTCTTACCGCCACTGACTTGAGTGCAGCTAGGACAAGTTCGCTCCAGCTAAGAATTTGCCCTTAATTTTTAAGGAAAGAAGACTGTAGGAAGGTGGAGGGGATCAAGAATCCATATTAAGAGGAAAATGGTTTGGCAAACTATAACTCAGGTGAAATTTCCATAGCATGAGGCCAGTCCTACCCACAAGTTTCTGAGGAGATTTTAAAATGCTCATAATTATTCAGCATGAAACTGAGGAGAATTCAGAAAACACTGGTTGCATCCTCACAATCTTTCACTTAACTAGAGTCTCAGTATCATGGATCCTCCTGTAACATTGTTTTACCCCATGTTGTTGGGAGATCATTTTATGTTTGATGGGATGTCTCATATTACATTTGGAAGCGACTTTTTGATGCAAGAAAAATATTTCTGGCTTGTGGAGTTGTTTTTAAAACAAAAAATATAAATTTAATAGGTTCACGGTAAGCATCACCCCTACTGACCCCTGCGTAAGCAGTAAACTGGTTAAACATAACGGTTAACTGGTTAACTGATTAAACGGGGTTTTATATCCCTACTCACAGTGAAACAAAAGTCACCAGGATAGGTTGCAGCACACGGACATTGGTCTTTAACAGTTGGACCAAGGGACTAATTCACGTTTATATGAAGGCCCCTTTACACTGTTAATGGCAACTGCACACAAACATAGTTGAAGCAGAGTCAGTGGTCTAACATAACCAGGGCTAGTGCTTAGTGTAAGTACAATAAACAAAGACTGGAGTTTTCAAAGCTATTTAGCTGCCTAATTTGCCACCAAAGGGCTTAATTCAGCCTTTTCATCTTGGGACTGAAGAAAATTTCCAAATGTGTAGGACCTTTGGGCCATACCTAAACGTTAGCCAGTGTAGGCGTGGGCCAGAATGAGGTGGCCGGTAGTTACTTCAGATTGGACAAGAGAAGATCCCATAGGAATTAGGCTAGTGAAAGTCAAGCTTGGTCTGGGTGCACCCTGTTTACAAGGGGGCTCAAAAATCAGCTTCCCGTTGGAGACTGGGAAGAGAGCAGCTGGGAGAGGAAATCCAATGACAAATGCCTTGCCGGAGAGGTTGAATGGGCTACTGCAGCATCGGTCAGCTGAGGACACTGGCTGACGAGGCTGCTGGAAGAGAGATGGATGGGTAGGGCCCTCGTGGTGGGAGGCAGGAGTGTGGGATGCTTTGGCATGGCAGATTGGGGTACTTGAGCCACCTCATCCTCTAATGGCCATGGAGGCATTTAGCTAAGCTGTTGAGGAAATTCTAACCAGTGTCTCTTTAAAGAAGGGTAAGTTGGGAACTTGGGATCATTGGTGCTGCTTTCCCTGCGGTGCAACAGGAACTCTGTGCGCGTTACAGCACCTGGTACGTTCCATTTCTAACCCCTCGCGGAGAGTCGAGATCCAATACGAGTACCTCCGTCTTGTGGCATGTCTCTCCGAGCAGGCGTCGTCTTTCAGCAGCTAGGGGAGCAGCAGCGAATTTTTATGAAGTCTCTCTTGCATCACTGACAATCAGGAAAGGCAGATCCGGCTTCGTCTTGTCTTCTCAGTGCTGCAAGGATTCATCCAGCGCCCACTGTGGTCAATCTCCAGGTTCCTGTTGTCTGCAGGGGGCTTTGGGGCAGGCCTTTAGTTTGAAGGGGGTTGCGCTTTGAGGCAGTGGGAGGTTGGATCTGTGCATAAACTTAGCTCTTTTCAGGTTCATGATCAAAGCAAAACCTCCAGACTTTGCAAGCTGAGCTTTAAAGCCGAGACGTGGGGGTGCTGTCAACTCAGGCACCGGCTCCACGTGTAACCCCCTGGGCATATTACTCAATCCCATCTACACCATTAATATAGAGATTATGGTCCACATCCACGTGTAAAGTGCTTCAGGGTCTATGTATAAAAAATGCTACTGTTACACCCCTAAACCATGCCCCCCAGCATCCACTCCATGAGTGTTTTTTGTCTCCCCCTTTGTCAGGTCCATAGGGGATGAGTCAGCTAGGGGAATTGGCTCTTTAGCTTAAGCCACAGGGCCTCTCATTTTCTATGCCTGGTATCTGCCAAGATGGCGTCAACAGCACAAGAGACGGCTTATCTGGGATTTGAACTGCTGTGGGGGCTTGAACCATCAGGGTGAGCTTTCCCTGTTCAGAGGAAGCACATAACCCTGTGGCCAAGTGCCTGATGCACAGAGATGGGTGGCGTTGAACTTTCTTTGAATGTCTCAGTAAGGCGTATCAGTGTCTAAGAAATCAGCTGTAAATACTGTTCTCGCCTCTTCCCTTCGCTGAATTCTTTTTTCCTAGCCAAGAGCCACCATTGGAGCTTATGGGAAGAAAAACTGATGTTTTGGGAGATGACAATCTTCCTTCCATGTGTTACGTGAACAAAGGAGCCAATTTATTTTAATAAACTGGAACATGCCCCGAAGAGCCAAATTTGTATCAGTTTCTTAGTAACACAATACACACCGAGAACTATAGAGCAGTCTGTCACATGCTGCAATGTGAAATTTCAGACAGGCTTAGCGAGAGGAACTTGTCTGCAGAGAGGATGTGTATATTTCAATTCAGTTGATTTTATTTTTTCTCTTCAATGGCCAGAAGAAATATGCAAGCAGGTTCTTTAAGACTTGGGGAAAAAATGCCTTATAATTATTATTATCCTAGGTAATAATTAAATGAGAAGAAGGGTCAAGTGGCGAGGACATAATTTTAATTAGAAAACCAAAAAGAGACCAGGAAAGGAATTTCCAGCTAGAATTGTAACGTCAGTTAGCATAAGTAAAGATATTGTGGTTATTAATCATCCTCACATGTGAAATTAAAAAAACCCAAGTATTCAGTCTATTAAAGGAAACATTTTTAGACAGTAACTGAGGTGTTCAGAGTTTGTCATATACAAGAAATATTAGCCTGTTTTAAGCAGCATGTTAGGAAAAAAAATTAAACGAGTTAGAAAGGAGCTTTTCTCTACAAAGTTGCGGGAAGATCTAATGCAAAGAGCATAAAAAATCTTTGTTGCGCCTCTGTTTGAAAAGAAACATGAAGTTAAACTCATTTTTGTTGGCTTATCTACATTATTAGTTATGGGTCTTTCTCCCCTCCACCCCATTCCCTGGAGGTGAATGCCAAGATTTCTGATGGTTGTATCACATTTAGATGCAATCGGAGATGCAGGCTTCTCTATTCAAATGAGCAAGGAAAGACTTCTGAGTCTCTGAGCTCGGCTATGTTATAAAAATTGCATTAACTTAATGAAATCTTTTTGAAACCATGATAATTGAGTGCAAACCCCTCATGTAGAGACACTCAGAGTGGTTTAACCCTCACTTACATTGGTTTAGCTCATGCTGGTGAAGTACTAAGAAGTGAGGGTTGATAGGTTTGAATAGGTTTTCAGAGTCTTAATGTTTTAAATCTGTTTCCTGAAGCCAATAGAACTCTTCTGCAGTAGTTCAGGTCTGATTTCTGCCTCATGTTCTAGCACTATTTAAGTCCCTTGAGTCTCTTTCCCAGACATCTTGAGTGACAGAAGGAAAGCGAGGACCAGCATACTACAGATGCAGCGAAGGGTGTGTTTTGTTGGGAGGGCCGGGAATGTTTGGAAGAATCTCTGCATCACGGAGAGAAGTCATTCCACAGCAGAGCCGCTGCGTCCGATTCTGAGTGGATAGTGGTGTCCATCGGGAGTAACTCTGTGGACTTATATGGGCATTAGTTCTGATCTCACTACTCATTTGAGGCAGATTTTTTATTCTCTGTGCAGCACCAGGCACAATTTTGATCCTATACGTATAAATGTAATCAGGATATTTTGCTGCTCACTTTTAAAGGGCAAGGAAAGCTGCTTAAGGGGCCCAGATAATTCCCAAAGATTTCAAGTGGGAGATAGCCTTGGCCTTACATCCCCCTTTGATCTTGAGACGTGATCTAACAGAACAATTCCATTTCAGAGACAAAAGGAAAATAATGTATCTTGCGGTACAGAATCTTTCAGGCCTTGGGTGAGAGATCAGGGGTCTGGTACTAGCTCTGCTACTGCTCCAAAGATGTACCCTTTAGCCACTTTTGTGCTGTAGTTTTCCCCGAATGTCTGCAATAATTACCTTGCCTGGCTTTTGTGAGATTTAATTTAACGTCTCTAAAGCACTTTCTGCTCCTTGGATACAAGATGCTATAGAAGTGTAGCACATTGCATTTTCATTTGATTAAGAGTAAACTTATGCAAATGGTGTTTAAGAATGAATGGCCCCAGACTGAAAAATGCTCCCTTAGCGCCAGGGTGAATCAGAAATTAAATTTGTGTGGTACACAGCAATGCAGGTTTCCCAGCCCTCTGAGAACCGAAACAAAAACTCATTGAAACCAATACAGTGTCTTTCCTAAGAACTCTAAAAAACAAAACCTTAGTCATAGGGCAAAGTGCAGCTTGCGAGCCGCTAGAGCAACAAAAATAAAGGCTACGTCTACACTGCACATTGTTGCACAAGAAGATATGCAAATGAGGCGCAACAATGAATATTGCCATGCCTCATTTGCATACCTAATGAGCCACCATTTTTGCTCAAGGGGCTTTTGCGCAAGAAGGAGCTGTCTACACTGCTCCTTCTTGCGCAAAACCCCCTCTTGCGCAGGAGCTGTTCTGCCGCTTATTTTCAGGAAGAACGGCTCCTGCGCAAGAGGGTTTTTTTGCGCAAGAAGGAGCAGTGTAGACAGCTCCTTCTTGCGCAAAAGCCCCTTCTGCAAAATGGTGGCTCATTAGGTATGCAAATGAGGTGCGGCGATATTCATTGCCGCATCTCATTTGCATATCTTCTTGTGCAACAATGCGCAGTGTCGACATAGCCAAAGAGTAAGGGTAAACATTTCAAAAGCCTCCAGGGGCTCTAAGTTCTTACAAGTCACGTTTGCCGACCAGACTTAAAGCCAGATTTTTAAAGGTATTTAGGTGCCTGACTCCAAGTTGTTAGCTGGCAAAGTATCTTGGGGAGCCTCAGTCTTACTGAAAGGCAGTGGCTCCAAAGTCACTTCTGAAAATGTTACCCCAAAGCTATGGTAGGATGGTCTGATGTTCTATGGGAAAGTTAAACCTTCATCCCCAGACTGGCAGCTGCCCTGCTCAGAGCCATGAGTAAGCCTGACTTCCCATGCTCTGCTCTCCCGGCCCCTTGGCACCAGGGGGTGGCACTGTAGTTTTGCAATGCCGTGTCACCCAGATGTATGTTAGAAATTTCAGGTCCAGTTGAGCAAGAAAAGGCTGTGCTCTCTCCCTTCCTTAGCTGGTTGATGGAGAGGGAGGATAGCCTAGGGGTCAGGGCTCTAGCCTGGAAGTTGGGTGACCCCAGTTCAAATCCCTGCTCCACCACAGACTTCCTGTGTGACCTTGGGGCTAGATGTGCGGCAGGAGTTTGAAATGCCTGTCTTCCAGTGGGATCTATAGCCCGCTGGGTTCTAAGGGTGAGCTGCGAGCACCTCTGCAGGATCAGGGCTTGGGTGCCTGTGTGTATGCACACTGATAGAAATGGAGAGCCCTTTACCAGAAGAAATGTAGGCACCGTGGAGATTTTGGTGTCTATAGGGTCAAGTGGCAGCTGAGTAGGGGGTTTGGGGATCTAAACCAAGTATGGGGAACCTTACGGCCCCTTGCGTGTCTGGATCCGGCCCCTTAGGCTCAGGGATCCCCCCTCATTGGGGAGCCTGTGCTGCCACTCCAGCCCCCCTGCCACCCACCCACAGGGCTGGAGCATACAACATCTACTAGCCTGGGCCCTCCGTAGGCTCTGGATGTGTGAGGGGAACGTGAGGAGTGTCTTTCCTTCCCAGTCAGGGGCTTCTCACGTGTGTGTTTGTGGCCCCCGACTGATTTTTCTGTGGGTCAGCAACCCCCGACCCAAAAAAGGTCCTTCACCCCGATCTAAACTTTGGATTTTGGCACCTAAAGTGTCAGGCGAGTGCCTAACTCCCTTTGTGGATCTAGCCTGGGGTGGGCAAATACCGGTCCACAGGCTGGATTTGGTTCCCATGGTTGGACTCTGGTAGTCCGTTGCTGCTATATTTACCTGTGCTTCCACAGCTCCCATTGGCTGGGAGTGGAGATTTGAAGCCAATAAGAGCTGCAAGCGACCGCACCAGCGGAGGCAAAGGTAGATTTAGCAGCACCGGCTGGCCAGGGGCTAATCCATCTTCTTGTCTACCCTGATCTAGCGCCTAGTCTCTGGGCTTCAGCTCGTCACCTGTACAATGGGGAGACCAACCTGTCCATATCTCAGTGGGGGTTGTGAGGATAAGTATGTTAAAGATGGTGAAGTGCTCGGGTACTGCAGTCATGGGAGGCAGGTAAGCGCCAGAGAGAGATCATCTAAAGTGCAAGGACCATGAGTGGAGACCAAAAGTGCCCCCGGGAGCTGTTCCCAAGTCACAAAGTGGGGAAAAACACTGTATCATCTGTGTTCCCCTTTCTGCTGGAGAAATGTCCTTCAACCCAATTTAAATGTTCTACGTAAGCCGTCAGTAGCAACTCCTCATGCCTGGTCGGCTGTGTTTCAGATGCTTTTGGAGGCTACGTTAGTGCACGGGTCTAGTGCAGGAGCAGGAGTGCGCTTAATTACAAGGAAGGCCGCAATCCTGCAACCACCATTCTCTTTCCTAAATACTTCAAAAGAGTTTGCACAAATTGGTGAGCCTGAAATATGCAGCCTTCGTCCAGAGCCCAGACTCGCCATCCAGGGGAGAGATTTGATTATTATACTTCATTTAGAAAAATAACAAAATAAGGACGTAGAGAATGTAGCTTCAGCTGAGTCTGACTCGGAAGAGTTTGGATTTCTTTTGGAGATCTGAAATGGCACCTTACAATCAATTAGGCGTAAGGTCCCAGAGGGTCTTAGAAATTGCAGTGGGGACCAACTTGTGTCTCTGAAGAACACGGTCTTGCCAGCTGCTGGGTCATGTGGTATTATTCTGCAGCATTCGTGGTACTTTCTACCTGAAGGGAAGTCTCTCCTGGAGTACTTCTTAAATCTTGAATACAATATTACACATGAGTAACAGTGTGTCAGGCTCCACTGGGTTTCTTTGAAACACGGGACGTAGTCTAAGGAGGATGGCCCGAGGTGGAGTGATGTGGAAAATAAGCATGGTTTCTCCCAGTTAAAGTAAGTCAGATGCCCACAAGAAAATGGACATTTCACAGTTATTGGAAGCAGTTAAGTGGATGCATTGGTCATCTCCCTAGTATTTAAAGTAACAAGCAGTTTTTGAGCCGGATCACAAAATGTCTGGTTTGTTTTATTTGCATAGAGAAAAATGCAAAATTTGAAAGGAGATTTTTACGAGCTTTGGTAATGTGTTAAATAGCACTGAATTTAGTGATTGCGTTATAACTAGCATTGGATTGTGTTATACTCTTCTATGCCAATTCATAATGACCTGACTTTTTTTGCTTCTCTGAATGATAGAAGACAACTTTATCAGTCCCTTAGGAGGGCAAACAGAGGAATTGTAACTGTCTCTCCATTCCCCTATTAGTAAATTCAGCTGTGTAAGACAGCTACAGAGTGAGCTATGGAGTAGCTGTTGGGACTGAAAGGAAGTATACCACACACTAATGGTGGAAAGGGTTTTACCTGTCTGGCTTGGTCCTTTCTTTAGCATTATCATGCTGTATGAGCTCTGTCCTTTGCTGATTTCTCTGTCAGTGGTGATGTGCACATACCTTGAGGGCCTCTAGGTAATGTCTTCTTTGTGCTTTCACTCTTCCCTATTAGGGATGTTAGCGTATAGTCGTGTAAACAATTAACCAATAAGTTTGGTCTTATTGATTAATCTTAATGATTACCCCTCCCCTGCTGTCTTGGAATGGGGAGGGGGAAGCTGGCTTTTAAACCGGCTCCCCAGGAGCACCGGATCCCGTGGAGCCGCCTCCCCCGTCCCCACCCCACAGTGCTGCCTCTGATAGAGAAGCAACAGCACGGAGGGTAAGAGGGGCAGGCATGAGCCAGTACATGTGGGAAGCCGGCTTTCAAGCCAGCTCCCCGTGTGTATTGAATCATGCAAAGCTGCCTCCCTCAACCCTCCCCCCCCCCACGCTGCTGCCTCCTTGTCAGAGGCAGCAGTGTGTGAGGGGGCAGGTGGGAGTGGATACACCGGGGAGATGGCTCCACGGAGCCGCCTCCTCCCTTGCTACCTCCCACAGAGGCGGGGGGAGGGGAGGTGGAAGCTGGTGCTTTTAAGCTGGCTCCCCCATCCTCACGCTGCTGCTTCTGTATCAGAGGCAGCAGCATGGGAAGGGGAGCAGGTGGGATGCTGGCACAGAGAAAGGCTGCTCCGTGGGATGGTGGAACAGCCTGCTCCCTGCAGATAGAGGCTGCTGCTGCCTCTGTATCCAAGGCAGCAGTGTGAGGTGGTAGGGGTCTCACTGGCTGCTGGCCCCTCCCCCAGGCACAATCGAACAATCGTGTATCTCATGAGATTTGGAGCGGTTACACAATTACTCAATTAAACAATATCTAACATACCTATTCCCTATTTAAGGCGTGATCACAGTTGTTCCTCATGAGAAACTCATGTAATATTCAGAGTTGTTGACTCGAGTCCCATGACTTGAACTCGAGTCCGACTTAAGTCGCCTAGGTGACCTGACTTGAGACTCAACCTGGGTTCATTGTTTGTGACTTGAGACTCGACTTGAGACTGGCTAATTTTGTTAAATCGACTTGGTGAAAAAATTGTCCGAAAATGCCGATATTGACGGCTTGTACAAAAGTGACTTGACATTTTTAAAATTAAGACTTGAGACTCGACTTGGAACTTGAACTGTAGTGACTTGAGACTCGACTTGTACTTGACAATGACGACTTGAAGACAACACTGGTAATATTGCAAGAATGCCTGTCCTCTTCAGAGGTTATTAATCACCTTGCACTGAGCACCTTTTAGTTTTTAACTCTTCTTAAGTGAGCTAAATTTTCCCTCAGAACTAATCTTCTCTCCAAACGTCTGTATGCACCAAAAGGTGGAGTTTTCAACAGTGCTCATCACTGCTTAACTTTGCTCCCATTGAAGTCAGTGTTTGAATTCCTGTCAACAGGTCAGCTCTGAGTGCTTTTCAAAACCCCCATGGAAGCTTGCAGCAAGCAGCTGCCCACATGAGAAGGTTGGAATAGTTTGTGATGTGACTGACTCAGCCCAAAAGGCTCGGTAGACGCTTCTGTTTCAATTTAAGCCAGACTTGTTTTGGCTTTGCTTTGATTGATTAGGAACAGGGTTCAGTGATTGAAATAAGCCACATACACCAAAAGACATGTCCATGCAGGAGGATTGATGTAGCTAGGAATCCGCATTGGGACCCCCAAAGTGGATCTCAACCCCGTTTTAATGGGGTTGCTAAGGTTGGCCTTGGCTGGAGCGTCAGGCTTTGGGCAGGCTTAGTTTGGTCCCTGCTCCTGGGGTCGTGAAATAATTTTTTTCAGAATGGGGTTGCAGTGCAATGAAGTTTGAGAACCCTGAACTGTATCTATGTTAAACAACAAATAGTCTAGTAGCACCTTAAAGACTAATACATGTAGATGGTATGAGCTTTTGTGGGCATAGCCCACGTCTTCAAATGACAGGTGTGTTGGAAGTCCAGATCCAAGAATAAATAAGGGAAGCGGGGGGAAGACGGGAAAGAGAGGGGAAAAAAAGGAGGGGGAGGAAGAATAAAAGAGATAGCGAGTAGATAAGATTCAGAGGGATAGTCTGTAACAGGAAAAACTAAAAAAACAACAAATAGTCTAGTAGCACCTTAACGACTAGTTACAAGAAGCTGATAAGAACCGTTCGTTTGCTCTTGGAAAGGGAGGATGACCAGCACTGGTCACTTGTGTTGGTCATCTTCTTTTTTAAGTGCAAACTAATGGTTTTTATCTGCCTCTTGTAACTATTTAGTCTTTAAGGTGTTACTAGACTATTCGTTGTTGTTTTTTTAGTTTTTCCTGTTACAGACTAACTCGGCTATGCCTCTAAAGCTTTTATATCTATGTTGGCCTTCAGGAGCTTAGATTTGGGGCACTTAGCCATTCTATAGGCTAATCCAATTCTGACCAGAAGATGGCAATCTTGATACACACGTGTGAAGTCTGGTAGTTAAATTTTTGTTCCCAGAGATGGAAAAACTGCATGCTTCCTTTGGTTAATTTGAAAAATACACCTCTTAGCAAGGCGAGGATAAGTGCTAATGATAAAATACACACATTTTTAGTGGCGATTTTCCCCCAACAAGCAAACGCTACTAGGAAATTAGAAGTGCGCTTAGATTTATGCCTCATTACACATTTCACAAGGTTCATCTGGTAATGATTTAAGACCAAATGTTTTGAAATTCATGACTTTTTCCAGCCATAATTATAACACTAAAAGGGTAATAAGACAACAGGTGCTAATATCGTCACATTAGGCAGCATGCTCTGTAAAATAAAGCTAGAAGCATAATGATGCCATTAAGGCCAATTTTTATTATTTGAGCTTATCTCTAAAGTATTTCAGCCTTTGTTCAGATTTCGTGTTTCATGATTAGCATGCATGGGCACACTGGTGTGAGAGGAGAGCTTGCAGACTTCCGACTTGCTTAGCACTGTGTATCACCAGAGTTCATAATTATCTTTTGAGAAATAAACTGTGTAGAATGGCAAACACCATTTTCTCACAAATTGTTTGCAGGATCAGTATCCTACACTGCTTTTCCACTGACTTCAAAGGGCTTGAAAGCACCCTGATAGAAATCAGTTTTGTCTCCTACGCAGAGACCAATCAGTACAATTGTGTAGTGTCGTAGGGCTTGTCTCCACTATGCCAGAGATTGAGGCTGCAGCCATTGATCTGCTCGTCAATTTATCACATCTGGTTGGACACGATAAATCGATCTCTGAGCGCCCTCCCATTGACTGCGGTACTCCACAGGACAAGAAGAGTAGCCAGCGTGGAGGGGAGGCAGCCTCTGCCAACCTTACCACGCACAAGACGCTGCTGTAAGCATGTCGACTTTGGCTACGCTTTATGCGTAGCCGAAGACCCATATAGGGTACATCTACACTAGCCCCCTAGTTCAAACTGGGGAGGCTAATGAGGCGCAGGATTTAAATATCCCGTGTTTGATTAGCATATTCCCGGCCAGTCGCCATTTTGGAAACTGACTAGCCCGAAGTAACTGCCCGTGTCTACACGTGGCAGAGAACCTGGATTCCGAGATAAACCCCTTAGTTTGAATTAACTGTACTCTTCGTGGAATGAGGTTTAACAGTTAATTCCAAATAAGGGGCTTATCTTGGAAACCCGCTTCTCTGGTGTGTGTATGCGTGGGCAGTTACTTCGGGCTAGTCAGTTTCCAAAATGGTGACCAGCCGGGTATATGCTAATCAAGCGCGGGATATTTAAATCCTGTGCTTCATTAGCAATTTCGGTTGCCCTCATTAGCCTCCCTAGTTCGAACTAGGTGGCTAGTGTAGACGTACCCATAGAGTAGATTGACAGGGTGGGTGGGTTTAGTGTAGACAAGGCCTTTGTGAAAGTTGAGATCATTTGGAGACTGTATTTGTGTATCTAGAGGCGATGAAGGGGTATAAACTTCTGACAGAAATGGAGCGCCAAATTCCTTCCTCACTGGCAGTCCACGGGGCTGCACCAGGGATAGACTGGATTCCGAGTTCTTGGGGTGCTGAGTGCACATGAAACCTGCTCTAAACTGCACTGTGTTCCATCCCACAAATTCTAAATATGCAAGCGTAATTAGCAACACTAACCTATCCTGGGAGACTGTCTTGGTTACGTCTGTTACTAAGTTTGTAGAGCTTCAGAGGGGCAGCCGAGTTAGTCTGTAACTGGAAAAACTTACAAAACAACGAATAGTCTAGCAGCACCTTAAAGACTAATAAAACATGTAGATGGTATCATGAGCTTTCATGGACACAACCCACTTCTTCAGCTGAATGGAGTTATTAAAGTTCCAGTTCCAAAATAAATAGGGGAGGGGGAGAAAAGTGCAGAGAGACTGACTTTGTGGACCTCATTAGGAGATCATGACTAGAGATGTAAAATCCTGTTTAATTGACTAATCGGTCTCATGTTCAGGTTTACTGGTAAAATGTTAAGGTTAACTGGTTAACCGATTAAATGGGGAGGGAGGTGAATGGAGGAGGGGTGGTTTCAGACAAGGACTGCTCCAGCTGCGGCACCTCCACCCACAGCGGGCTCCCCGGGGCTGGAGCAGCCCCTTACCCATGGCGGGTGAGGATGCTGCTCCAGCCCCTACCTGTTAACCGTAACCAGTAAACCTCACCCATTAAGGGGAAGACTTACTGATTAACCATTAACATCCCTAATCATGGCCTACACTTGCAGATTTAACTCTGAGTGAGCTGTAATTCAGGAATTTATGAGACAGATGTTCTTGTGGCTTAAAATTTTACACTGGATTCTTCTTTGTCAATAGTCATTTAAAGCTGAAGGCCAATGTCTTTGGATGAAAAGCACCACTGGTACAGAAAGCAAATGATAGGGCATGTATTGATTGCATTATCTTAATTCATGTTGCATTACCTGTAAGCCACTGAAGTGCTTTAAGTCTGAGTACAGTAAATCAATGGAAAAATCCCCTCTTCTTCTCCATTGAAATTAAGGTTGCTACTTTTTCATCCTGTGGCCCAACAGGCAGGTGTGACATTAATTTTGCATGCTTTCTCTTTGAAGGCATGGGCTCGGATCACATCAGAAGAATGCTTAGTTGTGACTGATAGTAAGATACACATGCAAAAACAATAAGGTAACGAGTGGTAAGTTCAGATGCGCAGTAAAAATGTCAGCGTTCTGTCTAGCTGCAACAGTCGTTGCACAAAAACTTGTGAGCAAAGAGTGCCCTATGGAACCAATCTGACAATAGACCCGGGGAATGGGTTGACATTAGCTTTTACTGTCTTTCATACCAGTAGAATGCAATCATTTGTTTTTGTTCTTGTGCAATGAAATATTCCCTTCTCGCTCAAATTCAAATCGGAAAAAAACATCAAAGTTAATATGAAACAAAATGGAAGGCACTGCAAATATCTGGAGGAAATAGATAGATACATTACTTTGTAGCCACCCCTCTCATGCCAAAATTGCAACGCCACAGAAGTCAGGAAGCCACGCTGGGCTCTTTGTATCCCCTTGGTTGGGTAGATTGTTTTTCATCTGAAAGCCTTTTTAAAGTTTTCTTCCTGTCTCCGTACTTTTAAGGCATGAAAAGCTAATGTAAGAACATGGAGTGTTATGAAGCATGAAGTTCTATAAATATTTATGCAGAACTACAAAAAAAAGTTGACAATTCTTATTTTCTTGACATATTGGGGTCATTTGTTGTTTTTGACCCTTGGAATTGAAGCACACATGGAGTGGTACCTCTTTGAAATGACTCTTGACTATCGCTAGCTCATCCTATTGTACTTGCAAGTTACAAGAGAATTTATTTCATGGTCACTTTTGAATATAGACATTAAACTTTACACAGTGTTAAAAAAAGGTAGTTCTACACACTCCCAGTTACGCTTGTTCAATTTGTACAACCTGACAACAAGCTACTAATCATGTATATTAATATATACAAATGAGTGGCTTAATTTATTTGCAAACATTGAGTCTTTGAGTTCGTTTTTAGAGGAACAGATTTTTTTATTCTGTGCGCTTGCCTTTGAATGCACAACATTTTAAAACACATTTCATTTTAAATTCATTTTGGTTCCTTTCTTGTATTGGGCTACGGTGATTTAAGCCATCTTTGTACTTTTCATATTCTAGCACCAGCCCCCCAGTTCAACTGCAATAGCCCCAGGCAGCTTTGTTATGTAGACAGGTAAGATCTGTATATGCAATGTTGCCACAGCTGTGTTGGTCCCAGGGTATTGGTGAGACATGGTGCAGGGGGTCATAGCCTTTGCTGGACCAACTTCTGTTGGAGAGAGAGAGACAAGCTTTTGAGCTTACACACAGTTTTTCTTCTGGTCTTGGCACCCTGCACCTCTTTAGAATCCTAATGCCCTATGTCTAAACCTGAGTGTGGCAGATTTCTATGTAAAGAGAAGCAGGGTTTGGAGTCTGAGACGTGGTCTACATCACAGAATAACTGGTATAACTGTCTCGCGCAGAGGTGTGAATACAGGAGACCCTCGCGATTTGCGTCATCGCTATTCAACATATTTGTGGTGGTCTCCCATCCTGACCTGTGAGGGAGGTGGTGGGGCAAGGAGCTGAGGGAGTTCCCTGTGGTTGCCTGGCCTTTGCGGTGAGTTCGAAAGCCACAACTCCCAGTATTCATGAATTTCGCTATTCTTGGTGGTGCCAAGAATGACCTTGCAGGAGGGGGAAGAGTTAACTAATCTAATTAAATGGGATTTTAAATCCCTAGTTAAGGGTGAGGCTTACGTTCACATCCCTAATGGAGAACGTAGTTTGAAGGCCAGAAGACACTTATAGACCATTAGAGCAGCACAGCTGGAGTTACAAGTAAATGCGCCCATGTGTCTCTACTCTCTCACTGTCTTGTCTGTCAGTCTGGGAAGAGAACTAGCACCAAACCATTGGGTCAGTTCTGCACCAGATAGGAAATCTCTCTGACTGGAAAAATCTATAGGGGCTGTTCCTGCTTCCTTGACACTGCTGGTGTGATGTCAAAGGGTGAAACATAGGGAAGAATGTAGTCCTCGATCTTTAAAAATAGCCTGTTGTTCTTGGGATTTCCAGTGTTGCTGTGTCACTAATGCAAATACCCCTTGCCATTGCATTGTTAAAACTTTGAGATTTTAACTGCAGAAAAGCTGAAAGATTCAGGGGTCAGATTCTCCCACTGCACAGTAGAACTCCAGCTGTGACAGGGAAGCCAGTTAGACACCCTCACTGAGATGTGGTGCTCTGGGTGACTTACCTGCTCAGCCAGATCAATTGGTTCCTGGTAGCAACAACCTAGGGGTATGTATAAAAGAAAAATCCTCAGTAAACTGGGCAGAAACAGAGTAACTGGAGCAGGAACAAGGGGTGCCTTATGGTGTTAGCTAAAGTGAGGGGGAAGCTTAGAAGCAGAGTCCTGTTGGTTTGCAAAGAAAAAAAGCAGGAAGAGAGGAGTGTGTGTGTTGGGCAGCTAGTCTAAGGAGAAATGCACACAGCGCTGAGCAGGTTTGGTACTTGCACCCTTATTTGGGGAAGTGCACCTCAAGAGTTATTCTTCCTGCTGCACTTTTACCTGTGCTTTTTATGTAGCAGTAGTGTCTTCCAATACAGATGGCATGAAAATGCTGCACACACTTGCCAAAGTGAGTAATTTCCTATCTCTGCAATAAAAAAAAAATCCAGGAATTCAGCACTTGAGGCAACACGAACTTTCAAAGTGAGCTCATTTCACTCTCTTGACTATCTTCACAGTAACATCTGGAAGCCGTCACACACCTACACTGCTCCCGAACAGCAAACACCCTTTTGCTTCAGAGATACAACTCACCCACCGAGCCTTCAGCCCGGTCCTCAAAACCGCACACACGCTCAACCTTCACTGATCTCAGGTGGTAGAGGGTAGCACTAACAGGTTAGACTTTGTAAAGAAGGCTGGGGAGAGCCCCTAATTGCAATGAATCCTCTGACATCCAGTCCTGAGACTCTCCCCGTGGGATGACGGGTCTTTTGGCTGGAGAAACCCGAGCCGGCACTAGCTTCTCCCTGCAGTGACTGACCCTTTGAAAGGGACTCAACAATCAATATTTTATTTCCGTCCAATGCTTGGTGGAGCATTCCTCACTCTTGGTCACTAGAGAACATAATATTATATTGTCTGTCTTGTCTTGAAAACAAGCCACATGCAAATTGGTCTGGAGGAAAGATTTCCGACCCACGTGTCCTATTTATATGCTAATATTGGGAAGGATTCCCATGACTTCAAAATCACTTTCAAACTTGTCCCCTTTCTTTAACGATCCATCGCCCCAAATCCACTTCTGCTTTGAGGATTCCTTTCAAACTGAGACATTTGTGGAGGACGTTTCCATTTTTCGTTGATCTAGCATTGTGCATTCTGAGTTCAATTTTCAGCAATCACACAGCACTGACAGTGAGTCTGTGTCTCGCCAGCAGTTTTTAAGCTCGACTCAGAAATATGCAGACGGGTCCCCTTTTTGCAGGTTTCACTATGGGGAAGGAGAAGAAACCACATTAACCATATAAGGGACATGGACTCGGGTGTGCAGTCTAATTATATGTTTCTTTTACAGGTTGCTTGTCTTATCCGGGTTCCTTCTGAAGTTGTAAAGCAGAGGGCTCAGGTTTCCCCTTCATCTGGTACCTTTAAAGTTCTTTCCAACACTTTGTATCAAGAGGTAAGGTGTGATCAGAGCTTGTGAGCTATCGCCACTTCCAACCATTCTGCAAGTCCAGAGCTGAATGTTCCTAGCAATTTTCCAACACTGTCCTTTGGCTAAGAGTTGTTGGCATGTTACATTGGAACGGAATGCCCGCTTATGTGGCTTTCTCTTCATATCTGGGCATCTGCATCTGGAAATGTGGGTGAAATCTGTTAGGTTCTATAATGCCTTATGCAGTAATTTAACTCCTTAAGATCAGTCTTCTGGTTCCACAGCCCCATTAGTAACAGAGCTGTCTGTGCAACAGCTAAGGTTAATTAATTAAAGCATTTAAAGTTTGCAGATGATACCAAGCTGGGAGGGGTTGCAACTAATCTGGAGGATAAG
>JANRFK010004440.1:41674005-41693449 GCA_030068395.1 Apalone spinifera | reverse complement strand
GATGACCTCTCGAGGTCCCTTCCAGTCCTAGTATTCTATGATTCTATGAAAGGTCTCTTGGGATTTGTAGTAAGGATGTTAAGAGGTGGGTAATTGGCTAATCATATAGTTGATACAATTTGTATCGACTACACGATTAGTGGATGAGAAAAGGCACTCTGTTCCGGTTCGTGCTGAGTCCAGGAGCTACCCCTGCTGCGGCTCTGAAGTTTAAATATAGTAAGAGCTGGGCGTGCTACATTGAAACTGCAGAACCGCAGCGGGGATTGGTCCTGGACCCAGCACGAGACGGAGCAAGCCCAGCTGAGTCCTGGCTTGCACCGGGTCTGGGATCGCTGCGGCTCTGCATTTTAAATGTAGTAAGAGCCGCTTGGCTATTACTACATTTAAAATGCAGAGCCACAGTGGGGGTAGGTCCCAGATCTGGCGCGAGCTGGGACTGAGCCAAGCTTGCTCAGTCCTGGTTTGCACCAGGTCCAGCAGCCCCTGTCCACAGCCTGGGTTCAGGGCCAGGATTGGCTGCTAACAGAGGCTGCTGCCTCCTCTGCCCCTCCCCACCACACTGCTGCCTCAGAGAGAGATCAAGAGGAGGAACTATAGAACAGCTTTACAAAAGCTTGGTAATGTTCCTCATGCTGTAAAATCTGTTTTCAGGCCGTTCCTCTCTCCCCATCACCATTTTAAAAAAAAAAAAGACCACTGACAAAGCCAAGGAAAGGCTGAGTGGCTACATTTAGGCTAAGTCCTTCTGAATTAGTGTGCAGTATTGAATTTGAGGGAGAGGCAGCCGGGGTAGCTTTTTATTTTGCAAAAGTGTTGAATATTATTGACCTAAATTTTGAAAAAAGAAAAAAAAATCTGATGGCGTTTGGGTGCTGAACTTGAGACACCTGTATGGAGAGGGTATTGATTTTCTGAGGGCGAGCTCTGTGCACTACTTATACTCAGGCTCCTTTCAGGTGTCAGGTTAGTCACCCCAAACCAGCAGTCATTAAAAAAAAATAGCTCTAATTTTCCCACCTTTGTCAACCTTCTGGTGAGTTGGAGTGAGCAGATTTTATAGCTGGGCTAGTACATTTTTTAGGCTACTGCTCTCAGACAACTCCAATTAGGGGAAAATAACATCTGCTTTTCCTCCTCTCTTCCTTTACCATCCCATCCCTGACCCTCAAGATCTACCAGTGCTTGGGAGACTGTCATGGAAGTACTGAAAGGTGAACTTTGGTATATATGCAGTTCATAAATTCTGTCATCTGTATACAAATAACACAGGCAAAATTTTTTCCTGAGAGTGACTCTGAACCAGAGCAATTAAGAAACCAGACATATGGCCAGTTTGTCATGTGGGCCCTTTTAACTTGACCATCCTGCTACTCTGCTGATGTATGCATTTGGAAGAGTGGAGGCTTCTAGATCTGCAGCTGCACATGGCAAATAATAAGCAGTCACAGTATGGAAATAATGTATTTCTGTGCCTTCCCGCTCTTCTGACTCAAGTTATAGGGTCTGTTTTCTACTCCAGGTGTATGGGTATCTGATTCTTCTTAGCACTCGTTAAACATGCTTTGAAAGGGAGATAAAACCCCCAGGTGGTAAACCTGGGAAGATAGTGTACAGTGCTATAATCAATATGGTCAATTCATTGGAAGTTCAGGTCTTGCTCTCAGGCTGGTATGCCTGCCATGTAATTAATCATCAGTAAATTGTAGTGTCTGCTAATGGAAGTCCCTATAGCTGAAGCTTTCATTTGTTGCTTTACAGGGTATTCAAGGACTTTATCGAGGTTATAAAAGCACGGTATTAAGAGAGGTAAAGTATTTGCTTTCTGTTTTGTAATTGTTCTGTTGCACTGTAGCCTGTCTTGTTGGGGGAAGAACTGCGCAAAGCGAATGGTTCTGCAAATTTTCAGTAAAAAGATTTTATTCTAAGTTAAGTAGTGTTAACATGTACGTATGTAACGTGAGCTTAGATAAAACAAGGACAAGCATCTATGACATGTAGGTGGCCACTAATCTGTGCCTCGATCCTCTTAGTTTTGATGCAGCATGGATGTAATCGAATGGAAATGGATCAATTATGAAAGTATTGGTGAAATTGTTTAAGTTTTGTGATGTGCATCCAGTAAGTGTGTACACCCTAGTGGCGCTCTCTGGCTCTTAGTCCTTGTTTCCATATAAGAATACATACAGCCTTTCACAACGAGAACTACAAATGTAATGCTACTTTCTTTGATCATAAGTCCAAGGAATGCTGTCACAGGGAACAATAAATACTGAAAGATCACTTTATTCAGCTATGCTAAAAATATTTTTGAAAGGTTAAAAATATCGGTCAATCTCAGGATTTGTACTTTCTTTAACATGATATTGCTATACTTGGTCAAAGAGGGAGACTTTTTTTGAAAGGAATGAAAACTCCTGCTGTTGAATTTTGTGGGCCCAGTCTGTTCCCTCTGATTTGATTGGGAGCAAGATCAGGCCAAGCATGCAATGTCAGTATTGTCGCTCTCTTTGGGTACTAGTTGAGGTTTTGGCCCAGATACTGTAATTGGATTATTTGAGAAGCTCTGCTGAAGTCTGTGGGATTCTGCGTGGGAGTAGAGATTTGCCCCAGGAATCTGATTGAACGATCAATCAGATCGTTTATGTTGTAGTGATTTTTTTTCTATCAATTTGCTCTGACTGTGACTTGCCTATAGTTTTCATTTGGAGATTGCAAGATGAATATGAATTCCCACTCCATAATATTATTCGGAGGATTCCCAACAATTACGTTGTAACTCTAATCTTAGAACTTCCTTGAGTTGTACATTTAAACATAGCACCTTTGCTCAGATTGTAACTGGTGATATGGATTTAAACTCCTTGAGCAGGTTTGTTATTTGCAAAAGTAGATATTGCATTGTGAACACTTTAGAGAAGGAAACAGGATTGGTTTCCTCTGAAAATAAATGTTGTTCAGAATTGTGCTTCACCTACTGAGTTTAGTTAGGTATAGCACTTGGATTTTGGTCTTAAATGTCATTTAGCTGAGTAATCAGGAGTGAATCTTAGCCTTTTTTTGTTTAAACTCAAAGTAGATTTTTACTAGGGCTATCAATTAATGCATGTTAATGCCTGCGATAAACACAGAGCAGAATTAATGCATTAAAAAAATTAACGTGCATTAATTGTAAGCGTTTTGCATGTGCAATGCTGCCCCTTCGAAACGCCACGGCAGTGTTTCAAAGGGGCAGCACTAGGCGGAGCCCAGGATCAGTACTATACACTTAATATTGTGTGTTGTAATTGAAATCAATATATTTGAAGATGTAGAAAACATCCAAAAATATTTAAATGGATAGTATTCTTATTGTTTAACAGTGCGATTAATCACGACTAATTTTTTTAATCGCGTGACAGCCCTAATTTTTACCATTAGAAAAGAGATATTCATTATTTATATTACCATAATGCTAACTAATTAGTATTTGAATGTCTGCTTTCAGCAGAATTCATTGCTTTAAAGAACTTTCCTTCATGCCCAAATCTGTTTTCAGGGTTAAAGATATACACATTGTGTAAACCTTAATACATAGAGCAACACTATATTCAGGATTTTTTTTTTAACTCTAAGTACAACAAATGTTAATGCCAGAGTTTATTTTAGCCATTCCAAATGTTTCAAAAATTAGTTATTTGTGTGAGGATGATACTTGCTTTTCTGAAACCTAACCCCCACGATAGCTTCATCCTGTACTTATTTTCTGGCTCACTAAACACATGTTATTCCCTCAGTTTTCATCTGGAGGAAGGCAAAAGAGGGCAACAAGCCTTTTTGATTTCTCTGAGGGGTTCTGAATAAATGAATAAATTTAGATGCCAAAGAATACAGATTTTGCATACTAACAGATAAAACACATGGTTACAAGTGGATGCTAGTCTCTTTAAAATTTGTTTTGACATATGTCGGGATGGTAATTAATTTCCAGGCCGTTCTCCTAGCTCAGTGTGCGATCCTTCTGAGATAACTTTGTTTACCCCAAATAGCAGGACTTGGTTGGAAATTTAATTGAGGTCCTTTCTGCCATGTATATTCATAAATGATCCTTCAGAACTGATTTCAGTTGAAATATTGCTTTTTTGGACTATCTGTCCAATACAATGAGAGAAATTATTGCCAAATGAAATGTGGTTTCTCTTCAGAATGAAACAAATCATAGGTGATCTGTTTGTTTTTTAAAAAACCCTATCCATTTAGCACAGTGTTAGGGCCGTCACATTTTGTGACACTAAATGCCGCGTATTGCAGTGAAATGTCCATTTGGTTGTCTGAGTAAAACAGTCATATTGAACTCTTAGCTGGAAGAGCTGCAAAGCTGAAGCTTCTTCTGGGTGTCTCCCTCCCCCTCCTCCATTTAACTTGTAGAATGCATTTTCTCCTTCCTTAAGCAGAAGGCCTTTATCCTTCTGTAAAAGCCTATGTCAGTAGTTTCCAACCTTTTGGGGCATACGGATCCCTTTTCAGTCTGTTAAAATATCATGGACCCCCCACTCCCGGGAAAGAAAAGAAAAGTGGCCACAGTGGGCCCGATCCTTATTTTTAAACTTTCCACAGATCCCCTGCAGCACTGTAGTGGACCACCATGGGTCTGCGGGCCACATGTTAGGAACCACTGGTCTATGTTAATTCATTATTGGATACGTCCGTGTGTTCCCTGTATTGCATGCTCACAGGGATATGTAATTCTCACTGAATCTGAGGTTTATGGAGTCTCTTTGCATGCTTGCACAAAGCCATTTTAGATACAGAAGAAAGGGGGGTTTAGTATATGAGCTTCAGTGTTGGATGCTTTTTATAGGGTCTAACAAACTGATTAGCTTCATTGGGGAAACAGAGTGGAGGACCGAGCCATTGCTTAAGACTCTCTCCTAGCTAGGGGCAGATGGCTACTGTGTGTGTCTCCCTTCTCTTTTGATTTCCACACATTTCTCATTCCCTTTTTAGTGTTTCTTCCTTCTCAAAGCCCATTTCCTGTTGGGACCTACATCGTCCTCCATTTTGCTTCTGTCTGCCTTTGAGCTAGCCCCCGAACTCAAAGGAGATAAGGTGCTTTGAAGGGATGCGTGTGTTTCTCTCCCGTCCCCGTCCCCCTCCACGCTAGCATGACAAACACCAGCCTGAAAGACACACATTCTTGGCCCACAAAAAGAGCTGCTGTGCTAGAGCATACTGGGGGTATTTGACACATCCAGAAGACTTTCCTGTCTGGATAAGTGGCAGGACATAGAATGCTGAGACCACGTCTTCACGCTGTGGAAGAGCGACGCTGTCGCGATCAATCTTCTGGAGGTCGATTTAGTGAGTCTAGTTAAGACTCGCCAAATCAAACCCAGAAGGCACCCCTGCCGGCAGCCAGTACTCCTGCTCTTCTGAGGAGTAAAGGAAGATGACGGGAGCATTTCCTTCCATTGCCCTCCCGCTGTGAGGACGGCGCCAAGCTCAGTTTACAGTAAGCCGACTCCAGCTACGTAAAATATCTTGAGCTGAACTTCCAGGTCTGGTGTAGATCTGGCCTGAGAGAAGACATGGAATTCTCACGCTGTCCATTCCAAGTAAGACACTTTCTAGGGTGGCAGTGCACCATTTCGTAGAGATTAGATCACGCTAATTAGAGCAGGTGTGAATGATACACTTTTTCCAATACCGAAAAATGTGTTTGTAAAAACTCTCCAACGATCTTACAGCAAGGCAAGAGAAAATAGCTGCGATAAGGTCTCCAAATGTACTGCTTCTGCTGAGACACAACGCAAGAAAATTGAGCCAGTTTTAATTCCTGCATAATTCATTTTATTAACTATGACCAAGTAGAACAGCTGTTAAAATTCCATAAAGTTAAGTTCATGGGAAAAAGAGAGCAAACCCTGTGTTCTCCTTGGAATTTTTCCATTTACACTATTGTTATAGCCTTCCAACAGATGTCTTACACGGAAATTGCTATCAGTAAGACTGCAACACAAATGAAAATGAAGCACCTTGTCAAATCTCACTATTTACCATATCTCGCCGTATAATAAATGACTTCACTCTATGCATCTCTGCACGTGTATTAGCTTCACAGTAGCAATGCCACAGTGAAGGCTAAAATGTCACATTCGTGGAAAATGCAAAGTGCTAATTTAAAAAAAAATCTGCCAATTTGTTGCTTCTAAACTGAATGTTTTTATGCTTGTCCTAGCCCAGGAATGAGCTGAAGAAGAAAATAGAAAGGTGGTTTTCAGCTTGGGGGAGGGTTGCTCACAGATAACCTGACAGAAGCTTTGCTTTAGAAGATCAAGCCTAGCATTTGGATAGTTTTGAATAAATGTGCACTTTGTACTTAGCCTTGTGTGAGGAAACTTGGGCTCCAATCCTGCTACAGGAGGTGGATGTGACCTATTGAAGTCAAAGCAGTGCCTGGGCAAAGCTAATCGCAGGATCGGGGCCTTGGTGTCAAGATAAAAACACCAGGGTGTTTGGGTCCAGTCATGTGCTCTGAGTGAGTTCAAACCTTGAGGAAGGTCTTTACCTTCAGGAGGATGGATCATTGGTACCTCAGATGGCACTTAAAGTAGCCAAGAGTGCAAGAGAGTAAAGGCAGTAGCCAGTTTGTTACTGGAAGGGGTGGGAGCATTTCACCTGTACCTTCTGAGGGAACCAGTTCTGAGGAAATCTTGACACTTTAGATAGCAGCGCCGCCATGGAACTCTCAACAGCGATTTTGCTGGAGTCCTTGGGAGAGATGTAAAACATTCGTTCATAAATGTAACCGTTAACGATCATAGCGGTTATACACTTTATACTGCAGAAGCCGCAGCGAAGCCGCCTCCCCGGCAGTGGGGCTGAAAAGAGCTGCCGGCCCTGCTCCTGAGGAGGCTTTGCTGTGGGCTCTGCAGCGGGCTCCCCGGGAGCAGGGCCAGCAGTTCCTGGGGAGCCAGCATGTAACCTGCAGCAGGAGGCCGGGCTGGGCCCCCACAGACAGGGGCTGCTCCAGCAGGCCCCACAGGGCAGAAGCAGGCCCCACAGGGCAGGAGCAGCCCCCTGCCTCTGGCAGGCAGGGAACTTCTCTATCCATTTACACCCCTCATCACTGGCAATCATAAACACTTTGCCATGTGCAGCAATACATACACACACAGGGGGCTGTGAGAACCTGCCACGATTTGAGAGGAAAAAGCAAAAACAACAAAAAGCCTCTCAATGTCTTATTACCTAGCAGAGAGTGAGGTGCAGCCGTTAGAAGCCAAATGACCCCCTAAGCAGTGCACCTGTTACTCTGTCCCAAATTTAAAGTGCCAACTCCCAGAGCATTCTGGGAACGGCTTGTACTCAAGGGGGAAACTCGAGAGCCGTTTAGAAAACGGAGGAGCTCTTAGGCACATAGCTAGACTTTCTGAGGGTTAGCGAGTGTAGTTAGAAAACTGTCAGACTTGTTTACAAGTGAATCCTAGAGTGCTATAGAATGGATGGAAGTGTGTGTGTGTTCCTTTTGTTATGACATCTTGATTATAAATGTTCTGGTCCCTTTGGCTCTTAGGTTTAAGGCTTATTGCCATATTGCTAACAGGGCAGAACAAGGTAGGTGAGGGAGTCTTTTCTGATTTGTGCAATTAAAATGTTGACCTTGATTTATATAGCTTTTGATGTATCTAATACACACAGTGTATACGCACCTCAGCAGTATCAGGCAAATAATACAGTTTCCTAACACAACACTTATTTGAAAAAGCAAACATAATGTTTTCTAAAAAAGCACACACAGTAGCTCTTTGCTTTGTTTTCTAGGAAACCATGTGTTCTCCCCCCCCCCCCCCCCCCCCCCCCCTTAAGCTCTTAATATGCTGGATTTAAGTAAGAATTCACTTTTTTTAAGCTACAAAGAGAACTGCTCAGGATCTGGCTAGAATGGTTCCCTTTGCATGGCCAAGGCTTTCCACTCTTGTCAGGCAGCCAGAGTGTTTTAAATTAAATCCTATTTCCAACTAGCACCAAAATACTAACTGAGGCAGGTTGGGGAACTGGATGAGAGGTTAAACAGCCAGGAAACATCTGTGGGAAAGGTGCACAAGTTTTCGTGGTGTGCTTAATAAAATAGCCACTATTGTTAGGTGGAAAAATAAGTCTCCAGTACTGGAAGGGGTGTACTGACCTGCTCTTCTCCTTAATCACCTCTTTGCTTTTAGTTTACCACTGTGCTATTTTGAAAAAACGTATCTCTGGAGTGCATTAGCGCTTCGGTAGCACGTGCTTGTGCGTTTCCAGCTCCCTGTGCAAGCAAGAAATTTTCATTTTAAAAGATGCTTAAGTATTTGAGGCAGTTCTCCAGGATGAAATGGGGAGGCTGGTTTCCACAGCTCAGGGTCCGGTAGCCTTGTGTTCCAAGATATTTTGGAAATTCACTTTATTGATCGCAAGTTGGAATATTGGCAGCTGGCGCTGCCGATCATTGATTGCTGCATTACGTACGTTGTCGTTATTTCACTTTCTGTAGGCACACTACAATAAGATTGAAATACTTTCTGAAGTCCACAAAATAACCCTGGGGTTTTTTTTTAATTGAATAAAGAGGTCATGTGACATGCCTGGACTGTCAACAGATGTGGCTAGACCACGGCAGACATTTATCACATGTACAGATAAATGACTCATTACCTTAACTATGCCAGGTCCTGTTGCCTGTTTTTATAATGAGGTGATAGACATATGTATATAACATAGGTGCAACATAGTCCATTGGTAGAGCAAGAGAAATGGAGTCTTGGATTCATGATTCTGCCACCAATTTGCTGTTTAATGTTGCACATAGCACTTTTCTGCACAGCTGCACCTTTGTAATGTGTGAGCCTGTAATACGAGGTGGGCAATAATTTTTAAAGTGTCCCTGGGCTGCCTCAGAAGGGGCAGGGCCTCAGGTGGAAGGGGCGAGCCAGGATACTTCTGTGCTTCCTCGCCCACAGACCCTGATTGGTCTGTGGGTGGGGGAGCAGGTGAAGTCTTTGCCCCCGCCTTCCCCCAGGGAGAACTGCTGGCTGTTCTGAACAGCTGACAGTTGCCTCTAGATGCCCCGGCAGTGGGAGGAGACTTTGCGTGCTCCTCCCTTTCCCGCCCCCAGCTCAGTCAAGGTTTGGGGGCAAAGGGGAGCACGCAACGTCTCCTCCCACCCTGCCCCATTCTGCAGGGAGCGCGCAGGCAGGGACAGGGCAGGAGGAGACTTTGCATGCTTCCTGTCACCCCCAAGCCAGTCGGGCGAAGTATCTTGTTTTCTTCCCTCCGGCATGTGGTGCTTCGAATTAACCGCCAGGATTGACTCTAAGTGCTGTGCGCTCCCCCGTCCCTAGGCCCTGATTGGCCTGGGGGCGGGGGAGTGGCAGATCTCCACGGCCAGTCAACCAGCTTGGCGGGCCGAATCCAGCCCGTGGAGGCCATTTTGCCCACCTCTGCTGTAATATCTATGGATGAGAGGTGCTCTTTACATGCAAAATTATACTCAATTCAAAATCTGGGGTATTTCGTCTGCACTCTGTGGGTCGGCAAGAGGCGCTGAAAACGGTGTGTCCTGTTTAGGGTACAAGATTTAATAATGCTGATCCTTTTCAAATGAATGTGCATGGGGGAGGAGTCTGATGGGAAGCCTGTGTGATTTAATGCTTCAGATAAGGGCAAGGAGACTTTTCAAAGAGAACTGAGTAAAGGTATTTAGCAGGCAGCCTTTTCTGCCGTCGTCACGAACGCAGAAACAAGTTCCAGCCATGTGCTGGGATTCAGAAAAGGAGGCACTTTCTACACTGGGCTCTAGATTGCTCATGCTGTGACTTCAAATAACCTGAGAGGCGTGTTCTTGACGGCGGTTGCTCTTGATAGCACAAGTTTGGCAACTGTTCAAAAAATGTGCTCTCCATCATCATGTCTGGTGGGGAAAATTAATGTGAATCCCCTTCCCCCCAATGAAGTTGCATGTGACAAGAGTTACACTGTGTTAGCTAATCTCTCTTGTAGGTGAGTGTGCAGAAAAAGACAAGTCTGAGACAGAGTCCTTTCCTTCAGCAGGCTGGGATGTTGTAAAATAGAACACATGGAAGTGCTGACAGAGAGGTGGATTTCCCTGGTTTAAGCTGAAAGAGTTGTGCACAGGAGACAGGAGAAAGAAACTCCTCATTCCATGGGAAACTTGCAAAGTGTTGTGGAAATGTAGGTGGCACTTTATCTTTAGAGGCTAGCTGCATAGTGTTGAAGGGAGTGAGGCGCCTCACCTGTTTAGCTGCTTTTGAAAATCTTACTGGGCATCTATATAGCTTTGGAAATCGGGCCTGTTGTTTTGTGGAGACATAAAGCAACACTCCGACACTCGTGATTTGCTTTAAAAGCAGGTGAGGGGGAATCTGACAGGCATTTTTACCTTCTAATGGTGTCGACTTCTGTTTGATAAGCAACTGCATTTTGTGCATGTACATTCTCTGCATTTTTTTCTGTTGGATACAGGAGTCTTTATCCTGCCCCAGTGAGTTATCCTGCTGTGTACTGGTAGTCATTAAGCTCCATTCTGGAGTAGGGATGTAAAATCCCATTTAATCAATTAACTGCAATGCAGACCCAGACTCTTGCTGTATCCGTGTTGGATAGGGGGTGCTCCAGCCTGGCCGGGCCAACGATTAATCGTAACCGGTAAGCATCACCCGGTTAACCACTCACATCCCTGTTGTAGAAATGACCTCAGTCCACTGTGTGCACTGGTTTTAACTCTGTGTGTGAGAGCCTATACATTAGTTGAAGCATATATGTAAAATATCTATGTTTACAATGGATACCTTTAAAAGAAGCACTTTGAGAGTGTAGTGGGTTAGAGTGGCTTGGGGGAAACGCCTCTCCCTGAGCCTTGGTGGGCTTACCTTGATGACTCACCTGGGAGGAAGCCAGGGGGCGGGGCCAGGGATATAAAAGGCCTGCCAGCAAGGCCAGTTGGGACCCAGCCAGCAAGGGAGCCAGAAGCCTGCTCAGCCTAACCCACCAAGGAACCAGACCTGGGGGAAGCTGATGACTGGCCAGGGCTGCCGGGCTTGCTCCTGGAGGATTACCTGGAGGGCCTGCATATCTGTCCGGGAGGACTTCAATCCTTGCTGCCCTGAGAACCTGCTCTGAACAAAGGTAGAGTCTGCGGAGGGGAGAAACGGAGCCGACTCGGGGATAGCTGACTTTGGTCTGGCCGAAGGTTGCCGGGCTGCGGCATGGACCCCTGCTGACCAAACAACAACAGATCGGTATGTGTTGGACTGGGATCACTGCTGACCCAGCAGCTGACTGCTCGGCTGCTGTTAGGGCCCTGGGCTGGGATGCGGTGGTGTAAGGAGGGCCCGCGTCCCACCTGCTACGGCTTAATTGAGTGGCAGTCTCCCCTTTCGCTCTCTGTGACCACAGGCAAGGTGCCTGACCCCCTCCTGAACAAGGAGACAGACTATCTACCCATGCTTACCTGCTAGAAACTGCTTATTTTTGCAGCCCTGCCCTGCACTAGGGCCGGGCCATAAACTGTTCAGTTACTGCAGCCCGCCCTGCACTGGACCTGGGCTATAGACTGTTGGATTGCTGCAGCTGGGTCCTACACTGGGACTAGGCTAGAAACTGCTTATTGCTGCAGCCTGCCCTGTACTAGGGCTGGACTGCAAACTGCTTGATTCTTGCTTCAGCCTGCCCTGTACTAGGGCTGGCCCATAGACTGCCAGTGCAGTAGCCCACTCTGAACCGAGGCTCCGACTTAAACTGTGTGTAGTGGGTTGGAGTGGCCACCAACTGACCCCGAGGGGGACACCCCTCATTCCTCACAGTGCACTCCAGCCTACAGAGAGCCACACAAATGTAGGATTATTTACTGTAGCGATATAAACTGATGTCACTCAAACAGGAAATTTTTGCTGGAGAGGGGCTGAAAATCATTCCAACGAGGAAGAAGTCCTGCAGGCTTTGTTTTGCCCTGAAATAGGCAATAATCCCAACAAAGACGAGCATCAATTATCTAATTTCAGCATCTGGCCTAGTATTCTGAAGTCTCTGTAGTTCTGTGAGGAACCCGACATTTTTTGAGAGAGTTATAGGGAAAGATGATGAAAAGTCTGGGCATTCCTGCTCCTGTATAAATGATTACTGTACTGATAGAAGCGAAAACAGGGAGTGAGACCGTTTTTTCGTTTATATCCTTGGACTGTACTGATAGAAGCGAAAACAGGGAGTGAGACCGTTTTTTCGTTTATATCCTTGGTCTGTTCATGCTTTCATGCACTAGAGGGCACCTGGCACCTATGATTTCTGCAATGTCAACATGCAGCAAACCTGTATTGTAAGGGGTCTGATCTGTGTATCTAGAATTAACTTGGCATTAATCATGCCCTTGTACTGAACCAAAAAAGGGAACATGAGCAAGACCCTGTTCATTGTATTTGTAGGGGAATGTCCCTTTGAGTTCTGTGGGGCTTACTTGTGCAAGTAAAGAGAACAGGTTTCAGGTCAGCACTAAAATACATGGATTCGTGTCTCTGAACTTCCCAGTTTTCGTGTGATAGGAATTGATAGACATGGGTGGTGGGTATGAGAGGCGGGAGAAGGCCATGCCTTCCCAAACTGCCAGGTATGGCTCCGCCCCCTGCTTCGGCCGTGCTGAGGTTGGGGACGCTGGGACAGTGTGCCCTCCCTGTGCTTCAGGTCAGGGAGAGTGGGGCTGCGCGCCGCCCACCCTCCCCTCGCTTGGGGAGCTGGAGGCTTGCCCCTGCGATGGGAAGTGGGGCTTGGCTCCTGTGGGGGAAGGGCCTTGGGCAGGAGGGGTGGGGCTAGGGGCTTGCCTCCCCCAGCCCTATGTTTACCTACCACCCATGTTGATGGAATACATTTCCCAGTTCTAGGACACTCCATGCTGGTCTCTCCATAGTTAAAATTGAACTAGCTTACGTGAAAACCAGAGCTCTCTGATGGTAGGCAATGCCTCCTGGGAGGCACAGAGCAGAGGGCGCAATTAAAGGTACGGGAGACAAAAGAAGCTATCTTCAAACACTTCTGGGTTGGCATGTAGGGGCTGAAGCAGGCAGTCTGTGTAGGGGGGCGGGGGGCAGATGCAGGTTTCACTAGAAAAAAACCCATGCACTATAGATATTGCGTGCAGGTATGTGATTTTATTACAAGCTTATTCAGAAACGATAGGGCAAATCAGCCATGGTGTTTGAGCTGCAGACAGAAAGTAATATTATTTCACTGGGGCCCTTTCTTACCGGACTTTTATTTTTCTGCTAATTTTATTGAAGCAATAAAGTGAAGTCTCCCAAATTTTTTTTTTTTTTTTCCCTTGGCTGTGTGTAAATTGCATTCTTGGTTTTTGTTGTATGGAGCTGATGGTACTGGCTAGAGGTAGGCGTAGTTTGCTTGAGATCTTTGGCTTCACTTGCAGGTCTGGAAGCATGACCTATGTCTTGCAGTATCTGGCTTGCCCTTGCTGTTCCAGTCTTAAGCCTTTCCCAGTTCAAGTGGTGCAAATGGCATGTTGACTTTGTGATGTGGACAAATTTCCATTAAGGATTAAGTTGGGGCCACTCAGCTCTTGTTTATTGTTTGAAGCTTAACTCATGATGTTAACACAGATTTGTAGAGGGAAAAGGCTAGAGAGCCAAACTCTGCATTAATTTAATGTGATATCATTGGCTTCAAATACCAGGGATAGGGCAGGAATAGCATCACCCAGATCAAAACTGAAGTAGGAATGTGAAGGACTAGTTGACTAGTCTACCACCCTCCACCCCACCTCTATTATCAGAAAGAGGCAGTAAGGCAGGGGGAACAGAAAGGGGTATTTCAAAGCGGCAGCACTGCTTGGAATTTGGGGCTAGACCCTGGGCTCCATGCGGCGCTGCCACTTTGAAGTGCCACATGCAGCCCGGAGCCAGCTGGGGTGTCCCCAAGCTGCACGTGGCGTTTCAAAGCAGCAGCGCTGCATGGAGCCCGGGATCAGCGTCCCCAGCTGATCCTGGGCTGCAAGTGGCACTTTCACCTTTGAAGGGTGGCAATAGCCCTAGGGCTGTTGCTACTCTTCAAAGGAGGAGGTGCACTGTCAACTAATCAAATAGTCGGTGCAAAATGCATCGACTATTTGATTAGTCGATCAATATTTAACATCCCTAAACTGAAGCATATGGTCAGTAGTTCACAGGGGAGGTTGCATCTGATTTCCTTAAATTCAGCAGCAAAAATAAAGATTTGGGGGCTGCATTGGGTGTAAGGCTTTAAATGAGATCCTGCCCCTTTGACTTGAATATACACAATGCCAGTCAAGCCAGATTTGTCCTGGTATATTTGTGCCAGTGGTTGATATTTTGGTCTGTTAGAGTACTTTGTCTTTTGGCCTCTACAGCTGTACTTCTAATATACCCTCTATTTCCGGGAATGACCTGTATGATTAGGTCAGTTTGTTTTAACATGGCTCCCTGTCACTGCTGTATAACAACACACTTCCCCTGACTGCATGAAATCCATGGTAGACAGTCTTGAGCAATGTGATTAATGGGCCTCCTCTGTTTTTCGCTGCAGTTGAAGGCTTCCTGGGATCGTGTGTCAGCTGGGCGTCCGTTTTCCCCAAACTTGCAGCCACACAACATAATTGAATCAGATGTGCATTTTTAGCTAATAGCTTAGGTTCTGGCAGTCCCACCAAAACAGCAGGTCTAAAAAGAATGCAGCATGTGGGGGGTGGGGTTTTTTTTCTTTCTGTTTTTCAAATATTTGGCAGTTAGTGACAGTTATTGAGATGGATCTGATTACACATATTCCTAAAGTTAGTTACGTGTTACAGCATCCTGCCGTATCAAGGCCAGAGTGAGTGTGTGCATGAATAACAATGCCTTGCCACAGGTGAAGTTCAGCAATACTACAGGTTGGACCTCCCTGGTCTGGCACCCTCGGGGTGAGGGGTTTTCCCTGATTAGGGGAGTCATTTCTGGCCCCTCTGCTATCTGTTCTCCCATCCCTAGCTCAGCTGCTGGCCGGAACCTGCCACCATCCCCATTTCCCTGCTGGCCTCACTGGGCAGCTCTGCCCTGCTGGCCCATAAGGCTTTCAGCCGCCAGCCCCTCACCGGGGCTCTCTGGTCCTGCAACATCCATGGTTTGATGTTGCCGGACCAGGGAGTTCCAGTTTAGAGAGGTTCAGCCTGTATTTTATCAAAGGCATGCACCTGTCAACAGGGCACCAACACTTATGTGTTTGTTAACATGACTCATACCAGCATTTATTAAAAAAACCTGTTTCATTTTGTGGTCAAGGAACATTTGACTGCCTGTGGAATAACAGATGCCTCTGGGGATGTAGTTTGCCTGCAGTGCCAAGAGAGAGGCAGAAAAGGAAGTGACCCATGTCATGCTGAGATACGCTCTGCAGCAATTCCAACCCTTGCTTGACCTCTTGGCAACAAATAAGAATGAAGTTTATGGAGTCATAGATTTTTAAGACCAGAAGGGATGTCAGATCATGGAGTCTGACCTCCTATGTATCACAGGCCCCTAAAAAACACCCAGTTCCGCCACTTCTTCAGTAGGTCTTAATTGCTCCTTCTGCAGTGGCCCAGGCTGTGCTGCCTGGCCCGGTGGTGCTCCTGGCGGGGAGGGGTATGCAGCTCGAAGAATTCGTGGGAGGGGACAGGGTGTGTGTAGGGAGGGAGGAAGGGATATAGGGGACATAGGGTGCATGTGGGGATGGGTGGTGCGGGATGAGGGGAATATAGGAATAGAAGCAGAGGGTGAGGGATTTAGGGAAGGACGGGGGGTAGGAATGGAGGAAGGAGGTGGGGGTAGGGACAGGCAGTGTGGGTTAGGGAAGATGGTGAGTGCAGGAATGGAGGCAGAGGGATCAAATTGAAGTACAGGTTGCGGGGGGGAAGGGGGTGCATGCCTGAGGGGAGTGACGGGCTGGGGCTAGGACTGGCCACGACCCTTCCTGATGGCTGGGGCTGCCACGCTTTGGTCCGGCCCTCCCCAGCAGCTGGGGGAGAGCTGCGGCTGCCTACCCCCAGAGAATGGGTGTTGGCGAGCATAGCGAACAGGGGGCACTCCCCCAACTTTAAAAAAAAATCATATACCTCTTTGGGTTCTATTAGTCCTTTCCCACAAAAACAAGTAGGAAAAGGGGAAATTTTCCTATGGGATGAAAATCAAGTATTTTGCTGAGTTTTGCATTATACCGTGTGTGAAAGTAGGGGTTAATTTTGTCAATATGTGTCTGAGTAAACAGCTGTTTTAATCCACCCTGACATATTACAGAGGGCGACACCTCCCCCCCTTTCTCTTCCGCTACAATAAAGAATTGTAGCCATCAACATTGGCAAGCGTTGAGCAAGATAATTAGTTCAATATACTGACCAATTCTGTGATTTGCAAGTTCAAAGCAACATGTGGACAGGGATGATATCAGATCTGGGCATTTTTTTATCCTGATTGTTTCAGGATACTCTGCTGGAGTGTCTTTGATGTGTAAATAACTAATGGATTGTAATGCCTCGCTCAAAGTACCTCAACCATCTATGAGACTTTTGCTTTTTTAGATATGGAGCTCATTTTCTAGTGATAACTTAGACAATTGTTCATGTTTTGTGATTTCATAGAGTATGTGATTTCGTCCAGCCCTTTCCCCCAAAATCATTTCAGTCTTTATGTTGTAATAGCTGCAGCAGACTATAGAATCATAGAATACTAGGACTGGAAGGGACCTCGAGAGGTCATTGAGTCCAGTCCCCTGCCCCCATGGCAGGACCAAATACTGTCTAGACCATCCCTGTTAGACATTTATCTAACCTACTCTTAAATATCTCCAGAGATGGAGATTCCACAACCTCCCTGGGCAATTTATTCCAGTGTCTGACCACCCTGACAGTTAGGAACTTTTTCCTAATGTCCAACCTAAACCTCCCTTGCTGTAGTTTAAGCCCATTGCTTCTTGTTCTATCCTCAGAGGCCAAGATGAACAAGTTTTCTCCTTCCTGCTTATGACACCCTTTTAGATACCTGAAAACGGCTATCATGTCACCCCTCAGTCTTCTCTTTTCTAAACTAAACAAACCCAATTCTTTCAGCCTTCCTTCATAGCTCATGTTCTCAAGGAAGGACATGAAAGAATTCCCCAAGTATTTAAACAGGCATAATGGTGAAGTCAGAAGAAGCCACCTTCATTAGTGTTGCATTTTTTTGCAATCTGAAAGTAGCAGGTGTATTGCCTCACTTTTCAGCACTGCAAGACCTGCTCAACAAAATAACTCCACAAATACTTTTATTCAACCATTCTATGGCTTATTCTTTTGCTTGCCCCCCTCTTCTCTGTAACAGGACTGCCTTAATTTTCAGTTTGGGTAATTTGAATGCAAAATGGCAGCCTCCCCCATTTTCCCAATGATCTTAAATCCAAATGGTGTGATGGATTTAGTTGTGCAGTAATGGCTTGTGAGATTACCAAACAGACTCCATTGGTTACGTGTACTCTATAGGAAAGCTTAGCCCACCAACATTTTTTTAACTGTCTCTTGACTTCAGTTTGATCTTGGGAGGGAGAATGAGAGTTTAATGTGTTTGAAAAATATAGATAAGGGTGAGGCTCTGACTTTTGGCCATCACCTTGCCAGCTTGGGTGTTCCTAATTCCATTCTCTCCGGTTTCAGGCGGATGCCGTAATCTTCACTTTGTCTTAAACTGGTGCATAGTGTTGTCGTGCTACTAAACTCTCCGCTGTTTCATTGCAAAGGTACGCTTAGGTATTTATCAATGGGATTCCAATTGTTTTACACAGCACAGTGACATTGACAGAGTGATCTGGGATCCATTTGGATCAAATCTGCTATGTAAACACAAGATCTGAATTATTCTCAGTACCCAGCTGTATAGCAGTTACCCTCTCCAGGTCCTGATGCCTGTATGTGTGTGTGAAAGTATATCACCAAAAATTGACCTTTACATGAAACCCAGCATGTGTCCCTACGAGGGGTGGATGGTGGGGAAAATCAATGTCCACCATCCCGTGTTCATACACCCATTTTCACTGGGCTGCACACACAATGGAGTGAGTATGGTGTGAGTAGCTGTTTAGAGAATACAATTGGAAACACTTGAATAACCATAGTGGAGTTCCGGGTGTCACTGTATAGTCAACTACAAGATTAACTGATAAGCCCAGGCTTATCTATTGACTGCACCAACTCCTCCTCCCCTTGCTGCCTCTGTATCAGAAGTAGCGGGGGAGGTGGGAACTGATACATACGGGAAGCCAGCTTTTGCGGAGTTGCCTGCCCTCCTACCGTCTCCCATGGGGGTGGGGAGGCAGGTGGGAGCCAGCACATGAGGGGAGCCAGCTCCACAGAGCCACCTGTTTTCTCCTCCCCTATCTCCCCCCCCCCGCCCCGCTGCCTTCCACAGAGGCAGGGGGCAGAAGGGGACAGATGGGAGCCAGTGCTCGTGAGAAGTCCCGCCTGCTCCTCCCCCTGCATGTATTTGTGTAACCGTTAAAATTTCAAGTGGTTACATGTTTATACAAATTCCCGATAGTTAACATCCCCAAGTGGAGCAGACCTAATAGCCATCTAGCGGGGTTTCCTGTCCTCCATAGTGACCAGTGCCAAATGTTTCAGATGATGATGTGAGAATTAGGGGTGTTAATGATTAACAGTTAACCCCTGAGCCTTACCCTAGTGAGAACCTCAGAGAAATCAGGTAAGGGATAAGTAGACTGACCTGTACTAGTGGCACCACCCATCCAAACAATGAATTACTTAGACAAATAATTGAGAAATACAGAAGTCTTTGCATTTTAAAATTAAACATTTTCTATTAAATTGCAGGGAGGTTTGGGGTAGCTAAAGTACTGTGTTTTGGGCAATGATTGATGTGAAAAGAGGCTAATCAGAATGATTTTAATCCCTTTACTCCTCTTAAACAAGGACACAATAGAAAGAAAGCTATCTACTATAGATGAAACATCAGAAAGTATATTTGCTGGATAGCTGCATATCAACCTCTGTGGACCAGATCATGACTCCATTAAAGTCCATGGGAATTTTATTGTTGAGCACTAATGAATCCTGCACGAACTAGGGATGTTGATGTGTAGTCGACTACATGACTAGCCAATAAGCCTAGGCTAATAGGTTAATCTTGTCGACTACATGCATTTCCCACACTGATACATTGGCAGCAGAGGGGTGGGGAGCTGGTGCTTGGGGGAACTGGCTTAAAAGCTGGTTTCCCCCCCAGCACCGGCTCCACGGTGCCACCTGCCCCACTCCTACCGCAGCTGCCTCTATCCGAGGCACAGCCCGGGGGGGCAGGAGAGGCTGCCGTGAAGCAGCCTCTGTCCATAGTGGGCCTGAGCTCAGTGGGAGGCGGACAGGGCCCAGGCTGCCGTGGACAGAGGCTGCTTCATG
>JANRFK010004440.1:41655810-41669733 GCA_030068395.1 Apalone spinifera | reverse complement strand
GTTTCCTGGGTTGTTCTTATTTCCCTTTTTATAAATGGGCACTATATTTGCCCCCCCCCTTTTTTTTGCCATCTGGCGTGAGTGAGGCAGCCAATCCCGAAAACTGGTGGTTTATTGTATAATTAGATTCACCAAGCCAGCAACAAACCAGTTTTTGCAATACTTACACAAGTTAATAAGAAGCCAAACACAGTTCCCATTAGGCATGCCAGCCCTTGGTTCTCGTCTAGACATCTAATATAGTGAGGGATTACTGGAAATCTGATTCACCACATGTGAGCTCCATCAATCACAAAGGACCAGACCCTTACCCCAGGTCAAGATGAGTCTCAGCCCTTACTGAATAATCATGCTGATGCCCGTTCTTTAGTAGCTAAAAACGAAAGGCTTAATAATAAAAGGAAGCAGAAAGAAGAGAGTTGGAAATGGTTAAAAATCAGTACATATATATATATATATATATATATATATACACACAAATATGTACAAAGTCTGCAGGTCAGGTTCAGATCTGAGATGATGAAGCTGCTGATTTGTAAAAGTCTTTTGGGCATTAATTTAAAGGCTTATAATCCAATAGGCAGTCCAGGTGCAGGGTCTGTTCAAGTTGTTCCATTCATTTTCCAGGGTATTCCAAATCATTATTTGTAAGCGCTCGATCTTATGACTTATACTTTCCCTGTTCAGAGTTTAAGCCGACAAGAGATGATTGGATCAGGCCTGAGGTTTTCCTTTATAGCTCCTTTGTCAGGCTGACAAGCTTCCTCCCAGAAATGGTCACAGCAGGGCTTTCACATAAGAAAGAACAGGCAATACAGATTTTTGCTTTGCTTTGAAACTAATCTTTCTATTTTCTGTCCATACAGAGGTAAACTTATGTTCATTCACATAGGGCAATTAGGCAGTACTTCATTTTAGCATAGATAGTTAAGTTGAAGACAATGTAGATAATATTATTAAAAATTATCAGCCCCTGTAACACCTTGGAAATTAACAAATATATAGGACCATGAGCTTTCATGGGTAAAACCCACTTCATCAGATGAGTTGGAGTGGAAGTAACAGAATCCAAGGTATATCCAACAGCAAAAGCAGTTACCTGTCAATATTATTAGATTCCTGCAGTATCTTATATCTTTATCTTAAGGTTAAATGGACAGAATTACATACGTAATTAAGGCAATTATGACATGAGAGGGAATTAGCATTTATGAGCTAATTTGATTATGTTGTTACCCTTATAAAGGATAAAGGTAAACACAGACAAAGACAATTAGCATCTACTCTTGATTTCCATTACTACAAATAAATGGTTAATGATTGCTGGTCTGGAAGTTCTCTTTGAAATTCACATACAAGTAGATAGTCTTTTGATTTCATTTCAGTGTCCCTTGTTAAATTGTTGTGTGTCATACACAGGTTGGCCAGTCTGTGTCACAATCAGTACAAAGTAAAGCATATTGGGGGGAAAAAACTATTCCCAACTGCACATGATTGGTTCTGAATTAGCGGTTACCACTCAAGAAAGAGATCTTGGAGTCATTATGGTTAGTTCTTTGAAAACTTCAGTCCGAAGTGCAGTAGTGATCAAAAAGGCCAATAGAATATTAGCAAAGAGATTCACAATAAAAAAAGCCAGTCTGTAACTCCACGATGCACCCACACTGTGAACACTATGTCCACTTCTGGTCACTTCCCTTTCAAGAAGGATATAGCGGAACTGGAAAAGGTTCTGAGAAGGGCAACAAAAGATGATCATGGGTATGGAACAGGTTCCATATCAAGGGAGACTAAAAAGATTAGGCCTGTTCAGCTTACAAGAGAGACAATGGCAGGGGAATGTGATAGGCATCTATAAAATCATGAATGGTGTGTGGGGAAAAAAGCAATGAGAGAAATGTTCTTTATCTTTTCCCACCATACAAAATCCAGGGATCACCTGGTGAAGTTAGTAGGCAGCTGTGTTTAATACAAACAACAGGAAGTGGGTTTTTTTTCCCCCATGCGACACTCAGATGTGGAATTAATTGCCCCGGTGGGTTGTGAAGACCAAAAGTATAATGGAGTTCAAAAAAGGACCAGATGAGATCACTGAGGGTAGGTCCATCAATGTCTAAGAGCCAGGATGATCAGAAATGCATTCCCATGCCTGGGGCACCCTTAACCCTCCAACTTCCAGAAGCCTTCCAGCATTTCCCTGTTCTGTTAGTTCCACTGGTACTAGCTCCTGTTGGGTTAGATGGGCCACTAGTCTGATCAAGCATGGCATTTTTTACATGTTTCTATGTTCCAGAAAGAGCCCTACATTGTATTTTTAATCTCAGGAAGTTAAAGCCAATCTCATGATCTTTTGAGGCCTGTTGTGATGAGATAACTGGCTCTGTTGACATGGGGAAATCAGTTGATGTGATAGATCTTGACTTTAGCAAAGCTTTTGATACGGTCTCCCACCATATTCTTTCCAGCAAGTTAAGAAAGTATGGATTGGATACATGGACTGTAAGGTCGATAGAAAGCTGGCTAGTTTTTCGGGCCCAATGGGTAGTTCCAAAGGGGTGCCACGACCCCGCACTTTAAAAGTCCCCATGCCGGCTTGGTACGGAGGGCGGTGAGCGGGGGTGCACGCATGCGCAGCATGTTCAAACGCTGCCAAACAGCTGGGAGAGGGAGAAGACAAGGGCAGGCTGGTTCTGGAGGGGGAGGGGGTTGCGAGCGAGGGAGCGCAGGCACACCATGCTGCCGCAGCGTCTAGTCAGCGGATCGGGAGGACGTTCTGAGTGACATGGGCTCCGCCCGAAGCCGTAAAAGGGAGGAGAGAACGGACCAGGAGGGAGGACACAGGAGTCTCAAGTAAGGAGACGGGAGGATGGGGGGGAGGGAGAGTAAGTCACAAGAAGCGGGAACTTAGGACAAGGGGAAAAGGAAGCAGCCCAGGGCAGGGCATATGTGAAGCCCGCAGGGCTGGCGCATTTCAGCGGGAAGCCCCGCCAGCCGGAACAGACCCAGACAGGTCTGCTTCCTTAGGGCCCTGGGCTGGGGTCCGTGAGTGAGGGCGGGCCTGGACCCCCCCTCTTCCCACCACCATAGAAGGCTGTGTCAATTGAGTCCCAGCAGAGGGACACCCTGATCTTCTAAGTAAAACAGCAAAAAGACTGTCAAACTGTAAAGTTAAGGGCACTGGGTGCAAATAAAAACACAGGGTGCAGGACCAAACGCTTACAGTAGTGATCAACAGCTCGATGTCATGTTGGCGGTCGGTTTCTAGTGGAGTGCACCAAGGATCTGTTCTAGGGCTGGTTTTGTTCAACATCTTTATTAATGACCTGGATGAGGAGATGGATTGCACCCACAGCAAGTTTGCAGATGACACTAAGATAGGGCGAGAGGTAGATATGCTGGGGGGCAGGGATAGGGTCCAGAGTGACCTAGATAAATTGGAGGATTGGGCCAAAAGGAATCTGATGAGGTTCAACAAGGACAAGTGTAGAGTCCTGCACTTGGGACGGAAGAATCCCAAGCATTGTTACAGGCTGGGGACCAACTGTATAAGTAGCATTTCTGCAGAAAAGGACCTGGGAATTACAGTGGATGAGAAGCTGGATATGAGTCAACAGTGTGCCCTTGTCGCCAAGAAGGCAAATGGAATATCAGGTTGCATTAGGAGGAGCATTGCCAGCAGATCTAGAGAAGTGATTATTCCCCTTTATTTGGCACTTGTGAGGCCACATCTGGAGTATTGCATCCAGTTCTGGGTCCCCCACTACAGAAAGGATGTGGACGCATTGGAGAGGGTCCAGCCGTGGGTAACCAAAATGATTAGGGGACTGGAGCATGTGATCTACGAGGAGAGGCTGAGGGATTTGGCTTATTTAGTCTGCAGAAGAGAAGAGTGAGGGGGGATTTGATAGCAGCCTTCAACTTCCTGAAGGGAGGTTCCAAAGAGGATGGAGAGAGGCTGTTCACAGTAGTGAAGGATGGTAGAACAAGGAGCAATGGTCTCAAGTTACAGTGGGAGAGGTCTAAGTTGGATATTAGGAAAAACTATTTCACTAGGGGAGGGTATGAAGCACTGGAATGGGTTACCTAGGGAGGTGGTGGAATCTCCATCCCTAGAGGTTTTTAAGTCCTGGCTTGACGAAGCCCTGGCTGGGATGATTGAGTTGGGGTTGGTCCTGCTTTGGGCAGGAGGCTTGAATCGATGACCTCCTGAGGTGTCTTCCAGCCCTAGGATTCTATGATGTAGGATTTTTGAACACTTAGCATTGGCAGTGTGGAAACTGGCCCAAGGACTGCAGGTCTCAGGGAAGTTACTCACAGAGTTGGGAGTAGCCGTGGAAGTTCGGAAGTTCATGGAATCCACCAGAGCCTGTTGTTCTGGATGCGTCTATTTGGGAACAAATTCATCATTTGTGTAACGTTCCAAGTCCCAGGGTAGGGGAGTCAAGACAGGCAAGAGAAAAACTGTGCAAAGCTGAAACAGTGTAACCACGTTTAATAATGAAAACAAAAAATAGATTCAGGATGGACCACATAAGTGAAGAGAGCATAACGGGATGGAACTCCCATAGAACTGTGCAGGGTTTGCTATGACAAAAAGGGGAAAAGTAAAGAACCGTTACTTCTACTTGTGTCCTACCTCAAACGGTTTACAATATGTCTTCTCTTCTATTAGTACAGCGCCTGCCCTGCTGATTTCACGAATAGGGTCCTACCAAATTCACGGTTCATTTTGGTCAATTTCCCAGTCAAAGGATTTTTAAAAATGGTAAATTTCATGATTTTACCATGAAATTTCATGATTTTACCAAGCTACAGGTTGGGCCTCCCTGGTCTGGCACCCTTGGGACCTCACTGGTCCTGGATGAGGGATTTTGCCAGACGAAGAGAGGTCATTTCTGGCCCCCCTGCTGCCAGCTCCACTGGGTTTCCTGTCTCTCCCTGGCAGCCCAGCTGGGTAGGGAGCAAGGCTTCCTGTCCCCCTTTCCCTCCGATACTCAGAATAGCTGAGCTGCCATGAGCCTTCCCATTCTACCCCTCCCAGCTGTGCCGTGTGTCAGGCTCCCCAGCTCTTGATCCCCAACCCAGCTGAGCTCTGCATGCCGGGCTTCCTGGCTTCCGCCCCCCTCCATTTGCAGCTGGGCCACCTGCTGGGCTCCTGGGCCCCTCACCCCTGCAGCCCACCAGGACTCTCTGATCCTGGAACATCTATGGTCCTGCCAGACCATGGATGTTGCTAGACCTAAGAGTTGCAGTTTACAGAGGTGCAACCTGTACTTAGTCTGAAATTCCATGGTGGTGTTATTGTAGGGTCCTGTCCCCAAACAGTTGTGGAGGGGAGGGGAGTCTCAAGATTATTGTAGGGGGATTGCAGTGATGCTATCCTTATCTCTGTGCTGCTGTACTTGGCTGTGGTTCTGGACAGCTGGGAGCCCAGCTCTCAGCTGGGCAGAAGTAAGGATGGCATGGTAGGCTGTTGTCATCTTGACTTCTGCAGTGCTGCCTGCAAAGCTAGGCTCTCAGTCAGCAGCTTCTACTCTTCAGCTGCCCAGCTCCGAAGATATCAGCACAGAAGTATGGGCGGCGTGGTATGGTATTGCCACCCTTACTTTTGCATTGCTGCTGGCAGGGTGTTGCTTTAGAGCTGGGCATCTGCCCACCAGCCGTCACCCTCCTACCACCCGGTTCTGAAGGCAGCACAGAAGTAAAGGTGGCCATACTGTGGACCCTTTCCCTCCTCCCCCTCAATAACCTTGCAGCCCTACCCATGCAACTCCCTTTTGGGTCAGGACCCTCAATTTGAGAAGCTCTGGTCTCCCCTTTTCCCATAGCTATATGATATAGGGTAAAAGCACACAAAAGACCAGATTTCATGCTTCATGACACGTTTTTCATGGCTATGAACTTGGTAGGGTTGTATTTGTGAATGGGGGTTCTTATGTGCTATGGTAATAGAAATAAATAATGAGTTGTACTGTTTTAGTATTTTAGAATTTGAAAATCTATAACTATGTCTATTGTATTGTTTATAGCTTCTTCCTTTTTCCCTTAGCACCAACCTAATTTTTTTCTTTAGATCAGAGGCACCATTGGGAATTATCCAGCCGATGACCCCCGCAACACTATAGCACTAGGATTGTAGTTGTTAGGCAAGAATGAACACATTCCTCAATCCATGGGGCACAAACAGGCTTTTCTTCGCAATCAGAGAGGCATCATTTCTTGTTCCAGTGTCTTTTTTCCCCTATTCCCCCTTGGATGTATTTATTGTGGCCAGTGCTAGGAAAATTCCACCCTTTGTTTATGTTTTGAATATATCTTTTCTAGTACAGAGTCATGTTCCAAACTCTCCAGTATTCTGTCGTGTGTTCTCTTTTAAGAGACCTCAGCCAGTGAGTTGCATAATGCTTAATGACTTTCTGTATCAATAGCTTTGTCCTTTGGGGAATCTGAAATTGGTTCTTGTCTGAGCATGTGAATATTTATACCAGGAATGATGGGTAAGATGCGGCCCACATCCTGTGTCTCCTTCAGGGGATCCTTAGGCACAGAAGAGCTCACGCTTTCAGTGGCTGGTTGCTCTCTGCTCTGGAAGTTGGGGAGGAATCAGGGTCGCTCTGCACACAGACATTTCATTGGCCAATTTCCGGCCAATAGGAGCTGAGAAATGTTGCTGGGAGCAGGAGCAACATGTGAAACCGCCCTCCTCCCTCCCACCCCATGCCCAGAGCAGAGCCATGTGGAGCAGCCAGCCAATGAGCCTGGAACTGCAATAGACAGGCAGGGAGCCTGCCTCTGGTTCCTGCAGGGCTGCTGGCTGGGAACCACCTAGGAAAGCACCTCCCAATCAGAGCCTGCCTCTGGCACCCCATCTCTTCCCTCCCCTTAGCTGCCTGCCTCAGGCCACCACCCCTTCCTGCCCCCCCAGGTCACTACTCAAACCCACTATAATCCCTCTCCCTACCTCCTCCAAGATACAACTCCCTCCCAGACTCTGCACCCCCTTCTACAACCCCTCCCCCAGGCTGGAATCCTGCACTTATGCCCCCTGCTGGACCTTACACCCCAAGCCTTTGCCCCAGATCACAATCTCCTCCTTCACCCAAATTCCCTCTCAGATTCCACACCCCTGCTGCACCCCAGTCCCCTACCCCTTGCTCCCTTCTGCACCCGACCTCCATCTCAGCCCTTGCACCCCCTCCATAGAAGTGTGGCCCTTGACCACTTGCCAAAATCTTGGAGTGACCCCCCCCCATTAAAAATTATTACCTACCCCTGATCTATACTGGGTCTGATGCCCTCCCTGGTCCTTGTACATTTTATATGTGCATTGGTACCAACAGCAGAGAATGTAAAACCATTTTCTGACATCCCAAATTACTTCAGCAGGAAGCAACCAACTGGTTTCAGGATTCCTGTGTGTCAGATAGGGACCTGGTTTTGATGCCCCCCACACAAATGTTGAATATATATTCTTTCTATTGACATCAGTGGTATATTTACATGTTCAACATCTTCAGAAACAATCATGCCATGCATTTAGAAATATGGATTTAGCTGCATATTTTATAGGTCCATGAGTTATCTTTTCACCTTGGTATTTAATTCTCCTATTGCTGAATTTTGTTCATTTGGAATTTTAGATTTTTTTTTCTTTTCCGTATTGTAGGCTTGAAGTGAAATGGAGGAAAACCACACAATATCTTAAAGAGAACATGTTTAGGATTCTCTTCCATTTGCTTCAGTTCCCAACCATTGAACTACCCATAATGGGGAAAGATTAACCTTAGGGTGGCTGTTTTGTTTTGTTTTGTTTTGTTTTTTGGGTTTTGTTGTTGTTTTTCAGACAGTAAATTCCAAACCTTTATTCCAAACCTCCACAGGCCTTTATTGTTTTGCCATGTGCTGAACATTTCTAAGCAGTGAACTCATGTGTTCTGTCTCTCTTGTGGCCAAACTGGTTAAATATAAACAAAGACGCATCTTGTCCCGTTCCCTAGTGATTTTGCTTTACAAAGAAAGAGGGAAATCATCCCAGGTTCTTCTTTCCCATATTCCTGAGGGAAAGGGGAAAAGGCTGTTTTGCGCCTCAACTTTGGTGCTGAGATTGAAGCCACATGTGACTAAAAGATACCTAATTAGCACCAATGTGGTCCCATTTCAAACAGTGCTACATTAACATGATTTGAGTGCATTTTAGCATGTGCCAGCAATGTCTATGTGGAGTCGTTAGTGTGCAACGTATTGGCATGGTTTACAGTTCACACCCCTGTAGGCTGCACTCCTTCACTGTGTAGACAAGCCCTGCTCATCTTTGTTCAGCAAGGTACATTTGTACCTGGAGACACTGTTTGTGGTGAGTAGAAGAGGAATGAGCTACAAGTTGAACCTCTGGAGTCTGGCACTCTCCAGTCCAGCAATACTGTGGTCCAGCATGATTTTAGTTAGTTGGATGTCCACTTATTATGGTTGTGGCCAAGTTTTCCGCAGTCCCATAAAGTTTGTTTACAGCCACCAGTCCTGGCTTTCAGTGCTCTGTGCTGTTATTTAGCTCTAATTTACCCTTCAGTGTCTTCTCAGAGCCAAGCAAGCAGTGGAAGTGTTGGTAATGCTGCTAGACAGTATGGAACTCCCATGGTCTGGCAAATTCTCTGGTTCGGCACCAGTCAGGTCGTAAGGGTGCTGGACTCGAGAGGTTCAATCTGTATAAAGTCACAGATCCTGGTGTTGTGCTTGGCTGTACTGTTTATCATCAAGATAGTTTGAAACATGGAGCTATTTGCCCTGGTTTGTGCTTATAATATCTCAGATGGCTTGTGAGATGTTTAGCTGGAGTCTGCGTGGACAACTGTTGGCCTAAGTCAGATGCGGGTTTTGGTTTTTTTTAAAGATAGGAATGATTGTTTGATTCTCTCCCTCCCTTCCCTGCCCCCCCCCCCCCCTCCGGCCTGTGAATGAGCAGCCCAGGGAAAGAGTTTAGCAAATAATATACATATTTTTAAAAGATCCGTTTCTTTTCTTCTGCAGACTAATGTGACCTTGACCCAAATGCTTTCTATTTTAAATCAGCTTTGAAGCCCCTATGGCTTTAAGGGTTGCCACATCTGTTCATCAAATGGCTTGTTGACAGTCACCCAAAGGATACATCTACACTGCATGGCCATCCTGAAATAGCTACCTTGCATTTTCACAAGCCGCCCGTTATTTTGAAATATTTTTCAAAATAACAGACGCGCTATTTTGGCATCCTGGTAACGTTAAGGGATGTCTTGAAATAGCGCTTCATTTTGAAATTTGGCACTGTGTAGATGGACCAAATTTCGAAATAGCTTATTTTGAAATTCAAATGAAATAAGATACACAATTTGCGATGCGCATCTTATTTCGAGTTTAGGGTTCTATGTAGATGCACCTTAAGAGATTCCACTCCCATGGAAACAAGGGCTCCATAACCATTGAGAAATGCCAGTCTGTAGCAAGAAGAATTTTAATTTTCTCTTCTGAACCAGAAGAAGGCACCAAAGGTAATGAACCTGCAAACTAGGAATGTTAAATATCGGTTAATTGAATAGTCGATTAACCTCATGAATTCTTAGCAGTTACTTGACTATTCTATAGTCCCTGGGAGTGGGGCCGGCAGCCAGTGTGCTCTGGCCCCACTCCTGAGGAGTCCACTGCCATTCTGGCAGAAGCATGGGGTGCCAGGAGGGAGCTAGTCTGTGAGGGGAGACCGTTTAAAAAGCCAGCTCCCCTTGCGGACCAGCTGCCTATTGCCCTGTGCTGCTGCCTCTGATTCAGAGTTAGCAGCACAGGGGGGCAGCAGCCCATGTCCAGGGAGGATCTAAGCTCACAAACCCAGTGGGAATTGGAACTGAGCCAGGTTGCCTGCCTGCCTGGCTCCTAATACACTTTAAATGCAAAGCCGCAGCGGGGTTAGTCCCTGGACCCGGTGCAAGCCAGGACTGAGCCGGACTCCCTGCCCACCAGGCTCCCAATACACTTTAAATGCAGATCTGCAGCAGCAGTTGCTCCTGGACCCAGCATAAGCTAGGATTGAGTCGGGCTATTGGCCAGCCTGCTAAAAAAATTATTGATGGAGGGCGGGGAATGTGGGTGGTCTATAACATTAACCTATAAGCTTTTGCTTATGGGTTAGTTGGTTAATCGACTACACTGTTACATCCTTACTGCAGAATTTCCAGAGCAAGCCCTGTGGGACTGGATTTTAACAGAACTCTGCATAAAGAATACAGCTGCTTAATGGACACACACTGAATGATAAATGATAGTCTCTGTGTTTCTACTGCAGTGCTTTCAGTTTTACATAATACGTTAGCCTGTGTGTTGAGTATTTGGGTATAATCTCTTAGAACATTTCCATTGTGCATCACAGACCTTATTGTTTTAAGCACTCTCATGAGGTTTTCATAGAATCGAAGACGATTAGGATTGGAAGAGACCTTAGGAGGTCATCTAGTCCTCTGCTCAGAGTTTTCACCGTTCGTTAGAGGAGGTTTTGGAACAAATTGATAAACTTAAAAGCAACAAGTCACCAGGACCAGATGGCATTCACCCAAGAGTTCTGAAAGAACTCAATGTGAAATTGCAGAACTGTTAACTCTGGTTTGTTACCTATCCTTTAAATCAGCTTCTGTACCTCTGACTGGAAGATGGCTAATGTGACACCAATATTTAAAAAGGGTTCTAGAGGTGATCCTGGCAGTTACAGAGCAGTAAGTCTAACGTCCGTACTGGGCAAATTACAGTAAAACTCCAATAGTCTGGCATCCAATAGTCCGGCACTCCTGATAGTCCGGCATCAAAATGGCAAGAGCCAAGTGAATGAGCTTCGGCAAAAAATGAGTCACAAGGTAACAGTGGCAGCAGCTAAACTGAGCAAAAAGGGTAAAAAAGGCTTAAAAAACTAAAACATTACAGTGTACTGTATACAGTATGTACAGTAAAAAGGGTTAAGAACACTTTATATACAGTATATAATGTATACATTTTATATATATATACCTGCTTATAGTACCTCCTGATAGTCTGGCACCACCTAAGTCCCATAGATTCCGGATTATCGGAATTCTACTGTAGTTGAAACTATAGTAAAGAATAACATCATCAGACACATAGATGAACATAATTTGTTGAGGGAAAGTCAACATGATTTCTGTAAAGGGAAATCATACCTTTCTAATCTACTAGAGTTCTTTGAAGGGGTCCACAAACATGTGGACAAGGGGGATCCAATGGGATATAGTGTACTTAACCTTCAGAGGGGCAGCCAAGTTAGTCTGTAACAGGAAAAACTTAAAAAACAACATATAGTCTAATAGCACCTTAAATACTAACAAAAATGTAGATGGAATCATGAGCTTTTGTGGGCACAGCCCACTTTAAAGCCTTTGACAAGATCCCTCACTAAAGGCTCTTAAATAAGGTAAGTGGTTGTGGGATAAGAAGGAAGGTTCTTTTGTGGATTGATTACTGATTAAAAGACAGGATACAAAGGGTAGGACTAAATAGTAAGTTTTCAGAGTGGAGAGAGGTAACTAACCAAGGGTCTGTCCTGGAACCCATCCTATTCAACTTATTTATAAGTGATCTAGAGCAGCGTTTCTCAACGTGTGGTCCGTGGCCTGGTACCGGTCCTAAAAAAACCCAAACAAACCCCAGAGTCCTCAGAAAAATTCTTGGCAGAGACCCTGCCACTGTGGCATCTCTGCCAAGCATGCTCCCGGGAGGTGGGGCTAGATCCGGCAGGTGCTAGGATCCAGGGGGAAGGCCATGCGCACGGACGCAGAATGCCCGGCGTCAGCCGATCAAGCGGCTGGGATTGGAGCTGGGGGAGGGGAAAGGGGGCGGAACAACTCGCCGGACAGGTAGGGCCAGTGTGGGCTTCCTGTGGGTTTGGGGGGCAGCTCTGCAGCTGTGCGCCAGGTCCTGAAAGTGCGCGGGCTGCTCTCCCCCCTGCTCCTACAGCCGACGCAGTACCTAAAACGCTGGTCCATCGCACGCTGGGGACTTTGTTCCCCTGCTGCCTTCCTGCTCGCAGGGGAGGGGATGAGAGTCCGGGACTATACCGGCTCCGGCTGCTCGGGCAACATGCCCTGCCGTGGGGAGTGGAGGAGCAAGGTGCGCGCTGCCCAAGCGGTTGGGGTTGGCGTGGTCCGGGACGACTCCTCTCCCCTCCCCCTCGCACAGGAAAGAAGCAGGGGAATAAAATCCCCAGTGCTCCAGCTGCTCCATCAACGCGTGCTGCCCAAGCATTTGTTGCTGGCGCAGTCCGGGAGTCCCCATCCCCCACGTGCAGGAAGGCATCAGGCGTGCGACAGGCCAGCGTTTCAGGTACTGCACCGCTGTTTGCAGGTCGGGGGAGCAGCCCGCATACTTCCTGGGCCTTGGCGTGCAGCTACAGGATCCCCAGGTATCGGTCCCTGTCTCCCCCCCAGACTCCCACAACATCTCTTGGGGCTAACATCAAGCTTAAATGAATATTTTCCTCCAGTTGATGCCAGTAAAATGTGTATTAAGAACCTGTTTACTGTTGATACTGTTGAAAATGAAGAAATACTACAATTGAATGCATCAGAAGTGGATTCGTTAATTGAACTTTCCTGTGACTGCCTTAAAAGAGAACTTTGATAAACTCTCCTTGATGGATTTTTGGTTGAGCTGTGGAAATGAATATTCACATTTATCTGAGAAAGCGGTCAAATTCTTAACGCCTTTCGTCACAACATATAAGTGTGAAACTAGTTTCTCGTCTTTGGCTTTCTTCAAAAATAATTATAGAAATAGATTAAATGTCGAACCAGATTTGAGGATAAAACTTTCTTCTTTTGCTCCTGACATAAAGTTGCTATGTGATGCAAAACAACATCCCCCTTCCCATTAGTTCTCCTTTTAGTTATTTAAAAGCTATAAAGTGCACACATAATAAATTACTTCTATTCAACTCATTCAATTATAAATAAACAATCTTTACAACTGTTAAAATTCTACGGGTTAAATTGTAATTAAGGTAATAATAAATTAGGCACTTAAATTTTTTATCAAGATTTATATTATTATGTACTATTATTATTGTGAATAAATAATAAACAGTGAAAACATATTCATTTTTCTTTTTTTTAATATGCGTTTATACTTTTGGGCTGCAAAAAACGGTACTGAAAAAAAACCAGGTTCCAACTATATAAAGTTTGGGAAACCCTGGTCTAAACCCCAGCTTTCTATCCATCTTACAGTCCATTTATCCAATCCATATTCCCCTTAACTTGCTGGCAAGTATATTGTGGGAGACCATATCAAAAGCTTTGCTAAAGTTGGCACTGGGGGCTTTGGAAGGACCAGAAGCAATTTATTTGCATAGTCATCATTTGCTTAATGAATATGCAAATATATGTTACTGGTCCTCCAAAAGCTTGTGAATAAATTTACTGATCTAGAGAAAGGGGTGAACGGTGAGGTGGCAAAATTTGCAGATGATACCAAACTATTCAAGTTAAGAACAAGGCAGACTGTGAAGAACTTCAAAAAGATCTCACCAGACTAAGTGATTGGGCAACAAAATGACAAATGAAATTTAATGTGGATAAATGTAAAGTAATGCACATTGGAGAACATAATCCCAACTATACATACAATATGATATAGGCTAATTTAGCTACAACTACTTAAGAGAGAAATCTTGTAGGTATTGTGGGTAGTTCTCTGAAACCATCCACTCAATGTGCCGCACAGTCAAAAAAGCAAGCAGAATGTGAGGAATCATTAAAAAAGGGATAGAGAATAAGACCGAGAATATCCTATTGCCTCTATATAAATCGCTGGTTCCCCCAACATGTTGAATACTGCATACAGATATGGTCTCCTCATCTCAAAAAAGATATATTGGCATTGGAAAAGGTTCAGAAAAGG
>JANRFK010004440.1:41618202-41651619 GCA_030068395.1 Apalone spinifera | reverse complement strand
GCAGGATTGTGAACCATTTATAACTACTCTCTGAGTATGGTTATCCAGCCAGTTTTTCACCCACCTTATAGTAGCTCCATCTAAGTTGTATTTATCTAGTTTATTGATAAGAATATCATGTGAGACCCTATCAAACTCCTTTCTAAAGTCTAGGTATACCACATCTACCGCTTCTCCCTTATCCACAAGACTCGTTATCCTATTAAAGAAAGCTATCAGATTGGTTTGACGTGATTTGTTCTTTACAAATCCATGCTGGCTGTTCCCTATCACCTTGCCACTTTCCAAGTGTTTACAGATGATTTCCTTAATTACTTGCTCCATTATCTTTCCTGGCACAGAAGTTAAACTAACTGGTCTGTAGTTTCCTGGGTTGTTCTTATTTCCCTTTTTATAAACGGGCACTATATTTGCCCTTTTCCAGTCTTCTGGAATCAATCCTGTCTCCCATGATTTTCCAAAGATGATAGCTAGAGGCTCAGATACCTTCTCTATCAGCTCTTGAGTATTCTAGGATGCATTTCATCAGGCCCTGGTGACTTGCAGGCATCTAACTTTTCTAGGTGATTTTTGACGTGTTCTTTTTTAATTTTACCTTCTAAAACTACCCCCTTCCCACTAGGCATTCCACTTTGTTAGGCATTCCTACAGACTTCTCGGTGAAGACTGAAACAAAGAAGTCATTGAGCAACTCTGCCATTTCCAAGTTTCCTGTTATTGTTTCTCCCTTCTCACTGACCAGTGGGCCTACCCTGTCCTTGGTCTTCCTCTTGCTTCTAATGTATTTATAAAATGTCTTCTTGTTTCCTTTTATTCCCGTAGCTAGTTTGAGCTCATTCTGTGCCTTTGCCTTTCTAATCTTGCTCCTGCATTCCTGTGCTGTTTGCCTATATTCATCCTTTGTAATTTGTCTTACTCTCCATTTTTTATGAGACTCCTTTTTTATTTTTAGATCATGCAAGATCTCGTGGTTAAGCCAAGGCGGTCTTTTTCTGTATTTTCTATCTTTCCGACACATCGGAATAGCTTGCTTTTGAGCCCTTAACAATGTCTCTTTGGAAAACTGCCAACTCTCCTCAGTTGTTTTTCCCCTCAGTCTCAATTCCCTTGAGACCTTACCTATCAGCTCTCTGAGCTTACCAAATCCGCCTTCCTGAAATCCATTTTCTCTATTTTTCTGTTCTCCCTTCTATCCTTCCTTAGAATTGTGAACTCTATGATTTCATGATCACTTTCACCCAAGCTGCCTTCCACTTTCAAATTCTCAACCAGTTCCTCCCTATTTGTTAGGATCAACTATAAGAACTATGAGTAGTCCTGTGGAACTTTAGGGCTCGTTTACACAGCAGGGCTAAAGCCAAAATAAGCTATGCAACTTGAGCTATGTCAGTTGCGTACCTTAAGTCAAAATAGCTTATTTGGGCTTTTGGTTCTGTCTACATAGCAGGAAGTCCGAGAGAGAGCCCTCTTCCTCCGACTTTCCTTACTCCTCGTACAATGAGGGTTACAGGAGTCGAAGTAAGAAGCCCTCCAGTTCAACATTATTTTGACATTGTTGAAATAACTGCTTGTAGTGTAGGCTACTGTGTAGATGTACCCTTAGAGACTAACAAATACTATATATATATATAGAGAGAGAGAGAGAGAGAGAAAATCCTGAGCTTCCGTGGGCAAAACCCACTTCCTAAGATGAGCTGAATAGGGATAACAGGAACCCAGAATTTCTAACAGAAAAAGAAGCGAGGTGGGGAAAAAAAGATTCCTGTCCATTGTAGGACTGGTGCTAATGAGGCTAATTAAGTGGGGTAGAACTGTCCATGCTTCGCTTTTGATGTAAAAATGGTGCATTAAACGTAGGGAAGTCTGAACTATGTAACATTCTTGTGCACCTTTTTATCGAGAAGGAAGCAGCTTGTTTAGAATCAGGGCCTCAGAAAAGAGGTGGCCAAAGGGTTAGCACTGAAAACTCCTTTCAGACATCATCATGCAGTCTTACTTTTCCTGGAAGCACTTGGGTGCTATAGAAAACTCCAAGGAGACAGAGAAAGAAGATACGTATCTTGTTGTCATGAAGCACAGGAACTGCTGGCTCTAACGACAACAGGATTTAGCCCTCCGTGATTTTGATAAAGAGCTAAACAGGAAACTTAGATCACGTTCGTTTCAACCAAAGCAAACTCAAAGGCCCGCCGGCATTCCTTGAATTCCTCTCGTGCTGCTGGAGTACGAGGTACATGGTAGATGTTCTGCTAGACGCCCTTTCTATTATATACCAAGGGAAGTGCAGCTGGTGATGACAATTGTAGTAGTAGATCATGGAAAGGGAGGTAGGTCTCTTCAGGTTGCAGGCCTGGTCTGCACTGGGAAATTAGCATCGCATAAATGCATCGTTGAGGGGTATGAAAAATCCAGTGGCCTGAGTGATGCAGTTAAATCGACCTAACCCTAGTGTAGACAGTGCTACGTCAACCGGGAGAATCCTCCCATCGACCTAGCCTTTCGGGGCAGCCGAGTGCGTATGTAGCTGGGACAGTCCCTCGCATTGGCACAGGCAGTGTTTTCACTGAAGCACTACAGGGCTCCGTGGTGCCGGTTCAGCATTTTCAGTGTTAGACTAGCCCTGAGTCATGGGAGGGGCCAAATCAACACCTTAAACTCTGCCCAGAAGTCAACAGGCCAGGAGTGCAGATCCGACCGCCATTGGTGCACGTCCTTAGGTTGGGATAGGCCATGTAACAAGCAGGTACCCGCCCAAGAAGAGTATGTTAACCGCTTTTGCTGTCAGCGTGAATTCTGATTATTCATTACTTGTAGTGTGGTATTGCCACGAGGCCCAGGGAACACCCCTCCCCCCACCACCACTTTAGGTCACATCCCTGCCCCCTCCCTCAAGCCCTGCCCCTGCTCTGGCTCCTGGCTCGAAGCCCCCTCTCCTGAGCAGCGAGGGATCACCGGGGGGCCTGGTGCGGGGTGGCGGCAGGAGTCAGACCCCACTCCCTGCACTCACCATATCAGCAGGAGCTGCAGTGACTTGGCAGCCTGCTCTGCTCCCCCTCTCACCCCGCTGTCCTCTGTACTCTGCTTCACAATGGCGGTAACTGTCCGTTGGGATGGTTGAGGCAGCTGCTGAGGGGGGCCCCCAAAGTGCGGGGTCTGAGGTGGCCACCCCAAACCATACTCTGGACAGGTCAGCTCTGGCTAGAGTCTTCAGAAAAGATCAGGACTTTACACTCAAGAAATGTCTCTGTGCTGAATCTGAACAAGACAAAGGGTGGGATAAGATGATACAACGTACACGCACTTGGAAATGCTGCACCCAGAGGTTGAGCAGCTTGCTCATGGAAGGGCTGTGGTACAGTTGGGAAGTAAACTCTGGATTTGTTAGTCCCAATCCAGTGACTTGGCCACAAAGCAGTCCTTCCTCCTGCCTCTCTTGGTTTCTTAGGATAAGTCTAGACTACAGGCTTTCTGTACTGTTGACAAAGCCTCTGTTGAAAAAGAGCTTCTAGACTACAGCCAGTTCTGTCAACAAAGCAAGCCGCTTTTTCGACAGTCTAGACGCTCTCTTTTGAAAAAGCACAGTGTAGATGCAATAGCGCCTTTTTTGACATAATTCTGTCGAAAAAAGGCGTTATTCCTCGTAGAATGAGGTTTACCGCCGTTGACAAAACTGCCACATTCTGTCGACTTGCTGTCGACAGAACTCAGCGGTAGTGTAGACGCAGGTATAGCTTTGTCGACAAAAGTCCACTTTTGTCGACAAAACCCTATAGTCTATACACACCCTCATTGACTGACTAATAATTGGACACACACATTTTGTTTCACTGTGACGGTGTTGAGGGTAGGGATCTGAGTGGTTAACTGATAGGGGCTGGAGCAGCTCCCTGCCTGCCATGAGCAAAAAGCTGCTCCAGCCTTGTGGGGCCCACCACAGGCAGGGATTGCTCCAGCCGGCTGGTCCTCTCTTGCCCCTTTGCCCGCCTGGTTAACCAATTAAACAGGATTTTACATCCATAATTGAGGGTGAAAAGTGTCACATTTGCTAGTTAGTTTTCAAATCTAATTGTTACCACTATGTGTTTGTGGTGCTTTTTCCCCACACACTGTCGTCCAGCCACAGACCAACATAGTTTTGTGGCTCTAGCTTTGTACAGCATCACATCTGAGGTTGCATTGGTTATGAGTGTCTTGCTTTTTGCAGACTTTTAGGGCTATGTTTGTTTCCCACAAATGACTGTGTGTTTGCCTCAAACTAACCATGAAATGATTCTTGGTGCCAGTGTGTGGTTTTACTCCTGCACGTGGGCAAAAGAAAGGACGGTGAAATGCTCGGTTTGATGTTTACAGCAAACAACACGGTTAAACCTCTAAGTGGGTTGGTCTTGCAATGCCATTGTAGAGTTGGTTAATTACTGCTGGGTGATGCAACGCGGAGGATGAGCTTTCTATGCATAAGCTGGTACCTGAACTTCCCTCGGTTTTATTTGCTCTGTGATCTTGTTTAGCTGAGTGCGCCACTCTGAGAAAACAAGCAAACATGGACAGCCCCATCAGGCATCCGCATCTCAAAACCCACATTCCATACCGCCTGGCTTTTGGCTGGCCATCTTTAGGGGAGAGGCCGAGGGATGGCGCTCTCTTCTGTGGAGTTGGGGTAATGCAGGGAAGCTTTTGATGCTGGCAAACGGCTGTTCTTGTGCGACACACGGGTAAACGAGCTGCTGAACAAAATGGATTTGTGCCCCGTACTGTTACTTGATGGTGCATCCAGATGCCCTTATGAAACTTTCCAAAACCAAGTTATTTTTCTGATATTTTAGAAGTATCAGGCCCTGAGTCCCTGCCTTTGCTTGATCGTTGGGGTGAGACAGTAACAGCCTAGCAACCTGAGCCCTCAACAGGCTCTTTCTTGGATGTCATGCAAGGGAAGTCCTGGTTAGACTGTGTTCCTGACTCCACATTCCTTCCCCAAACTGAGAGCTCCATTGTAGTTCGGCTGTCACATTGTTTCACTAGCATAAACCCTGTTCAATTGGTGACATACACAGTGACCTGTAGCCAGGCTTGGAGAGTGTTGCAAGCAGTTGTATAAAGGTTGGAAGTGTGTTGAGGGGGCAGCTTATGGGTAGAGCAGGAAAACATGGCAAAGGGTTGGGGGGCAGGGAGGATACAACAAGGGGGAGGAAGAAGAAGTGGAAACCTACTGAAATCCACAAGTTCCTGGTTCAAATTCGAAGGTTCTAAATTAACGAGGCATTTTGGCTCATTTTAGCACATTTTATGCAAGATTGTGCTGGGGGCGGAACAGCACGCAAAGCCTCTTCTCCCCTCCTGCCTGGGCTCTCAGTGCTCACAGAAGTTGATGGTCATCATAGCCAGCTTCTCTGAGCAACATGCAGGGACGGGGCAGGCAAGGAGCCTGTCTGAGGCTCCTGCTGTGCTCATGGGCGAAGCACTTGGTGGGCCATATTTTGCCCACTCCTGCATAGGTCCCTACTAACTTTGCTGTAATCAAGGAGATGTGGTTCAGAACGTCAGCCGCACTGATATTCTCTTCAGAATACACTGATCATAGTCCCTGTCACAAGCTGTGTTTCTGGGCTGTGCCTCAGTTTCCTTGCTGACTACAGAACTCAGGCACGAGTCAGACTTCACCTTCAACAAATGCCTGTGGGGGAGTGCGGGGGACTTCATACTAACATTAAAAAAAGTAGTTCTAGGCTTCAGTTTTCTCCTCATCAGTGTCTTCCTCTTTTTCTTGTCTTTTCTCATCAGTAAGTGGCTAGCAGCCCTTCTTGCTTTACTCGACTCAGCTGCTCTGGCCCCATCCATGCTGGGAGTCAGGCTTTGCCTGCTCCTTCTCCTTATCCACATGCTCTTCCCCTTCCTTCCCCTGCCCTGGAGCTAGACTCAAACTGTTGGCTCCTCTGGTCCAAAGGCAGACACAAGGGCCCCTGGCAGTTCTCTTGGGCCTTTCATGGTCATCTGTAAGCCCTCATTCAGTGAATGTTCCTACAGAGACCCATTCTGCCCCCTGGGGCTTCCTTCAGCCTGTAACAGTCACAGAGAGTGACGTTTCCTCCCCAGGGCAACTTTGGGCTGTTCTAGAGTCTCCTTCTAACTCAGCTGTTCCATTATTAATTGTCCACAGGGCAGCACCTGATTGCTCCCATGTATTCCCCATAGTTAGATTCTGATCCTTCCTGAAAAGCCATTAGCGTGAGGAAACCCTGCTCCCCTTTCTAGCCATTGTCAGGTGCTGGGAGAAGAGAACGGGATTAAACAGGAGTCCTAAATCAAATGTAGAGCAAACCTAAGTTGGGTGATTAAAGTATGAAGAGCCAGATCCTTGGGAATTCAAGTAGAAGCTTTCTCTGGAGTTCCTTTCTTCGCACTGTTCAGTGAATCCGTCTTAATGCGGGGTGGGGGAAGGTTGCTGTAATTAATTCTCTTCATACTGAAAATGGATATGAACAGTTATATGTTCACAGTGCACCTAACTGTGCTGGCGCACTGCCTAGATACATCCAAGTCCTCTGACCCTGTTACTGTTTTTCTTTTCCCAACCAGCACAAGTACCTTGTGTATGAAAAAGAGAGAGTTGAAACTGCCAGAGCATTTTCCTTTCTTGGGGCTGAAAACCACAGTAATTGCTCACTCTTTAAAATACCGTACGGCTGGGGAAAATGCTGATGATTAGGCAGTTGATAGAGGTATCCCACTGAAAGTGCGGAAAAGGGGGACAAATTCTTTAAAAGCCATAATCATCAGAGAGAAATGCCAACATATTTTTCAGAAAATGGTGGCCATGGTGTATATGGGACTTATGTTGAAAGAGACCTTTGCTTAAGTAAAGGCTACAGAATCCGATCATGTGTCTTCATAGTTTGCAAGGAAACATACTGCTCCGCGCTGCATAATTCTCAAGAATCTGTCGATAACACCTGTATTTGGTTATTTTATCTCTGTGCTCATCGAGCTGTATCTTAAAGGAGCTGTCACGACCATCCTTATCTGCCTCTGAGGCGCATCCTGAAGGTAATTGATTACCTAGTAAAATACACGTTGTGACAGTCGGTGGAATTTGGAAGTTTATTTGCATCTCATAAATGTGACCAGCTGAAGCTACCAGTGAAAGGAACAAATGAGCTCTTCAGAGGCACAAATGATTTATAGAAAATAAACTGTCACTGACACTTGCAGCTTCTGGACTGGCTTGGAAATGAAACTTCCCCCTCTCCAATGGCCTATGCATTCTAGTGCAGATCCTCAGGACTGGCTGAGCTGTGCTTGGCACAAAGCAAATTACAACTGTCTGCCATCTTGGCTGCTCACTGTCTCTGTGTGGGGTGGGACAAGCCATCATGCAGAGGGGCTGGGGGCATCAAAATTGACAAGCAGCTGATACGTCCAAGCAGTTCCGCCTGCTGAATTTGGCATAGAGATTGTCGGTTACCTTGAATAAGCAGAATCTCTTTATTATCGAAGCTCGCCAAGGCCCTGTGTCTGAGATGTTGTGTGTGGGTGCGCTTTGAAGGACAAAGAGATTGGGATTAACATGTAAGGGAAGCATTTAAAACTTTATCTACAAAAATTAGTAAACATTTCAGTAAAAATGTGACCTGAAAAATACATTTGGCCTTTGACATGGGACTGTGCCACTTTCGGAGACTCCGTTCAGTTGCTAAGCTGTGAAAGGGTGTGGAGTGCTAAGTTCCCTGTAAGCTGCATGGCTGTGCTGTAGACAGGGTGGCCCAGCCATGATTCTGGGGTGGCCCGTTCCTGACCTTGCCGCAGCTCTGGACATGCCACAGTGGGGAGACGTGTTGTCCCGTCCCCCCCTTCCAGCCCAGTGCTGCCATGAGGAGAGCGAGCTGGGGCAGTCTTCTCTCCTTGCAGTGGCCCTGGAGCACCCTCCTTCACCCCAAACCCTTCTCAGCCCCACCCCATAGACTGCACCTTCAGCCGGAGTCTTCACACCCTGGCACCCCAACCCTGTATCCCAGCCCAAAGCTACTCATCCCTGGGCCCGCCCCAGAGCCAGCACTCTCAGCCGGAGCGCACAGCCTTGCATCCTGACACTCTGCCCCACACTACGAACCTCTGGCCCCCGCCGCCACACAAATTTTGTTACGTGATACGTTGCATGTCACCTCCGTATCAGTGCATGTAAAAAAATTCATACCTCCTGCGGGGCAGAGGTGTAGCAAGGGTGTTATGCACCCGCAGGCAAAGGCAAAATTTGTGCCCCCCCTGCTGCCGTGGCTGCGTAGCACGGCCCCAAACGTAGCACACGGCTGAGCCTGATCCTGGGACGAGTGGTGGAGCTTGTATTGCATATTCTTCCTCCCCTTCCAGTTTGGGGTTGGGCCCCTGCATGCACTAACCCTCCGGCAGAGATGGAGGCAGGGAGGAGGCTCCGGCTGCTGCTGGCTAAGGAGCAGGTGAGCTGACGGATGACAGGGAGTGGAGGGGGACTAAATTGGTGCACCCCCTAGAGTGGTGCACGCAGGCAACTGCCTCCCCCCACCTCCCGTTGCTAATCTACTGCGGGGGCGGGGGGCGGGATGAGGGGAAGGAAGTCTTGAGTCCTGAAATTCTCAGTGCCCTCTTAACTAAGAAATTGCTACCAACGATTCCTTTGTGTAGATCAGAATCTAAAGTGCCACATGAGACAAATTTATGCTGGTTTGGAGACATTTGTGGAGGAGTAAGGTGTAGGCGATGCTGTGTTTGTTTGTTTTTTTTAACCCCAAAAAAAGTGAAGAGTGAAATTCTAAAACTAAAGTTTTGTTACATTTTATTCCCTCATTATTTGATGGGCTCTATTTCTTAGAAATGCCCCAGGAGTTGCTGATTCCATTGTATAAAGTAAGACCTTCTGTGCACCCTCGTCTGACCACAAATTGCCAGAGACTTCAGTGGGAGTTGAAAGTATTCAGACTTCACTGGGGTTTAGTTCATATCCTTTGAAAGCCACCTGTATTGTGGTGAATTAATTTACAATGGTATTTTTATAGGATTGTTTCTCAAGGTCAGATGCAGCTAATGCTGAAAAGCGCTGCTAGCCCAAACAAAGTAGATGGCCATTTGGAAGATTTAATTTGATGCTGTCAGGGTGGAAATGCCACAATTCATTTTATGGGATCTGACATTATTGCAGACAATTTATGTGAGCATGATATATTTGTGACTTGCACTGATGAGGTCAGGTTTGGAGAGTGCCATGCAAAATCCTGTCAGTTTAAACGAAGGACTCTTTTCCTTTCTGAAGTTCCACCACTGTGTGTTTTTCCTGGACTGCAGAAGTTTGGAAGAGTATTGGGAATATTTTTCATTCAACCAAGTGGCAAAAATTAAATGCTCTGGAATGCAGTCGGAGGAGGGGGGAGCAGTCCAAGTACCTAAGCATGTTTCAGTTTATTTGAAATATGGCTGCCCTTTGCCGGCACTCATTTCATCTCCAGGCCAATTTAACAGTGCGCAGTGCAGAAATGACTAACTGTTATGACATGCCCTGAAACAACTCTGGTGCAGCTTGTGTAAATTCTACATGTGGGGCGCTTTTGGAGCTGACAGGTGGAATTTTATTATGATTTTATATAACTAGTCTGACACTGTAAAGGCTTTTGTCATTTATCTTATGAAGTGACTACGTGTTGCAAGGCAAAGGAGCAAGGCTGGGCTCTTTCGGTTGGTTGGTTTAAATCCTAACAGACTTTTAAAGATGCAGGGACTGTACACTAAGACTTCAAAAGATGTTGCTCAGTGTTAGGAAAAGTAAAAGGAATATTTTCACCATTTGATTGTGCTTCCAAAACAAGAAAAGGTAAATACATAACTGGGCCCAGATAGGGTGACCAGATAACAAGTGAAAAAAAACGTAAAAAACAACAAATGGTCCTGCAGCAACTTAGAGACTAACCAAAAATGTTGATGGTATCATGAGCTTTTGTGGGCACAACCTGCTTCTTCAGATAAGTGGAGTAAGGGGCCCAGGGTACAAATTAATAGTAGAGAAAGAGAAATCGCAGAAAAAGCATCATTTAGCACGGACACTCTAATTGATAAGATTTTCTTTTCCTATTTTTTTCCTTCTCTTTCCCTCTCCCTCCCCTCTCTTTCTCATTGTTTTTTTTACATTTTTTCAGTTACAGACTAACACTGCTCCCCCTCTGAGACCAGATAGCAAGTGTGAAAAATCAGGATGGGGGGAGAAAGGTGGGTAATAGGCACCTGCATAAGAAAAAGCCCTGAGTATTTGGACTATCCCTGTAAGATTAGGACAGCTGGTCATCCTAGGCACAGGCGTGTTATGTCTGTCTTACTCTGGAAGGGAGTAACTGTAACTGGGATAGAAATGGCTCACTCTTGGTGATGTTGATTGATTTATATTACCATAATCCATGGGGCCTCTGTTAGGGAACAGATGACATGCATCTGACGAAGTGGGTCTTTGCCCACGAAAGCTTATGCTCCAAACACTTCGGTTAGTCTATAAGGTGCCACAGGACCCCTCGCCGCTTGTTAGGGAACAGGGACCTAATTGTGGTAGGTGCTGTACAAACACACAACAATGCTTTAAGCCTGATGCCTATCGGATCCAACTGAACTCATCCTTATCCCAACACTGAATTGCTGCCAGAGTATCATAGGTGGATAATAGAGTTCAGAAGTGTGATGCAGGACACGTTGCATCACTCTCAGTTCATAGGAGTGATGCCACACCTGTGCAATCTAGGGATGTCAGTGATTAACTAGTTAACCCTTAGTGGGTGATGCTTACCGGTTACTGGTTAACCAGTTGCCCTGCTGGGCTGGAGCAGCCTATGAGGGAAGGGGGCTGCTCCAGTCAGGCTGGGCCTTGCAGGCGCTCCAGCCTAGCTTGAGCAGCTCCCGCCTGCAGTGGACCCAACCTGGCCGGAGCTGCCTGTAGCAGGGGGCTGCTTCAGCCTGGCCGGCCTGCCGCCATTTAAGCAGTTAACTGGTTAAACGTAACGTTTAACTGGTTAGCTGATTAAACGGGATTTTACATCCTTGCTGTAATCATGCCGAGCACTCTGAGCTTTCTCATGGACAACAAAGAACAAAGCCGGTTCTGGCACCATTAATTGAAGAGGGGCATTGCCACACGCTCTAGCCTTTGGTCGAGTATCCAAGTTGTTTCCTGCTTCTGCACCACTTAGCCAGATGTCGTTTTCCTTACCTCTGGGGTGACCAGTGGCATTCGCCCCCATCATAACAATTGTGGCAAACCCAGGGCAGCTGGCTACGATAGTCTGGTGGAGGGCAGACATGCCCAGAGCTGGGTGAAGGGCTTTTTGTTTCCTGAGTGAATTGCCAGAGACTACTGCCACGTAATCAGGGCAGGCACCTGAGGCTAATTAAGACTTTGCCTGAAGCAGCAGGCTAATCACACACCTGCAGCCAATTTAAGACCTGTGGGGCTGCTTTAGAAGGTTTCCCCCAGGAAAGGGAGGGAGAAGGGACCGAGTGAAGGACTGGGAGGAGGAAGTGTGTCGCTGGAGAACTGTGTGAGAGAGCTGAGGACTGGCTTGCTCAGGTACCAGAGGAAGGCACTGGCAGGGATGGTTTGGGGAAGTGGCACAGGGAAGAAGCTGCCCGACTGGGAGTAGTAAGAAACCCTGTCTGTGGCTGCTGCTGGAGTAGTGGACATGCCCAGTTCCCTGGCTCTCCCACTCCATCACAGAGTCTGCCCCTGAGAAGGGAGACAAGGGCTGCAGAGGGATTTTCACCCCAAAATGGGGAATAGCCTGAGTATGGCTCAGTAAACTGTGGCCTCTGGCCTCTAGAAAAAGACGAGGCTGTTGGAGGGTCACAGTGAGACTCTAAGGCTAACACTGTCAGAAACACAGGACTCATGGGGCGTGGTCAGAGCTTTGCCACACAGTCTATAGCCCAGTACAAGATGGGGACATGAAAGCAAATTTGGTGTAATTTAGAAAATCCCAAGCCTGCTACAAATACAGCGAGACTGGGGCATGATGGGAAGTGGAACTGGTGAGGTGTGAACTTTATTAGAAATAATTTTAGTGACGTTACCGGGAGACTCTGCATATGTCCAAATCTCACTCTCCTTTTTAGCCCACCAGGCTGCCAGTATCCTTCTGACAGGAGTAGATGTTCTTTGTCCTGCCTCTGTTTGGGTTCAACTCCATAACTCTCACGCCCCTTCTTATTTAGTCCTAGTTGAGCTCAGATGTTGAGGCTTCCTTAGCATGACGGTGTATCGGTCTTTAGTCCGGACACAAGTCCCGTGGTAGTTTGAAGACACTCTACCTGTGATCGGGTTCAGTGTTACTTTTCTCCAGATACAATGATGTATTAATGTCCCTGTTCTAACCGGCATGGGTTCTAACTGGAACAGCCATACATGCCAAAGAGAAAGGAAAGTCTTCAGTCTTTTAAAGCAGGGGCGGGGGACCTTTTTTGGGTCGGGGGTCACTGATCCACAGAAAAATTGGTCAGAGGCTGCACACAAGGGAGAAGCTAAATAAAGAAATTAAATTAAATAAACCAAGCAAATCCTCACTGACATGTCCCTTGTCTGAGAAGGAGAAAGACATTCCCCTCAGACACCAGAGCATATGGGGGTTCAGTCTAGTAGACTTTGTGTGCCCCAACCCCACAGTGGGATAGTGAGTGGGGCTGAGCGTGGGCTCTCCAATGCTGAGGGTGGAGCCCTGAGCCTTGGGAGCCGGATTCAGGCAAGCCCGGGGCCACATTGGGCCCCTGGGCCTTAGGTTCCTTACCCCTACTTTAAACTATGGTTTGAAGACTTCATTAGCTCCGCTAGAAGTTAGGGATCTATTCCAGGAGTGTGTGGGTTACGTTCGGTGGCCTGCAATGTGCAGGAGGTCAAACCAGATAATCATGATGGTCACTTTGGACATTAAAGTCTAACGTCTGAGTCTAAAGGCCACAATCAGATTGGGAGCCGTCGTGGTAGGTGCAGTACAAACACATCATCCGTGACAGTCTGTACCTCAAAGAGGTTACAATCCAACAGAAAAACATGTAATAATTTTTAGACAGGAACCGAATTTAAATGGCAACAGGTAACATGCGGTTCTGTAGAAAGGGCTATGGCTTCGCCGCAACACACAGACTGTGGCACAGCCCTCAGAGCCCACGTCAGTTGACTGAGACTCATGGGGCACTGACTGGGGTGCTGAAAATGGGAAGTTCTTCCCTGCTTGCTGACGGGCAGCCACCTCCCGCCCTGGGACCGGAAGTGGAGGGACGCAGTTAGCATGACTCTGTTCCCAGCAGCCAGGCTGCGACTCCATACCTGGGAAGTCAACAAGTTGCATGGGACTGTGTAGTAACACTGGTCAGCTGCTTCAGCTCAGTGAGAGTGTGGAAAACACTCTGTTTGGAGTGGAGAGCCGCCTTCGCAACTACAGAGGCAGAGAGGTTTGCAGAGCTTCCGAGGGCTCCGTCTGCTTAGCTATGAAATCTGGAGAATTGGTTAATCTCAATAAATAAAAAGTAAAAAAGATCAGTCTGTGCATGTATGTGTTTGATTTGTGTTTACATTGTCTAGTTGTTCATTTTGGGCCCGATCCAACACCCGTTTAAATCAGGATTAATATTAATAGCTTCTGATTTAGAGCCTATTAATCAGAGTAGTTTCAGCAAAACGTGGCCCATATTCAGCAAAGCGGGTTCTGAACTTATAGATTAATAGATTTTTAAGGCTAAATGAGACCATTATAATTAAGGCCCTACCAAATTCACAGCCATGCAAAATACATTATGGTCCATGAAATCTGGCCTTTTATGTGCTTTTACCCTGTACCATACCAGTTTCACTGGGAAGACCAGTGTTTCTTAAATTGGGGGTCCTGACCCAAGAGGGAGTTGCAGGGGGATCACAAGGTCATTTTAGGACGGTCATGGCATTGCAACACTTTCTTCTGCTCTACCTTCAGAGCTGGGCAACTGGAGAATGGTGGTTATAATGTGACTGGGTGCCCATCTCTGAAGGCAGCGACCCACCAGCAGCAGGGCAGAAGTAAGGGTGGCCAGGGTAAGGGGGTGTAAGGGCAGAAGTAAGGATGGCAGTACCATACTCATGTTGCCATGCCTTACCTGACCATCCTTCCTTCTGTGCTGCTGCTGGCGGTTGCTTTGCCTTCAAAGCTGGATTCTTGGCCAGCAGCTGCTGCTCTCCAGCTGCCCAGCTCTGGAGGCAGCACCGCCAGTAGCAGCACAAAAGCCAGGGTGACAGTACCGCAACCCCCATATAATAACCTCGCGGCCCTCACACAACTCGTTTTTGGGTCAATACTCCTACAATCACAACACCATGACGTTTCAGAAATAAATAGCTGAAATCATGAAATTTAGCATTTTTAAAATATGATCATGAAATTAACCAAAATGGATTGTGAATTTGGTAGGGCCCTAATTATAATCACGAGGACTACCTTTCTGTATAACGTAGATCAACAGTTTCAACTAGTAATCTCTCAAGGCCACATCGTGTGGTTTAGCTAGAGCACGTATTTGATTTATTAAGTTGTCCACTCTTAACTTTCGGCACGTGTGTGATCTCACTGAAGTCAACAGTGCTTTGCTAAGCCTGGATGGGGTTAGTCATGTGCTTAATTGTTTGGCTGAATTCGCTCCTATAGAAGTAGAATAAAAATACTATACTTCTTAAGCGAAATAAAATGATTGCACAGCAACTCTAGTGAGACTGTAAGCACTTTGCGGCAGGGACTGTCTCTTCCTTTATCTGTCGTGTACCATGCAGTTAGAATCATCCTCAGTTTCTTCATCCTCACAAATCCAAAAAGGACACAATCTTGCAGACTGAGTGCCACCCAGATCAGTTTCTGGCTAGATCAGTGGTTCCCAAACTTTTTTGATTTTTGAGAAATCTGCATGCCCCTTCTCCCCCCCCCCCCCCCCCCCCCAGCAGCAAAACTTGTTGAGTGAGCGCCCCCCCCTTTCCCCCCAAAAAAGGAACTGACCAGGGCCAAAAAACAAAAATAGCAGCAAAACTTGGGGGGAGGGGAGAGGATTGACCGGGGCAGGGCTTCTGGATTGCTTCACCCCCCCCCTACCTCCCTGGTTTGGGAACCTATGGGCTAGATCCTTCCTGTGATTTGGCTAGATGTTCGTTTTCTGTCCATCACTGGTGATCTTAGCAGTCTAACGAAGCTCTTGGTGCCCATTCGATTGCCAGTGTGTAGCAGCATTCCTCGGTCTGCATGCTCTGGAATTGGTTGGTCCTCCATTCTAGTCATGTGTCCGTAGCGCGACAGCTGCCCAAACAGAACCTGTGCTGAGGATGGCGGTAGCAGGTTTTGGCTTTGACTAGCCTCATTTCTGATCTCGTCTTGCCACTTCATGCGGAGCAGCTGTTGAAGAGTCAAGCTAGTGTTTTTCAGCCTTCGTCATGCCCATGTATCACTGCTGTACTACAGAGTTGGCATAACTGTGGTTCTGCCGAGCGATAGCTCTTGGCAGGTTGGATGGCATGACATCTTCACAGAAGCCTCCAAAAGGCCCACAACCCGCCGGCAGCTGTTCTGCGAGTCCCCACGTTTTTTTGAGCGTCCCCTGGCACTGTCTGGGATAGTTGCCATCTGCTCAGCACCCGTGTCTGAGCCGATTTGCACTGAGCTGGTTCTCATCTGGAGCGGCAGGCTACTAGATGGGAATGGCTAAGGATTTGCTTTTATCTATATTAACAGCCAGGCCAGTGTATGCTGCCTCCCGCCCAGCAAGATCGGCTGTGCAGTAATGACACTATGTAAACATGTAATAATATCAGGAGCCACGGGGAGACGTCAGCGGGGGCTTTTTTTTTTTCGTGAGAAGCACAAAATATCTTACATGTTTTAAAAATGACTTATAAGAGCAGAGTTTGGCATTTCTAAAGCTTGAATATAAATCTGCGATTTTCCCCTCTGCCACATGATGGAGATAATGGTGTAAGATAGATCACGCACAGCTTCCTCTGGGATCAGACTTGGAGGAAGGTAATTCTAGCTGGAGTCAAGTAGATGCTGTTGTTTGGTGCTGTTGTGCAGGTCCAGTGACTGTTCCTGAAGCTATTATGATGCTGTTTGCACCTTCAATATGAGGGAATAAATTATTCCTTTGACATTTATGCATTCTTTAACAGCTGTTTACATTTTTTTTCCCAAAGAAGGTAGATGCACAGGATCAAAATCCTTGACTAACTCAAGGCCCTCAAATCAGCGAAGCAGCTATGTTCATCCTCATTCAGAAACATGCACAAATAAGTCCCATTAACTTCAGTGGAACTTCACAATGTGCTTAAGTGCTCTCAGGGCCGTCCCTACCAGTAGGCAAACCATGAAGCTGCCTAGGGCACCACAAAATTTGGGACATCAGCCATATTGCCCCAAATATCATAGAGCCCTGTGCAGCTGGGTGTTGCGTATTGGCTCCGGTACCCTGGCTGCCCCTACCCCGGCAAGCTGCACACAGCCCCTGCTCATGTGCATGAGGAGCCAGGGGCAGCCCTGCAGCTGGCAGGTGGTGGCTGGACAGACGCGGCAGTTGCCCCTTCAAAGCGTTGCTTCTCTCTGGCTGGCGGTAAGTCTGCCATCTGCTCCTCCGGCCCGTGCTCATGCCTCCTGCTTGCTCCCCTGAGGCTGCAGGTGAGCCCCTCTCCCTCCCTGCCCTAGGGCTGCCCACTCTTCCCACCCGAGGGATCAGATGCCATTTGTGACAATGGCATCCTGTCCAGGAGAGTTGGCAACCCTACTCCTGCCCCCCACATCCCCTGCCCGCAAAGCGGCCGCTCTCCCTGCAGGGGTGCGTGCCAGCGCTGGGCTGCCCGGGACTCCAGCACTGGTATAGAATCCGAACACTAGGACTGGAAAGGACAGCGAAAGGCCATGGAGTCCAGTCCCCTGCCCTCACGCCAGGACCCAGTACCATCTAGACCAGGGCTAGTCAACATGCGGCCCTACAGGGCGGTTTGGGTTTACGTGGGGCTCAACACGCGGCCTGCGGTGGGAGCCAAAACAAAGTAGTAGTCAATATAATGGTCTTCTGTTGATATGCATTTTAAATTTAAATTTCTGGGCTATCATTGCTAATAAAGTGCTGTCATATGGGTAGAAATCAGATAAATGTTGCATTTTATTAATATCAGCAGAACTGACTTACATGGGGCCTGCCTGTTGTGTAGTCTTGCCTTAATCTTTGTATTCATGCCCATTGTTGTGACTGAAGCTATTTGCATATATATTTACATAGATTTGGATGTATATGCTACCACGCTTAAGTTGCAGCCCTCGGCATGTACTATGAGTATCACTGTGGCCCCTGGATTTTCCAAAGTTGAGTAGTCCTGGTCTAGATCATCCCCTGTTCCCCTGATAGATGTCTGTCTAACCTGCTCTTAAATACCTCCAGTGATGGAGATTCCACAACCTCCCTAGGCAATTCATCCCCATGTTTAACCTCCCTGACCGTTAGGAAGTTTTTCCTCATGTCTTACCTAAACCGCCCCTGCTGAAATTTAAGCCTATTACTACTTGTCCAATCATCAGAGGTTAAAAAGAATAATTTTCTCCCACCTCCTTGTTACACTCTTTTAGGTACTTGAAAACTGCTATTACGTCCCCTCTCAGTCTTCTCCAAACTAAACAAGCCCAGTTCTTTCAGTCTTCCCTCATAGGTCATGTTTTCTAGACCTTTAATCATTTGTGTTGCTCTTTTCTGGACCTTCTCCAATTTCTCCACAGCTATCCTGAAATGTGGTGCCCAGAACTGGACACACTACTCCAGTTGAGGCCTAATCAGTGCAGAGTAGAGCGGAAGAATGACTTCTTGTGTCTTGCTCACAACATTCCTGTTAATGCATCCCGGAATCATGTTTGCGCGTTTTTTTTGTTTGTTTTTTTTTTGCAACAGTGTCACACTGTTGACTCATATTTAGCTTGTGGCCCACTATGACCCCTAAATCCCTTTCTGCAGGACTCCTTCCTAGACAGTCACTTCTCATTTCCTCTGGGAGAAAGGGCCCTGCGCATATTGTGGAATTGAGGATCAAATGGACGTAGAAGCAGAGCAGTAGAGGCTGGGTCAGGAGACATCCTGACAGTGCAGGGACCCTAAAGTAACTTGTTCTTCTGTTTCTACCACCAGGGTATGCCGTGAAGCTGGCAACACAAACTTCCTTCCTTGAAACCATGTAATAAGAGCAAAATAATTGGCATGACCCTGGTGTGTCTCTATCCACTGCTTCCCTTCTTGTGACACATGGGACCTGATCCAAAGTCATGAGGCCAATGATGCTAGTGAACGTTGAGTCCAGCCCATTGGCAAACATGTGTTGCTTTCTATTCTGTTAAGCAGTGTTGTCACCTGCCCTCCGAGTATTTCCCCATAAACATTCCTATGCTGATGTCAGTGCAGTTATAGTTGCACTAATATCTGGTTTTAGACCCTCCATAAACCCACCTCCCCTATGGCGAGAATATCTGTGTACTCTCTCTCTCTCTCTCTCTCTCTCTCTCTCTCTCTCTATATATATATATATATATATATATATATATATATATAAATAAAATTACAAACAAGTTTTTCCCACCTGCCTTCCCCCCCCTTCCCTTCCTCCCAGCTTGAGACCGACCTCAGTGTTTCCCCTCTCCACTTGGAAATGCTGTTTTAAACTAAGCCCCTACTCCCCTTCCTCTACCCCCACCCCACAGGGCTTTCAATGCCAAGACGCATGGCACAGTAGCTGGCAGACCCCACATCTCAGCCGTGACAGCCCAGGGCGGGCAGGGGGAGGGTGGGGTGATCGAGATAGCAGCTCGGGACAGGTGTTCCCAGCCGGGCTTATGTGCCAACAGCGGGCTCTTGGGGGGGGGGGGTCCCCCGCCGCCAGGCTCTTGGGAAGCCGGAGCGCGGTGCCCGACTGCCCCCATGGAGACTCACACCCTCCCCAGCGGCTGCACTTACTGCGGCTGCCAGAGCACCCCCCGAGTGGCCCAGGGGAGCTGCCGCACCGACCTGTCAGCTCTTTCCCTTCCACTCCCGGCAGGAGGGTGGCCCTGAGTGCTGCAGGCAGGCTGGGGCGGTAGGCTGTCGTAGCGAGGGAGAGAGACAGGACCCAGGCTGGCGTGGTGGGGGAGGGAGAAGGGACCCTGGCTTGTGGGGGAGTGGTAGGGAGAAGGGACCTGGTCTGCTGTGGGGGAAAAAGGGGGCCGGGCGGTGGAGGGGGAGGGAGAAGGGACCTGGGTTGGTGCAACTGCAGCCCAGCCCCCCTCGGTAGCCGGGGGAGAGGGCCAAGGTTGCCTACTCCTCGAGAGATGGGGGCTGGCGAGTGCAGGGAGCATTGGGCACAGCCACCTGGTACTACTTTAATTTTGTTAATGGCTCTCAGCGCCCAGTCCTCCATACATCACTCCAAGTTCCCATTGGCTTCCTCTGTATGGGCTTCGGGACTGGACTCTGACTAATCTTTCAGGTGCATAGAAACTCAATATATAACACTATTCCGGTATGAATGTCTTGGGTTTCAGGCATCCTTTCATAAATTAATTCTCTTGAGTCTCGTTTTGTGTGTCTCTTGGACAGTCCGGGGTATCACCTGCTTGTATGGCAGGTTTCTATGGCTGTAGTTTAAAAAATACCAAAAACATAGAGAAATGGTCTAAAATATCATCAGTGTTATGGAATCAGAGAAAAGTGTTCCATAGTGCATAACCAAGTAGCTTAAAAAATCATCAATATAATAGCTTCTTCAAATGTCAGGCTTTTTTTTATTGGTTTTTTCATTTGTATGTGTGCTTCAGAAAACTTTTCCAGAAAAGGGTTCTGTTGTTATGGGTTTTTCATGTGAACAAAGATTAGTCCTTCATGGTCTTAAACTCAATGCATGTGCATGACTTAAAGGCATTACCTACCAATAAATAGGAGATTAGCTGCGGCTTGTATATTTCCTGATCAGTTCACATTTTTTCAGACGGCTCTTTGTTATCCTGTTTCCTTTAACGATGGGACACACTAATGAGTTTGCCATCTGACATACATCTGCTTCCTGTTAAACAATACCTTCATTCTTTTAGAGCTGCTAAACTCATCTGTTATCCCGAAAGATTTTTATCTGTGCCTTAAAAACAGCATGCACAAGTTGATGTTGGAATATTCATTTTAATAGTATGTTTTTTTCGGTATGCTGCTTTTCAAGAACAAACAACAAACCAGAGTTTATTTTGACACTGGCCCCTGCAGGGAAGCAGAGAGTCTGCCAGAGTATTTGCATATTTGGGATGCAATCAGTCCCGTTGAAATCAGAGGGAGCAGGATTGAGTCTTGGGTTTGTGAAGGTTAACTTTCTAGGCAGGTTATCTATGTAATCTCGGTCAATTTCTGTAAAGATGCTTTGTTCTCCTTATTCAGTGTCAGGGTGGGGTGAGTATTTGAAGGCTTCAGGGGGTAGCTGAGTTAGTCTGTAAAGGATAACCTGAAAAACAACAAATAGTCTGGTAGCACTTTATAGACTAACCAAACATGTAGATGGTATCATGAGCTTTCGTGGGCACAGCCCACTTCTTCAGATCATCTCCAGCTGTGCCCACGAAAGCTCATGATGCCATCTACATGTTTGGTTAGTTTATAAACTGCTACCAGACCATTTGTTGTTTATTTGAAGGTTGTTCTTCCTAGCTCTATGGTGAAAGTGCCTTGAATAAAACAATGGTCCCTAGCACTATCAGTGAAAGGTTAAACCAGAGGTGGGAAACCTTTTATTGGGTCGGGGGCAGCACACACAAGTGAGAAGCAAAGAACCCCACATCCCCGCCTAAAAGCCCCCAACTGAGGAGAAAGACATTCCCCGCCTTCCCCTTGGACACCAGAGCTTAGGAAGCTCCAGCCTTGTAGATTTTGTGCTTCCAGCCCCGTGGTGGGGCAGCAGGGGGGTGGAGCACCAGCATGGGCTCCCTAATGCTGGGGGTGGCCCTGAGCCTCAGGGGCCACATCCAGGCAAGCAGGGGGTTGCATCTGGCCCCTGGGCCTGAGATTCCCCACCCCTGAGTTAAAACATTCTGCGCTTGCCATACAAATCTGTTAGCTTTGTATCTCTTGTATTTGAGTAGTGTATCTGCCTCTGTGCTTCTCTTCTCCCCCACCTGTGTGTGTGAGGTGGGCGGGGGAGTAGGCCTATATCTGTGTTAGAGCTCTCACCTGTTTCCCCTTCACTTTTCAGTATTGGCTTCCATAAAGGGACTGTGTTTTTATTAATCATTACTCCAGCAGAAGAGGATTGGATGAGGATTTCCCTTTGTAACTTGTGAACAGTATTTTTTCAAAGAAACCCACACCCATTTTGTACAGTTTTGCAACATGAGTTTAAAAGATAAGTGTGTAAAGGGACTCTCAGCCAAATGCTTTACCACATATAGTGTTTAATTTGTCAAAAGACTTTACAGATGCCAGTTACTGAACCTTCAAAACACCCAGGATGCGTCTACACTGCATCGTTATTTCAAGATAACGAGTGTTATTTCGAAATAACAATGCGAGCATCTACACAGCCGTTCCTTTATTTTGAAATAATTTTGAAATAACAAACGGCTTATTCCGAAATCTGTAAACCTCGTTCTACGAGTAATAACGCCTATTCCGAAATAGCTATTTCAAAATAAGGCGTGTGTAGACGCTCCACTGGTGCGATTTCGAAATAGCCCCTCACCAGGCCCATTCTAAGTTATTCTTCCCCAGTGCATCCTGGGGCTCTAAATCGAGATAGCATGTCTACATTAGGGAAGCCTGCCTCAGACTGATTGTGAGGCTTCCCTGCTGTTTTGAAATAAGCTATTTCGGAATAACTATTCCAGAATAGCTTCAGAGCCGAGTTAGTCTGTAACAAGAAAAACTTAAAAACAAATAGTTTAGTAGCACCTTAAAGACTAACAAAACATGTAGATAGCAGAATAGCTTATTTCGAAATAAGCGTGCAGTGTAGACATACCCCCACATAGGGACAGACTGGGTATGTCTAGACAGTGGCACTATTTCTGGATAAGTCCAGTATCCCGAAATAGCATTTTCCACGTCTTAGCAGCACGCCCATTATTTTGAAATGCAATCGAAATAATGGGCTTGCTATTCTGACATCCTGTAAATCTCGTTCCACAAGGATTAAGGGACTTGTCAGAATAGCGGTCAATTTGGAAATTTTAATTTTGAAGTAGAATATCTCAAAATAAGTTTGAAATAAGCTATGCAAATTGTGTAGCTTATTTCGAGCTAGTGCTGCTGTGTAGCTGCACCCATGATGAGTAGTATTAACCTTGTTTTGACTAGGGAGAAACTGAGGCGCAGAGATGTGGTGATTTACCTGTGGTCAAAGAGGAAGCCCATGTCAGAGTCAGGAATACAATTTAGGAGTTCTTGTATCCCTGTTCGGTGCACAGAGCACAACATTGCACCCCTTTTCCTAGCTTAAACTGTTACAACAATTAATATTTAATGGTTAGAAAGGCAGAGTAACAAATTACCTGTTGTCTTTTTTTGCATAAGCAATTGGAGACTGGCTTGTCATATGAACCAACTGTAAACATGAAGGTTAGCCATGTTCATATTGGTGTTTTTCGCGCCGTCTGCTAGAGTTGCCCATCAGCAGCCATACTGGTGATAGTGCCCTACAGCTGCACGTTGTACTACATCGCTGGTGGAAGAATTTCCCATGATCGTTAGGGTAGACACCCCCATGGGGTTTTATCCATGCCGGACCATGGCTACTCCCTCTAGTTCTAATCCTGCACAGCCATGCCCATGCAAGTTGTACTGGAAATCACTGTAATGGGGGACCCATCTTTGAAACCTGCTCTTTAGAAGATGGGGCCCAAGGGGAGTTCTCAGTCCCTGGTCATTGTTGCTTCTTGCTTTATTGTCTTGGCTGGAAATCTTTGTTTCTAAGTGCATCAGTATTTATTAACTGCGACGTCCCTCATTTAGTTACCAGTGTTCTTTCACCACGCTAAATCCTTTCATCTCTTAAAACTGCGGTAAGGACATCTCCAGCGTGACAGCCTCTCGGTCATGCTTAAAATGATAAATCACCTTTGTTAGGTTTCTTGTGGAGTCTGCAATGCATCAACTGGAGCCTGGCAAGCAGTATTAATTGAATGTAAAAAATGAATGTTGACACTAACGTGGTTAAGGATGGTACATGGAGTGGCTGTGCATTGCCGCTATGCGCCATCACCTTCAATCAAGATGCTTTACACCATGCGATATGTAATCACATCTATTGCTGTTAGCTATGACATGGTCAAGCGAAAGCCTTACCTCATTTCATACTATCTTTTCAAATTCTATTATGGGGAAAGTATATTTATAGGTGGAATGTCAGTTGATCATAATCCAGACGTATCGTGCAAGCGCATGAAGAATTTAAAGAGAAGACACTGAAACACGTTTACTACGAGTATTAATTGAAATGTTTTGGTGTTAACTTCAGCAGAGAAACAGGGCTGTTTATATGACTGCCGCTTGACCCTATAGTAAAAGATGAACCATCTCCTATAAAGGAAGCATTTTTCTTTAAGTACAGTTATAAACAACTAAAAAAAGAGTAGTTTATTCAAGATGGAAGTTTACAGTTGTCATCTGGATACAAACTGTTTTCTATCTTCTTTTCACACGGTGAGCTGCAGTGGGCCTGTACTCTGTTCAGTTTGTGTTTGCAGTGTGAAAAATAGGAAAATAAGACAGATTTGTTGCCCAGACACCATGGTGAGGGGCATTCTTCACAAATATAAGCTTTGGTACTACAAATATAAGCGATGAGTGGAACTGCCATTCGTAGAAATGCCTTTAAGGATACGTCTACACTGCAACACTATTTCGAAATAACTAGGGCTATTCCGAAATAACTTAGTCCGTGTCTTCACAGCAGGTTATTTTGAAATAGTGTCAAAATATTGTCATGCTGGAGGACTTCTCTCCTGTAACCCTCATTGTACGAGGAGTAAGGGAAGTCGGAGGAAGAGTGCTCTATTTTGAAATAAGTGCAGTGTAGATGCTCCCTATTTCGAAATAAGATGCTCAATTGATGTAGCTTAATTTGCATAGCTTATTTTGAGTTAAGCCCTGTAGTGTAGACACACCCTAAGTGGGACTGTTGGTGAAACTTTCCAGAAGGGTTGGCATAACTGCTCCTATTGATGCTAGTGGGAGTTCTTACCACTGGCTTCAATGGCAACAGAATTATGAAAATATCCTGTTCCTAATAAACGCATGATAAACAGCTGCCAGGCTTACTGTATGAATAACGTGCCATAAAGGCATCTGTGAGAGCAGTCTGTGTGACTGATACCACAAGTCATGAGCAGGGCCATGACAGGAACAAGAAATCGTTAGATTTTACAGATTTTGGGGCCTTACTGTCCTTTCCCTCTCACTTTAGAATGTAACTCACTGGCCTGTGGGTTTTGTATCACCCCTTTTGCCAGATCCAGCAAAGAGGAGTCCATTACAGTTCCCTGCCATGCAACCTGGCTCTTTAGCTTGAGTGATAGACTCATGTTTTCAGAATCTGGGCATCTATCGAACAATCCTTAGTGTTGGCCAAGATTGGCGGTTGCATAAATGGAGAGTCATCCTGGATTTGAACTGTTGTGAGCTCAGATGTTCAGGATCAGCTACCTCTGTCCAAGGGAAGTATTTAACTCACTCACTGCAATTGTCTTGCTCAGGGCCTCGGCACTGAGATTGTAAGTCCTATGAAGTTCTGAGCATAGAAGCTTGATGCTTGAGCTGTAGAGACTCATGCATTCAGCCCTGGAAGTTCTTGGGTCAGTCTCTAGGTTATGCAGAATCTAGGCCCTGGAAGTTTGGGTGGGGACAAGGCAGAAAGGAGACCTCGCAGCAGCAGCAGGCCTGCTCTGTAGCCAGCGATTTAGCAGTAACTATGCTGCACTCATTTCCCATGGGGCAAAAATCCACCTTGGTTCCTAAACTTTTGAATTCTCTGGAGCCACTTAGGTGCTTCATGCTAACCACATGGCTGTGCTGAATGCAGGCCCAAAAGAGTGAAAGATCCATTCAAGAAAACAAAGAGCATTACTCCTCCTGTAGGTAATTTTATTGTCCCTGCCGGCTGTTCTCACAGGATTTACTCTAGCATTGTAAAACCAGATAATTCTGAGAGCAAAGCCCCGCTGAATCAGACGCATGGAGAACTTGTATAAACAAACAGGCGCTGCAGATCAGTAAGAACATCTGTAGTTTTTATATTGGTTTGAGAACACATCCCACATGATTTTTAATTTCTTATGCTTTTTAGGTTTTTAATATACTGCTAATAAAAGTTGGGAATGGAAGACGCAGCTGGACTAGACCTGTCATGCCACCATTTAATTTCTGACTCAAGGGATGAGCAAAAGAGTTGTTTTATTGTATCCCAGAAGAGAATAAAGCCACATGCAAATTCCAGCTATGAACATCTGTTTCCTCTTTATGCAGAAGAATTCTATCATTTAGAAGGGATTTCCAGTTTTGAGGGACCCGGTTTTATTTATTTATTTGTCTTGTCTTTGCTGCTCCTTCAACATGCTACCCCTGCTGTCTGGCTGCTGAGATTCCCTCTGGGTGCCGTCAGCTTGAAGGGGCACTTTTTGTAACTGCCACCTGATAAATTTTAAATTGCTTCAGTCAAAACACTTTTTTATTGCTATGAACGGTTATCCATACTGCCTCAGTTTTCAATATTGATGCATCTGTCAGTGGTTTTATCTTCCTCCTTAAATACATCTCACTTGCTGAAAGCTTCTCTGGTCTTAGGTAGGGATGTAATAGTGTAGCCGATTAACCAACAAGCAAAAGCTTAACGCGTTCCCCCAACAGCCCTCTTGCCAGTAAGTTTTTTAGCAGGCTGGCCAGCAACCTGGCTCAGTCCTGGCTTGCGACAGGTCCGGGGCCTACCCCCGCTGTGGCTCTGCGTTTAAAGTATATTAGGAGCTGTGATGACGCATCGGGGAGCCCCCGACCCTGAACCCTCATCCGCAGCAAGATGTGACTCTCCGTCAGCAAGTAGAATAGAAGGTTTTATTGGTTCTCAGCGATACAGAGCAGAATAGGCTCGATGTTGACATAAGAGCCAGGGCAGACAGCCTTAGTTCTCCTGGGGGGAAGGGCTTCACAGGCCCCTGAACCCTCCCATCCTGGACCTAATCAGCTCTCCTCATGCTTCCCCCAGCCAAGACTGACCAGCTCCCAGGCCCTATCCCCCAGCCAGGTGGCCATCTCTGCCTCTCTTCCTTTGTCTTTCCCTCTGGGAAGAGCCTTGTGAACTGCTCAGGCTGGAACTAGGTGTCTGGGCCAATACACATGTGGGGTGAGTCATTGGGAATCACACATAGCAGCACAGCCAGGTGGGAACGCAGACAGCACCCCCACTACGTCACAGGAGCCGTGCAGGCAGGCAGCCTGTCTCAGTTCTAGCTCACATCGGGTCCAGGAGCTCAGACCTTTCCCCCGGACAGAGGCTGCTGCCACCCTGCACTGCTGTCTCTGTATCAGAGCCAGCAACGCGGGGTGACAGGCAGCTGATCCACAAGGGGAGTTGGTTTTTAAATTGTCTCCCTTCACGGAGCAGCTCCCTCCTGTTACCCTGTACTGCTGCCTCTGATATAGAGGCAGCAGCGCGGAGTGGCCAGGGGCTTCTCGGGAGTGAGGCTGGAGCACACTGGTTGCCGGCCTCACCCCCGGGGTCTATACAGCAGTCGAGTAACTGATAAGAATTCATGAGGTTAATTGACTGTTCAGTTAACCGATATTTAACATCCATAATCTTAGGTGAAACACGCAGTTTGATTTTAAAAATGAGAGTTGAATTTTTCCATTGCTGTGGCTCTGGGATACCGCTGCCTTTGGTACTAGCTTTTTAATATCAATGGCTTTAAAAATATGAAATACCTTTTTAAAAATCTGCCTATTTCAGGAAAAGTTAAGCAGAACTTTGCAAACAATAAAATATGCAATATATTAGTTATTAGACATAAAAATATGGGGCTCCAAGTAACTGTCAGTTGTGCTCATCTATTAAACATTAGAATAATAATTTTACATATCTTGGAGCTGCTTTTTATTTTATATTTTTGGTGTAGGATTTAACTCTAGTGAATAAACAGTACAGTTACAGAACGTAAAGCCAGACATGGGAACGGATACTGTCTGTCTATTTTATATGAACATCAAATGAGAGATTTGGTGGAGCTAGCCAGAGTTTCATATTTGCTGGCAGAAAGTTCCGCACATGTGCGGACCAGATTTTCCTTGTTGATTTAGGTTATTTCAGGCACAGATATCGCTGCCTGGCTGGGTGTGAGACTGTTCTATTTCTGAAGTTTTTTTGTAAGGAAAATGATGACAAATGAAATCAAATCACAATTCAGGAAGAAGTGTCTACAAAGTGAGGGTCTCACTTCAATTTCACTGTAAAAAGCTTGTGAAAAGTGTAATGAATTTCTAACTGTATGGATTGCATGGTATAAAAGGGGAACTTTCTTTAATGTTAATCTACTCAGATATGCTCACTGTCTCATTAAAGAGATCTTGCCCTGTAGGTTTGCCCAGAACGCAGGGTTTGTTTTGGAAAGTTTCAGAATGTATAGTGATAATATATCTGTGGGAAAAATTAAAATGAAACAGGATTTATGAGGGCAGGGTGAAAGTTTAGGTCCCAGTCAGCAAACTCCTTCTCACAGGTGGCTCTGTGGGCCTGTGCAAACCCCATTGACTTACACCAAGCCGAGTCTGAGCCCTAAACCTTCTCCTGCCATTTTGGAAATCCTTCTTATGAGGTGCATGAGGAAGTGAAAATGAGGATCAGCAGTCAAACCTGATCTGACCAGTCCAAACTGAGAAGGCTGGAGAAAGGAAATGGCCAACCAAAATGGTGAAAATCAAATAGAAATTTTAAATTTCTTTCCATTTGCTTGAAATGTATCTAATTAGTAGTAGAGATAAAATAAACCTTATTTTGAGATTATCCCTTGTCTTTATGTGAAAAGATTATTTTTAACCACTCCAAATGTAATAGGAATAAATTCAGGATTGTGTTAGGAGGCCTGAAATTTGAGATTGTGTTGGGCTCTCTCTCTCTCTCTCTCTCTCTCTCTCTCTCAACAAATTAGAGCAAATACAATGACTATTATGTCTCTTATCTGGTATAGACGATAGAAGGATATGTCACTTTTCATTCTGCAGTGCAAGGAAATGATGCAGTTAACTCCCATTTGACAATGGAGCAGCATGTGGCTCTGTGCTTCTCATAAATATATTACGAGGCATTCCTGTCAAATAACTGGACTTTGTCACCCAAAATCGAAAAAGAAATTTAAGTGCTGTGCTAGAGTTTCAGGGCCCTGATAAACAAGAACTGGGTTTGACCTTTCTTTTCGGCCTTTGAGATGCCACAAGGGATAGTCCTCTTTGTTCACGATGACAAACTTCCTCTGAGATTTCAGTTTGTCAGCTCAGTGTACAGCATCAGCATCGATTTCATCTCACTGCCATTTCCTGCCTGAATAGATAACAAATTTTCTGTGGCAGGTGCCTGTCAAGCTAAAGTTTTGTCTGGCAGATTAACAGAATAGGCTCATTTATTAATCATTAGTTGCAACACAATGAAACAATCTTTAACTCTTGTGCTGTTGGATCAATGTAATGGTTAGGGACCATTGCAACCTTCCATGGAATTGAAATGTAATAGCATTTATGTACATCCACAATGAATGTTTCTAATAATCTACAGCTATTTCAATTGTACTGTATCTATATCACTCTATAGATTTAACAGGATAGATATTATTTATATTAAATACTAAGCTTTTACAACCTTAGGCTTGGCGTTTTATTCGATATGCTGGTTATTACGTTGTTCTTTGTGCTCCTCTGTCTCCACCTGTTGTCTTGTTTTGTATGTTGAGGACAAACTTTAGGACAAACACCATCTTTTTGTTCTGTATTTGTGTCCTGTGCCGACCACCTTGAAGTTCTGAATGGTGACTTGGGTTCTTACGTGCTACCAAAATACAAATATAATAATAATATGGAGTGTTGTTGTAGCCATGTCAGTCCCAGGTTATTAGAGAGACGGTGTTGGTGAGGTAATACCTTTTATTGGTCCAGCCTGGTTGGTGAGAGAGACAAGTTTTTGTGCTTACACAATTCTGAAGAATTCTGTATGCTCCAAAGTTTGTCTCTCTCCAACAGATATAGGTCCAATAAAAGATATTTTTCATCCACCTTGTCTCGCTCATCATCATAATTAACCATTTTGGACAATAGAGACAATACATTTGCAATAAACCCCATTAGGCCATTTTTAGTGTCCCTTGAGGACGGTTAGCATCCCTTCACTTGCAGATAATTATGTGTGACAGTACATGTTACCCAACTGTGCCTCCTCAGGCTGCATTTGTGGCTTAAGTGATGTGGTACTGGAACCATCTTTATGGCTTTTTTGGATAAAAGTCAAACTGGGAAATTCCCAGCACTAGATCATAGAGTTACTGCTCTTACAGGCCACTTTGGTAACAAATACATTAACCTCTCAGCAGGGAACATGGTAAACAAAGTTAAAAAGTGCTGTAGTGAAACCAGTCCTTTAACAACAGTGTATACAAAGTAATCCTTACAGATTTATAAATGTAATAAGCCACAGTTCCCTGAGTGAACAATAACTGTTCCTAATTTAGCCAGTCAAGGAACATGCCAAGCTAATTTGCTTATGAGACTTTTTTTTTTCTTTATCCCCTCCAGATTCCTTTCTCTCTGGTGCAATTTCCCCTTTGGGAGTCCTTAAAGGTAAGACCCATTCGTGAGTCAAACCTGTGCCTCTTAGAGGCTTCTATTCTAGCTTATTTAACTTGTTAACTACAAATACGGACACTTCAGAGAATGCATGAACAAAGCTAGTTTTGCATATGAAAACGATTGGTTTAGATGACTGAAAAATGACAGCACTCTAATCTTTAATGCAGAGGTGGGGTATTTTTTCTCTGTCAGGGCCACTGACCCCCAGAAAAATCAGTCTTGGGCCACACAGAAAGAAAGACTGAAAGAGAGAGAGAAAGAAAGAAACCTTACTCAACTCACCTGTAGTCAGGGTGCAGGATTAATCCTTTGCGGGGTCAAAAATGAGGGGTGCGATGGGAGGGTGTTAGTGCAGGATGGGTGAAGGCTTCAACGGGGGTGCGCCACTGGGGTACGGCTGGAGATAAGGCATCTGGGATGCAGAAGTGAGTTGTAGGCTGGAGCCAAGGGGTTTGGAATGTAGGAGAGAGCTCTGGACAGTAGGTGGAGGTGTGGGGTCTGGGCAGGAGTTAGGGACTCAGGATGCAAGAGGAGGCTCAGGGCAGGGGTAGGGTGTTGAGCAGTTAGCTGGGGCAAGTCCCCTTTGGTGGGGTGGGGGGAGGCAGGTGGCTCAGCGTGGTCCGTGTTGCCCTTTGCTTGCCTGCGGACATTGCCTCCTGCAGCACCCATTGGTTGGGATTCCCAGCCAATGAGAGCTGCAGGGGAGGGCAGAGCAACACACAGAGATGCCCCTGGCCAGGTAGGACTGGATAACACCCAGTGGCCTTAGTGCCTGTAGCCCAGGGTCCTAGGCTAAGGGGGCCTTTCAAAAAGATCTGGACTTTTGGTGGCCTTGAGATCTTTTTGGGGGGGATCTCCCCCTTAGCTCAGGGCTGCAGCCCCTAAAGCCTCTTTCTTAATCCAGCCCTGCCTGTAGTGAGAACGTGCTTGGGGCATTGGCATTTCTGCTCCAGCCCCGTATGGGAGCACCCAGCCTTGGGGCTTCCAGCCCATGATATGGAGACTCTCTGTGGGCCAGATCAAATAAAGCCAGAGGACAGATCTAGCCTGCAGGCCAGAGATTCCCCACCCCCGCTTTAATGTATTTCATGCAAACAAAGCCCTGTGCTTTGCACTGACGATAAATACCCCAGAAGTTTTGTTTGCTGTCCTACCTAACTATATTGATTTTAAAATAGTCTGGGAGCCATCAGTGTGATCTGAATTTGCAGCATCTTACTCCTGGAGGTAAACAGGAAATTGTGAGCTGTGCAGAGGAGACTGGTTAAATAACATAGTTGTCTCAGCTGAGAGTCACCCACATTATGGCATTGGTGGGGTGCTCTGATTGGCTTTGGACCAGCTATTTGAAAGGCTGTTTAAAGAACCTGTATATCCAAAGATACTTCGATAGAGCAATTTTCTAGAATGATGCAACTTGATATGAATGTTAATCCCGCTGGTTGGTGGCACTGCTTATAGAAGATGAAACTGCTGTCTCACAGGAGCAATCAGAGCCTAGTGCTTACAGCACAGAATTGGATTCATGAGCTCAGGGCTCTGTGCCTAGGTGTCTGACTCGCCATTAGTAGGTCAAGTATCAGAGGGGTAGCTGTGTTAGTCTGGATCTGCAAAAGCGACAAGGAGTCCCGTGGCACCTTATAGACTAACCGATGTATTGGAGCATAAGCTTTCGTGGGCAAAGACCCACTTCATCAGATGCACATAGTGGAAATTTCCAGAGGCAGGTATAAATATGCAGGCCAGAATAAGGCTTGAGATAACGAGGTTAATTCAGTCAGGGAGGGTGAGGCCCACTTCTAGCAGCTGATGTGGAAGTGTGAACACCAATAGAGGAGAAACTGCTTTGTAGTTGGCTAGCCATTCACAGTATTTGTTTAATCCTAAACTGATGGTGTCAAATTTGCAAATAAACTGTAGCTCAGCAGTTTCTCTTTGAAGAAACCTACATTAGTAGGTCGTGTCATTTTGGTGCGCCCTGGTTTTCTCATCAAATGGGAAAGCTGTTAGTTCCTCTCCTCCCGTGGAGGTTGGGAGGTTAACAGTCGTAAAGTGTTCCGATGTCCTTTCATGGAAGGCAGACCAGAAGGACCAAGTATTCTTGCAGCATGCTGCAAATGGATTACTAGCATTTCATATTTATATGATGGATGGGGCATTGGGGTTTTGTTTTGCAGCTCATTGTTCTAGGGGTGTTTGTCCCTTGGAAAGGGAAGCCGCCCAGGCTCGTGCTTTTTGATTGCTCCCCCTCGTTAGCTCTCTGCGGGGTGCCAGGATTTCTGCCAAACTCGCCTGGCCATTCTGGCTCAAGATGGGACACTGTAGTGCCCGAGGGAGAAGCACTTAGAATCGATTGTCATCCAAATGGCAGTCAGAGAACAGAATGGCGTTAGCAGGTTAACGTAGACCTGTACTAGCACACAAGCTTGCCAAGGGGGGCGAGAAGGCAAAGGGGGCAGCGGCCCCAGCGGCGCCTGGTGATTTAAAAGGGCCGGGACTCCTGGCCAATGCTACTGCAGCAGTGGCCAGAGCTCCAGGGCCTTTAAATTGCTGCTGGAGCCACTGGCAGCACAGTCCAGGTGATGCAGAAGGGCTGGTTGGGGGAGGTTCTCTCTAGCCTTGCCCCTTCCGCCCGAGCCTTTCCAGAAGGGCTCATAGCTTCCCCTCCCCTACATCTTTCTCAGGGGCCTGGCATTTGTGTCCTCAGCCCTGCAGACTCATATCCGTCTGACTCACTGACATTTCAACATCTGGTTTTGCCCTGGAAAGGGACGCGTCAGACTATTGAAAACTTTTTGCAGCATGAAAAGATGTGAAAAACGTTGCTTCAGAAATGTCCAAATGGGTCTTTCTGAGATTTCCAATGGAAACAAAAACATGTTGTGTCCATTTTTCCTACAGAACAGTTAGCGGTGTCACAGCCATGGAGCCTCGTGACTCCCATTGGCTCTGTTTCGCCGTTTACAGCCAAGGAGAGCTGTGGGAAGTGGTGCCCGGCCCCCGCCGCTTCCCACAGCTCCCCTGGGCTGCAAATGGCAGAACAGAGCCAATCGGAGCCGCGAGGCTCCATGGCAGCGGTGCCAGTAAGTAAACACACTGGAGCAGCCAGTTAGCAGCTTTCTCGTAGTGGTTTTGCAGACTTCTTCGAGAAACATTGCTGTAGAACAACAAGAACATGTCAATATTGTCGGTTTTTTCCACAGCAGAAAATTGGATGTTGTCAGTTGCCCGTATTTCATTGAAGATATGCTTTCTGGCAAATAATTGGACCAACTCTAATGTCCGTTTACCTGGCTGACAGGCCCAAGGTTTAGGGGGCCAGTAGCAGTCTTCTTTTTTACTCCCACCACAGCTGTTCCACTCGGGACATGTTCTCTGACTCCTCACTGTCACATGTTTCTCTGGAGAGGCATTTTAACTAGGGGTGTTAGCATATAGTCATTTAAACAATTAACCGATAAGCCTAGGCTTATTGGTTAATCCAAACGACCACATGTAACCCCGCCTCCCCCCCCCTTGCTGCCTCTGTATCGGAGGCAGCAAGGGGAGGGAGTGGCAGGC
>JANRFK010004440.1:41595971-41618102 GCA_030068395.1 Apalone spinifera | reverse complement strand
TCCACTCCGTCCATTTCTGGTACTGCATGGGGAATGATTGTATTTTTGTATGGATTATGCCACAGCCCCCTTCCTCAGTGCAGGGTGGTGATGGCAAAATATCTATTTTGACACGAATCCCTATTATCTGTTGGATTGTGGTAATGCCTGGAGGTCTCAATCAGGGCTGCATTAGGAAATAGAAAGAGAAGATGGTCACTAGCAGGAGAGACTGAGGATTGGCGTAATAAGCAGCATGCCAGCTGCCGAGCGTTTTGTAGGGATCTCCGCACACTGTCCTCATAGCGATGCTATCCGAATGCGGTATCTGGGAATTGTCCTGTCATGCAGGGTAATTTCAGCTACCTTATTAGGAGTCTGTTTTTATGCCAAAGTACAGGAACAGCTTTCAGTGAACTCGAGGGCCGTCGAGCTGACGTGACATTGTAATCGCTAGTGCAGTATCATTGTTCTGGAAACGCCAGCCAGCGATATAAAAAAGTGCCCTGTGCTCTCCAGACCACATAAAGCAGGAACACGATGTAGCTCTTCACAGTCCGCCAAGCTGTTTGAACAAACTTTCACGTAGCTGTGGTGATAAAATGTATTGTTTAAAACCTAGGCTGTAAAGGTGACAGTTTGAATTTAGCTGGCTAAGTAAACAAGCCATTTAGGTTTAGACATTGCATATCATTTAAATGGGTTAGTGGATATTTCCCATAACACTTGGACTGGATAGCTCGTACCATTGCCCAGTTTCAGTACATTGCTCAACAAATAACCTGTTGCTGAGCCTAGGGAGTTTAAAATCCTGCACACATGGGTCAGCCATTTCTATTTCAGCATCTTGATAAAGAGCTATCAAAGTCACAGCCATGAAAGCAAGAGCCCTGGCAATAGAAGTGACTGATTGCACACGATTGAAAAAATCACAAATGCTAAAGCAAAGAAGAAGCGTTGGGGCCCGGTCAGCTGGGAGCACCCACATGGGGAGAGGCGTTGCCAACTGTCCGATTCAGTGGCAGGTCTTCTCATGGGTTCTTTGAAGGGATGTGGGGAAATCGTAAATAGAAAGTAGAGATGCGAAGAGGAGGAAAGGCAGCACAAAGCAAAGCACTGATGGAGTCCTTAACTCAGAGGACGGACTGGATAAGTGTCGACAAGCCTATGAAGTGTAGAGGGCCATCTCATTGCTGTGGCTGACGGAAACAGAGATTGTGGCTGTATTATTTTATGGCCATTAATAAAACCTGTTGTGGTATAAACTGAGTCGTTGGTGACTCAGCCTCAAGTGTCTGTGCACCAGCTAATTACTGCAGGGTCAAGGAAATATCTTGCCAGCTAGATGCCTGGGAGGGAAACAAGGTTTGCCTTCTAGTGAAACCAAGTCTAGTACACTCTCTTGGCCAAAGTCCGAGCCAGGGTACTAGACTTGAAGAAGCAGTGATTTGCCATATGGCAAATCACGTGTGTCTATAGCCTATTCTGTGTCCCTGCTTTGTCCCAAGCAGCCATGTGCTAAGCCTGTAATTAACATTTGTTCTTTTGGCAGGTCATTGGCCAGATTATAAATACAGCACTTTCACAATAGTAAATACCATGAGGAGTTCTGTGGCACTCTAAAGACTAACAGATGTATTTGGGCATAAGCTTTTGGTCCACTCCATGCTTCTGATGAAGTGATTTTGATGCACAAAAGCTTATACCCAAATAAATCTGTTAGTCCTGGTCTGCACTACATGGGAAGGTAGAAGTAAGATATGCAAATTACGTAGCTGGAATCTACATATCTTAAAATGCCGTCCACACAGTAGGAGATTGATGGGAGCAAATGCTTCCATTGGCTTCCCTTACTCCTCACAAAGAGTAGGAGGACTGGTGCCGACAAGGGTGCCCTTTGAGTTCAATCTAGAGGGTCTATACTGCTCCCGCTAAATTGAACCCCGGAAAATTGACCATGGCAGCGTTGATCTTCCATGTAGTGTAGACATGCCCTGAGTCTCTAAGGTGCCACGGGACACTTCAGTGTTTTTACAGATACAGACAAGCACAATTACCCCTCTGACAATAGTAAATACCAACAGGTTGTACTGCATGAAATATATAGTATCGCCTATAAGAGCACCATGACAGTTAGAGAGAGAGGATACCATACAGGTAAGATTATTCATAAAGTGGGTATTAGCAAAGGGCATATTGAAATTATTGACAAGATATGAATTTATCAATGAAAAAATGAAATATGGAGGCTTCACTTCAACTATGTGGGTGTCTTGCATGAAGACATGGGCCGGAACTAGTTGATGAATATACCTTTCACTTAAATCATATCTCTCAGTGATTGAAAAAAGATGTAAAGAAATCACAGTGGCTTCGTTTTAATATACCCAACATTTTTATTTGAAGACAAATAATGCTTGGTTTATAGTGGGGATGTAAAAGAGTAATTGAGTCAACTACTCGCATTCCCCCACCCCCGCCCTTGCTTCCTCTGTATCAGAAGCAGCAAAGGTAGGGGGAGCAGCAGCCGGTGCTGGGGGGGGGGAGCCAACACTGTCTCCAGGTGTGGGGGTGTGGGCAGAGGAGGCAGGGTACAGCAGTTCTGTGGCTCCGCATTTTAAAAGTAGTAAGAACCACCTGGCTCTTTCTGCATTTAAAAGGCAGAGGCGCAGCAGAGGACCTGGCGCAACCTGGGACTACTTCAGTCCTGGCTTGTGCCAGGTCCCGGACCTACACCCGCTGCGGCTCTGCAGTTTAAATGTAGTAGGAGTCGGGCTGCCTGCAGACCTCAGCAGCCCCTTATCAACTAATCATGTACTCAATACAACCCTGCCCCAGGGCTGGAGCTGCCTCTAGCATTCGGAGGGCAGGATAAGGGACACCCAGGAAGGTAGCTAAGTGGAGTGGGTTCTGGAGTGGCCTAAGGGATAGGGCATTCACCTGGGGGCTGCAGGGTGGTGGGTTCAACTTCCGCCCAGCCCCTGCCCTGGGAGCAGCCAGACAGTTTGTATCGAGTACACAATTAGTCATTTACTCGCTACTTAACACCCTTAGTTTATAGAAAAGCAAGTTCAATGCTATTGCCTACATTTACAAAAAAAACCCTCTATGTAGAGAGGTATAATATTACAGTGATTTGAATATTCATATTTTAATTTTTTTTAAATCCTTCTAATAAATCTAATTACCTAGAAAAGAAGAAACTCTATATTGCTCATTGAAATGTTAACAGCAAGTATAACAAACAGGGTAAATGCTATAATCCCGTTATAACATTTTAGGTTACTCTAGGTAAGCACTTCTGCTGAATGCCACGATAGCATCTTGGCCTACGAGAGACGCAAACACTTAAATAGGCCAGTACTAGGTCCTCTACAGCTACTAGGGAAAAGCCAACGCCTTAAATTTTATCTGGAAGCCAACTGGCAACCAGTGCAGGTAACAGAGCTCATGTGTCCTCTGAAAGTCCCCCTCTCCCTTACCTTCTGCATCAGTTCTGGCTTTGAAATAACGTGAGAGGCAGTCCCGTGTATAGAGCACTGGCTAGAGAACCTTGCTTCAGAAGTACCACGCGTCTTATTCTTACAGGCTTTTCAGACTGCAGGGACACATCTTTGGAGTGAAAGTTTTTATGCTGGATCATAGGGCCAGATTTCTCTGCTTCCAATGACAGATACTTTCCCGTGTTAGGTTTTACCTTTTTCAGGATATCTTACCCTATGTCTTTTTATTTAAATCCTTCTTGGAAGAAATTTCAGCTTCCTTGATTATCCTGTTGGTGAGGTAGAAATATAGGAAATCAGCTTACGGACAAATATTTAGGGTTCAAACATCAGAATCGAGAACTCCTGACTTTGAGCACAGCAATATCTATTGATCAGAAATGTCTGCTTCCTGGGAAAGTCATGGCAAGATGAAAACTAACAGCTCCATCACTGGCTGTGTCTGAGCCAACCTGGATCTGTGTATTGAACCCTTTTGTTGTGGGAGACACCGCTGAGTTCTCTTGTTTTTTATACCGGGGATAAAAATGATGGCACTTTAGGCCCCCAGCAAGTAACTCTAGCATGGCTGTGCTTGGCGAAGGCTCTCTGCGTAGGCCTGCTGTTGTGTTGTAAGACTGAGAAATTCCCCTCACCTTTTGTGGAGCAGGTGGGAGGAAAGAGACAATCTGAATGGCTTTTTAAAAAATAGCCTTGGTTTTCAAAGCAAAACCAGAACATACCAGGGCCTCTTGTATCCTCTACCCAACAGTTTCATTCTGAGGTGGACCAGGTATTTAATAGATGTTGTAAGGCCAGAGCGGGCTGTTTTCAGACACAACGAATAGCACAGGCCAGAGATCCTCACCCATTTACATTCCTCTTTCCCACTCCCTCCCCATCTGAAGGCTGACATGGACTCTATTGCTTGGAGATCCTGGGATATAACTTCAGCCCCTTGAAAATCCAGGCCTGGTTGCCACTGAGGATGTAAGTGAGTAGTAGACTAGTTGACTACCAGATAAGCCTAGGCTGCTTCTGTTGGAGGTAGGGAAGCAGGAGCCAGTGCTGGGAGGGAACCGTCTCCGCAGTGTCTCCTCCCCCTTCGCTGCTGCAGAGTGGACCTGAAAGAAAGTTGAGGTGGGAATCCAAACCCCACTGTGGCTCTGCAATTTAAAATGCAGTGGGAGCCAGGCAGCCTTCCTCTATTGACTAATCAAGTAGTTGACAAAAATTCTATTGACTACTCCATTAGTAAAATAACTGCGTTTTAACACCCCTGGTTGCCACCAAGGGTCAAATCCTAGCACCATTGACATAAATGGGGCTAGAATTTCTCACACAGTCCCTATGTTAGGCACGACATAAATATGGGGTTGAGTAAAGACAGTGGCATGGCTGGCTTAGGGGACCCGCCTTTGCCCAGTGGACCTGAGAAGGGTTAAGGCCCTTGGGGGAGGCTATGCAGCTTTTGGCTCTAATCCTTGTTCAAGCAAGTTGAAAATGCCTCTGATTGTAATTGAAGAAGAGTTATGGTTTATGGTAACTCTAGGTGAGGCTGCACCAGTAGGGACAACCCTACCACTCCCTGGCTCCAGCTGGAGAACACTGGGGCAGCTGCCCGCCATATGGCCCCCGCAGCGTTCCGCCGGAGTGGGAACCGGGACTACAATGAGGCTGCCCCAGCAGGAACAGCCTTACCGCGCCTGGTTCCAGCTGGAGAACTCCGGGGCAGCTGCCCGCCAGAACCCACCACCAACGCTCACCTTCCAGCAGGAAAGTGAGTGGTGAGTGTCATTATGCAGTTCTGCAAATGAGGTGAGCGGGCCTAAATTGTTTTGTGCTCTGCCGCGCAGGCACAGCTTAAAGGGAACTATGCCTCCCTCCCTCTTTGAGTAATGATCAGGCTGCGTTGGGGATTAAAACTCATCATCGAATAGCATTAACGTGTCTGCCATTTGCTTAGGTGCAGCATCACAAAAAGCAATTTGCAGTGCTCCGTTCCAAGGCATGATGTAGCCTCCAGCCAGTCAGCAGCCGCGTTCCATTAGTATAACAGCTACATTTTTCTCACCAACGGACTGGGCAGCCAACAGCTGTTCTGCAAACAAAACGTACTTTAATTAGTGTCATAATCACAGTCATTCACAGTCTTAAGACTCTGTCCGAGGCATCCCGCACCATCTGCACAGAAACAAATGCCGTCAGTTCTTGTATTGCAGGGCCAGTTTGAAAAAGCGAGAGAATCCTGCCATGTCGATGCATTATTTGAAACCGGAGACAAAACAGACATGCACAGTTTAACAGACAAAAGGCCAGATTGTGATATTCTTCCTTATCGCGTCTTTGACCATGGCTAGTCCCACTGAAGTCAGTGAACCTGCTGTTGAAATGTATGGACCGCTGATGGAGGAAAGCGCCACTCAGTGTAAGGGTATCAGTCTGGTCTGAAATGTTGCACAAATACCCGGTGGCACATGAGCCCCAAGAACTTTTAACTGGCGTATTCACTCTCTCCTGGATAGAGGAGGTATTTATGAACAGGTAGCAGCTGTGCAGCAGGCTTAAATAAAGTTAATTTAACTTTTAAGCCACTTTTCTGAACTAAACTTTAGTCACCCAGACACTTACATGGGCCTCCTGTCCATAGTATCTGAGCGCCACTGCAGGGGACACAAAGGGTGGGAGATGTTTTCCTGAATCAGGTTTTTTTTGTGCAGCCATGTTAGTTTGCATCAAGCTGGAATAGCGGTGGGGGTGGGGCACGCAACACTTTTAACATGGGCAATGTGCTGTTGCATGTACACGAACTTTTTGTTCTTTTTCTCTCAGCGTATCTGGAATGGGGGTGGGTTTAAGTTATAGAGCCAAGTTCACTGTTGGCATGAATGAGTGCAACTCTATTAACATACAAGTGCTTTCACCGCTTATACCAATAGAAAACTTAACCCATGGAGTTTGTCCCATGCTTGGGCCAGTGTGTTTTCTCAAGACATTGTGTGCACACAGAATCATAGAACCCTGGAAGGGGCCTTGAGAGGTTGAGTCCAGTCCCCTGCCCTCACGGCAGGACCAAGTACCATCTAGACTGGAAACACATTTGGGGAGGGACCTGTCTTTGTTCACTGTGTTCAGCACCTAGCACCTTGGGTCCTAGTCTGAGATGAAAACTCCTAGGTGTTACAACCATATAAATAATAATGTATTATTATTATTATTATTATGTATTATTAAGTCCTGGACTAGGACATAGCAGGTCTAGATTCAGTTTCCAGCTCTGCTATGCTCTCCTTGAACAAATCACTTAATCTCTCTGTGCTTCTGTCTCCCATCTGTACAATAGAATCATAATCTTACTGTTCTGTCTTGTTTATTTAAATTGGAAGGTTGCTGGAGCAAAAGCTATCTCCTATGAGTGAGTCTGCCCAGCAAAATGGGGTCGTGGTCTCAGTTGTGTGTGTCTTCTAGGTGCAATACTAATGTTAGTTCCACTTCAGCTATAATAGTTCTCACTACAGGTTGGACCTTCCTGGTCCAGCATCCTCCGGATCTGACCAGTCCTAAACAAGGGAATTTCCCGGACCAGAGAAGGTCCCCTGCTGCTGGCCCTCCAGCCCATCAATCCTCCTCACCACTGGCTCTGTTGCTGACCCAGCTGGCCCCCCTTCCTCTGGCCCCGGCCAGCCATTGCCTCCCTACTGTCAGGCCTAGTTTCCCAGCCCCAAGCCTCTCTGGTCCAGAGACATTTGTGGTACTGCCAGAGCATGGATGCTGCCAGACCTGAGAATCCTGGTTTACAGAGGTACACCCTCTACTGATTTCTATTGATGGGCTTTCTGGAGTGTCTGTGCCAATGGGCCAAGTTGAGTATAAGGCAGGATTGGAGAGGAGAATAAGAAATATGAGGCTATCCACGTATAAAATAAGACCCCTCTCTGCAAAGGGGTTGTGTCACTGTGGTAGCATAAAAAGCTCTCTTATGACTTTCCACTAGGGCTGTCAAACAATTTCAAAAAATTAATTATGATGATATTGATTTCAGTTACAACACAGAACGTTAAGTGTACAGAGCTCACTTTATACGATTATTTTTTATTACGAATATTTGCACCGTCATGATAAATTGCACTATAGCACTTGTCTGAGGTGAATTGAATATTTACTGTGCAAATATTTGTAATAAGAACAGTCATATGATGGGAGCAGTATACATTTTCTATTCTGTGTTGTAATTGAAATCAATATACTTGAAAATGTAGAACAATATCCAAAAATATGTATAATAAATTTAATTTGATATTCTGTTGTTTAAAAGTGCATTAAAACCGTGATTAATCATGATTAGTGTTTTTAATTGAGTTAATTTGTTTTGAGATAACTTTAATTAATTGACAGCCCTAATTTCCACTGTGCTGGATATCTTGAGTACACATCCATCGTGTTGTTTTATGCAGTGCCAAGATGTACACATAGTTCTATGTACATGGCACATCAAAGTGTTTACAAACAATTAGCACGAGATGAAGCTGGAAAGCCAGATTGCATCCGGATTGCATGAGATTCCAGGCACTTCAGCTAGAAGATTTATTTCCAATTTGTTATTCATAAGGGAAGAGCGAGAGATTGGGATGAGGGTCCTTTGAAGTGAAAACAAGTCTTCTATTCAGTCTGCAGTTTAATAGAATATACATGATACTGGCTTGGCATGGTGGCCTCTTTGCTTTCCAACACTCTGAATGCTGGTAGAAATGGGAATTGCCCTGAAAAGAAATCTACCATTATTTCATGTTTTTTCTAATAGGACAAGCTTTGATCAATCAGACAGGAATGAATTGGGGAAACAAGCTGACCAAATTGTTGTGTGTAGTTATATTGCTGATTATTCGGTGTATTTATAGTATGTTAAATGAACAAATATTTTTAAGAGCAACGTGATTATTTCACTTGCTCACACTTGTGTAATGTGATCTATTGGCTCTAGAACTGGCAGTCAGGAGATCTGAGTTCTAATCCTGCTTTTCCCACTAACCTGTTCGGGCAGTTGCTTCACCTTTTTTTTTCTGCCTCTGTTTTCCCTCCCACCTCTGTCTGTGTCTTATTTCGGCTGGAAATTTTGGGGGGGTTGGAAGTGTCTATTGTGCATCTATACAGTGTCTAGGAAAATGGATCTGTGATCTAAACTGGAACCACTAGGCACTATGTTGATACTGCCAACAGGAGTGAATAGTCCCACTGAATTCAGTGTTTAATGGTGAGAATATGATTAGGGGGGTGGAGCATATGACCTATGAGGAGAGGCTGAGGGAGTTGGGTTTGTTTAGTCTGCAAAAGCGAAGAGTGAGGGGGGATTTGATAGCAGCCTTCAACTTCCTGAAGGGAGGTTCCAAAGAGGATGGAGAGAGGCTGTTCTCAGTAGTGACGGATGGCAGAACAAGGAGCAATGGTCTCAAGTTGTGGTGGGAAAGGTCCAGGTTGGATATTAGGAAAAACTATTTCACTAGGAGGGTATTGAAGCACTGGAATGGGTTACCTAGGGAAGTAGTGGAGTCTCCATCCCTAGAGGTGTTTAAGTCTCGACTTAACAAAGCCCTGGCTGGGTTGATTTAGTTGGGATTGGTCCTGCCTAGAGCAGGGGGCTGGACTAGATGACCTTCTGAGGTCTCTTCCAGCTCTATGGTTCTATGATTCTATGAATATGTGTATTAGCTGGAACAGGGCCTTAGTGTTCTCATTAAGGCATTTGTCACCCTCTTCCATGAGATCCTGTTGATTTCTGTGCTTAATTCTGCTTCAGTGGGATCGAAACCACCATAGGTTGGTTAGGCAGAGTTCAGAGAAACAAGAAGTCTCTTGGCCTTAGTTACAAATCCATCTTATTGCAAAGCCCTGTCAATTAGCAGAACCTAGAGCTACATGGGACCTCCAAAATGTAGGCTTGGTCTGCAGAATACAATTCATTAGAAGAAACATTGTTTAAAGAAGATGGTCACTTACCCAGTTGGCCCAGAACACCTGCCCTTTTTGGTCTCCCCACCCTTTGCCTTGTTGTGTTTATTCCCTGTGTGCGGGTTTGGAACTCCACGTGAATCACACCAGTCGGAGATGGAAGGAAATGTATTAGGTCATCTTGGCCGTTCCCTCCTAATTTAGGATTATTCCCTATAGTGGGAGTTTGAGTGCCTTCTCCAGTCTGTTCGTAAGTGACTCAGATGAGAGGACTTTCCTCGCTTTCCTAGGGATACTGCTTCATAGTTTAATAGCCCTCGCTGTTAGGGAATTTTCTTCCCAGTGTCCAGCCTCCATTCTGCTTTTGCCTAATTTCATTGAACTGTTCCTCGCTATGCCCCACTACCCAGTTTTCCACTGGGTTTGGTTCTTTACAGATACCTGTTGTCAATTATAGCCATAGTCTATGGGAATTAATGACCATTTACCTTGCTTGGCTGGGTCTTTGTTTTTTTGCATAACTCTACTGCAGAGCCAGATGGGTTCTTTTCAGCACAGCTTTTCATCCAGCGTAGCTTTTCTGAGATGAATGCAGCATGTCAGCACATGGGGCAGCCTCTGGATTAATTCATAATTGAACATTTGTATAAGTACACACAGCTCCCTCCTTGAGACTGCATAAAGGAACTCAATAAGTAATAGAAATGGCATCAGTAACCTTGACTCTCTCTAGCGGCACATAAAAGCTCAGGACGTGAGCATTAGGTAGATCCCTCACCGTCAGCCCTTTGTTTCCCTGCTCCTTCTCCAGCAGATCATGCTGTTGTCAGTCTGCTGTGTGTGAATAACACACAGGAACTGGTCAGGATGCCAAGTTTCAGCATATGAAGTTATAAGGATATGTGGGGGGGAAAGGACAAACGTATGTATCTCCTGCAGCCCGCTTTCAAAAGTAACTTTGTTCCTTAGGAGCCTATATCACTGTTGAAAATGTGAGTTAAGCTCCTAAATCCCTTTTGAAGATACCACCCTTCATCTTAGAACTGGCAGACACGTTCTCCAGTAGGGATGAAATGCATGAAAAACTGCATGTATCCAAATTGTATATGTTAATAACCAAAAGCAGCCTAAGATTTTGGAGGATTACGAAGCCACTGTTTGGGAGAAGGAAAATTGGCCCTCTACTGTGGATGCTGTCAGCTTAAAAGCCCATACTTGGAAGCACCCTCCAGATCAGTAGGGAAAAGAATGGCTAGCACAAGAGACTAGTCCTTAGTCTACTGAGGTGTTTTCAACCAGTGGTACAAGTACCCTTAGGGGTACTCGAGAAGTCTTGGAGGAGGGGGGGGGGGGCGCAGTATACACCAACACAACTGAAATTTGGAGAAAACTGAATTTTTGTTTTAAGTTTTACAGTGTTGTATTATTTTTGTACTTTTTACACCCAAAAATGTCATTGCCTGCCCGACTGCGATTAAGTTGTTTAAACAAATTTCAATGGTAGAAAAAATTGTGTGTGTCTGAAAACTGTAGGTACTGGGGGTACTTTTTTTTTAAAGGGGTACTTTATACAAAAAGGTTGAGGAAACACTGGTCTCCTGTATATTTGAGAGTGTTTGTCTGGCTGTCTGCTCAAGAGCTTCTTTTGTATATTGTATCTTTTGTATATTGTATCATAACTTAAGGATATGTAAGAGTTTGGTTGTGCCAGGACAATGGGATGTGCTTGGAATGGGATTGCGTCTCATCAAACCATATAGAAAAGAGAGAGAATCATTAGACAGATGAAAGGGGCTGGCTGGGGGTGCTCCCTCTCCCTGTCTGGGACTGCCCTAGCCCCGAGCCTTCCACCCCCTAGGTACCCTTTAGGCAGAACTGATAACATTTGGGGTGGGAGGGTGATGATTTTTTTTAGCATTCTTCTTTGTATCATTTTATTTGCCAACAAGAAAATAAATTCATGAAATATTTTCAACTCTGCATTGCTGCAAGCTTACACACGGACATATTGAATCCCTTTAAATGATTTGCTTCAAGCCCTCTTCAGTTCCCGACATCTTTCTCACTCCAGCTGCTTATTTGAGTGCAAAAGTTCCTTGGGAAAAATCACTTATGATATCACTGAAACATGTCACAGAAATAGCTTTTCACTTCAGTTCCCATCTTTGGAGTTAACTCGCATGGGGATCAGATAGATTCAAACATTTAATAACTTCTTATTTTCCTTTCTCTTTAAATGCAGGATCTCTGGTCGTGGAAGCAGGGTCACGTGGTTGATTCTTGGCAGTCGGCAGCCTGTGGCGCTTTTGCAGGTGCAAAGGATTATATGTTATACTGGGAAAGGCTCAAGAAGAAAGGGAAAAATGTGCAAATCTATTAAGTACAGCAGAACAACATTCTTTTGTAATTCTAGTTTGTTTAGAGGAAAATGGATCCACTTGTTGTTTGGAAGAAAGAAAGTCCCTTCCCAAGTGGACGGTTGTGGGGGAGAACACTGAAAAAGGTGTCTGCTTGAAAGACAACCAATTTGTTTTTGACAAATTTCTGTGCCTTAAAAACCCAGAGCCTGTCAGTCAGGCTTCCAGTTTATCTTGGAGTTGATTTGTAAAATCCTCCACGAGGAGAGGCTTTGCTTGGGTGCGGGTCTGTGCAGCTGTCTGCCCCAAGCTGGTCTCCCGGGGTTTAAGTGATTGCAGGGAGAAGCCATGATTCACCATTCATGTGACAGTTTTGACAGCAGCACAGATTAACTAGAGTCAGGAGAGCAGAGGATAACACTGCAACAGCCCGGAGGCAGGACAAAACATCTGGGCAGTCTCCAGACGCTAGCACAGGAATAAAGAATGGCAGAATACAATATTGCACTATTTATTACCAAACAAGCCAAAAGTTAATTGAATTCTTCAGCAGGCCTCTTGCCCTCCTTCAGCCTACTGTGGATGTTTAAAATAATTTTAAAAATGTCCATTAATTAATGACTCATCAATATATTTGACCAGTTACAGAGAAGAAAAACAACAAACTGTCTTAATAGAAAAACCAAATTAGTCGTTTAGAGATGTATAGCCAGAGCTTTTCCCAAAGGAAGTTAAATACAGTTTAAGGTTCCAAATTGGCAACAGACTATATGGAAGGAATAAATCCTGTTTAGAAGCAATAATAGCATTTCTGAAGCTGGAGATGAATAACAAGTAAGTTTCAGTTCTGGTGATCTGGTGATTTACCAGGAAAGGGCCTTTTAATTGTCTTTCAATTGTTAAAAAATAAGGCTCTAAATATCTCTTTGATACCGAATTAAACATGAAATTTCTGACCTCCAGGTATTAGTAGTAGTAGTATTGCAAGAGACATCAGGTCCCCAATAAAGCCTTCAGTTGTGGTGTTAGGCACTGTACATATAAATAGTGAAAGACATTCCCTTCTCTGAATTGTGTTAAGTAAGACAAGGAGTGATTATCTCCATTGTACAGAAAGGGAACTGAGAATTTGCCCTGGTTTATTTAAATCAGTGCAAACTCTAGCAGGGCTGCAGTTATATTAACATATGTGTTTACATCCAAAGCCAGTTCTATGCTGTTATTTGGCTCTGATTTACCCCTAAATATCTTTTTAGAACCCAGTCAGCAGTGGAAGTGTTGGTAATGCTGCTAGACAATATTGACCTCCTGTGATCTGGCAAGTTCTGTGGCTCGGCACCAGTCAGGACCCAAGGATGCCGGACTAGAGAGGTTCAACCTGTATTACAATTTGTGTTTCTGAATCCATTATAAAAATGGTCTGAAAAATTTAGATTGACCAAGCTGCATCACTCAGAGGTGTGAAAAATTCACAGCTCTCAGCACCACAGCTAAGCTGACTTAACGTCTCAGATGTGGCTAGGGTGACAGAAGAGTTCTTGGGTTATATTGATTTAATGGGATCTCTTTCTAAATGGCTGTAGTTAAATCCATGTATAGGTTGCTTGTAGACAAACTCTGAAATGCCAAGGAATCTTGTGATTTGTCCCAGGATGTCTCTGGGAGAGCTGGGAATTCAATTTAGGTCTCTGATTCCCAGTCCAGTGCTGTAACCACAAAATCATCCTTCCTTCCCTTGTCCATTTGGTTCTGCTCAGAGTGGTTGTGATTAGAATTGTTAGGCCTATTGACTTCTTGGTGACCAAAATCACCACCTGGAGAACACGTGTGAAAGGAAAACATCATGTAAGGGCCTGGTCGGTGAAGCGTCCCCGGTTTACCCTGGACTCATTGGCAGAGTCCTAAATACGAGTCCAGGAGACTCAGCTTTTCACAGTAGTTAGTCAGACCACCCTTGATAGTCTCTGCAGAGGCATCATGTTTTGAACTAACTTTTTGTTTCTGTAGAATTCTGTCAGCATTCCACATGGGGGTTTCAGTGCAATTGACTGCAGTGAAGCTGCACATGGTGTATAAAGTTAAACATGGGCGTACCTCTTTGCTAGGCTGAGGTCTAATGTTTGTTGGATATGTGAGAGCAGATGGCAAACATTCCTTCTTTCACGCTCAGCCCTTCCCCTCCCCTCCCTTTGTCCCTCATTCCTGTTTTACTCTTCTTTTCTCCTTGTTTCTTCCCACTACCAATATTTCACATCCCCTTGTTTTTAGGACCTGATCCCAAGCTCAATGAGATTGAGGAGTCTTTTTATTAACATCACTAGGTTTTAGATTAGGCCCTTTTTTTGTTTACCCTCTCCCTGTCTGTAGATGAGTAATAGAAGGGCATCCTATGTTGATCCATCAGACCCTGACACCAGTGTTAGCACATTTGCTAAAACTAGTAGCTCCTTGTTTCTGAAGTCTATAAATGGATTCTGCAGCTAAAACTGCCTACTGACATTTGTAAACTTAATCTATTTTTGAGGAGGTCGGGGGTGGGGTGGAGAGAACCCGATTCTAGCCACAGACACAAACCCTCCGTAAATAAAACTCTGTGTTTTGCACTAGAGTCATTGTAATTCACCACACTATAAACTCTGGGAAGGGAGGAGAAGGCTTTTATTTAAGGAACAACAAACTTGTAATCATTGTGATGTTACCAAATACCACAATACTAGTGTGAAGACAGAGAGAGCATGTTGAACTCTTACGTCCCTTGTGTACTTTGGTTCACCACAAAATTGGACCAAACACTTTAGAGGTTGGGAGAACAGGCACAGCAATCAAATAAACAAGCTGAAGACGCAGTCCTTTTTTGGCTTCTAGTTCTAGACAAATTGTTGGAGATTTTCTATCTTAATCATAATTCACTGTTTTGTGGAGAAAAAAGAGACAGAATCAGTATATCAAATTCCATCCAAAACATCTGTTCCATTAACACCTGTGAAATTGCAGTGACTAGGGTCAAAGATCTGTGAGAGACCTGATTGTCTGTCTTAGTTTCCGCACTTACACGTATTTACACCCATGCAATTGATGCACTTATATACACAAACATAGTAGCCAGGAGTATAAATAACAATGAGACATTAAGTGCTCTCTTTGCCAGCTGTTAATAATCTAGTCCACAGGTGCTGCGCTTTGATTCATGTAATTTCTTCTTCCTCTTTGGCCCCTTGGCCAGAGGTGCTGGTTAGAGCAGCCTAGGGGCTGCTCTAATTTGTACCATCTGACAAGGATCCCAACAAACCTTTTCAAAGTCTGGGGCTGTGTCTAGACTGGCCAGTTTTTCCGGAAAATCAGCCGCTTTTCCGGAAAAATTTGCCAGCTGTCTACACTGGCCGCTTGAATTTCCGCAAAAGCACTGACTTCCTACTGTAAGAAATCAGTGCTTCTTGTGGAAATACTATGCTGCTCCCGTTCGGGCAAAAGTCCCTTTTGCACAAAGCTTTTGCGCAAAAGGGCCAGTGTAGACAGCTCACATTTGTTTTCTGCAAAAAAGCGCGTCTAGATTGGCACGGACGCTTTTCCACAAAAAGTGCTTTTGCGGAAAAGCGTCCGTGCCAATCTAGACGCTCTGTTCCGAAAATGCTTTTAATGGAAAACTTTTCCGTTAAAAGCATTTCCGGAAAATCATGCCAGTCTAGACGCAGCCAGAGTGTAAAATACTCAAGTCATACCTCAAACTCAGAGTCTTTACTATGAATGGAAGGGAATGTGACGTAGGAGCCATCAGAGATGTCTTTACTTTCTAAGTCCTCGCACATGCTAAGGAGATTGCTGTTTGAATAGCACAAAGGGAGCAGAGGGGGACTGAGAGTCTGCCCCAGAATGTCAGGATGCAAAAGCGGCGGGGCGGCAAATGCTATTGAAAGCTATTGCCGTGGCGTCTGGGCTAGTGCTTCATTCTGGCGAGCTTGTCTTGATGAAGACAGAGCAGCAATAGAAGGGGTGGGTGGAGAGAGAGAATTATAGGCTTCTGAAAATACAGAGACTTTTGTCTGGAGAGGAAATGACCGAGGAGGGTCGTGATAGAGCTATAAAAAATAATTAACAGTGTAGAGAGGAAAGATGAACCATTAATGCTTAGACCTCAGCGTCCTGGGCCTGCCTGTCTAGAGTCCCACCTACAGCTGTGGCCATCTCTGATACTTCAGAGCAGTGGTCCCCAACGCGGTGCCCGCGGGCTCCGTGGTGCCCACCGGGGCATTTATGTCCACCCGTCGAGTGACCAGGGCCAGCCCGAGCCATTCTTGTGCCCCAGGCACCCAGCGCATGTGCGGCCCCGCCACCGGTCGCCCGGCAGCCCCAAAAGGTTGGGGACCACTGCTTCAGAGGAAGGAGACCAAAGCCTGCCACAGAATACATAGTAGAACCCTTCCTGACCCCTTCGGGTGACTGAAACTCTGAAGCATGAGCTTCTAGGAATATAAGATGTAAATCAGGAGTGACCCCTGTCCGCTACCATCACAAGGAACCTTGTCATACAACTGCAGTCATAAATTTGTCCAGCTCTCCCTTAAAGTAAATGGTTTGCTCCCGCACCATCTGTTAGGAGACTGTTCCAGAACCGTAGCCCTCTAATGGTTAGCAACCTTTTTCTAATTTCCAGCCTGAATTTGTTTACATCCACTCAGTTTACATCCACTCGTTCTTCCTCCTCTGGAGGTCTGAGCCTTAGACACTGTGTTCATGAGGCTAGAGAAGTATGTTACATGACGACAATAAATCAGGCCTCCTGTTTACCCTTTCCCATATCACAAGAACAAGAGGACACTCAACTAAATGGAAGGCCAACAAGTCTAGAAATACGGCAGCATTTAGCCCATTGCATTCACTGCTGCAAGAGACGAAGAACTTGGTAGGACTGAAAAACCCAATTAGGCTACGTCTACACTAGAGTGCTCGTAGTGGCGCAACTGTACTGCTGTCAGATCTCTTGTGTAGCCGCTCCATGCTGACAGGTGAGAGCTTTGCCAGGCATGTAATTAAGCTACCCCTAAGCATCCATGGGAGAAGCTCTCTTGCTGACGTAGCACGGCACACTAGGGCTTATGCCAGTGTAACGGGGCACTGATGTAGAGTGATCTGGATGGCGTGGCAAGCCTCACGCTAAGCTATACATACATCCGGACAGAGGGCAGTCTGTGTCCTGCCAAGAGTTGACTATAACAAGGAATTAGGAGTCTCTTGGGGCTGGAGGGTGGAACCTTCACACCCCTGAGCAACATGTGTTTTGCCAGGGTAAGTGGTGGTGTGGTCATAGCCTGATATAGATAAGGCATCATTACAATGGAGAAGTAAAAGAAATTCCGAACTCTAAACCTCCTGCTCTAAGGCATCTCTGAGGAGGGCTAGGCAAAAGTTTCTCCTAAGGACAGATTACTTTGTTGTCACTCAGGAACATCGTTTCTTCCAGCTACCTGGGACCTGTGTCTAAACCTTGTAACTGGTATCTGTGAGTGAGAGGGCAAGGAGTGGGCTGGCGGGATCACTGGCCTAATCCCGCATGGCCGATCCTGTCTACAAAAGAGCCACAGTGTCATGTCAATGCAGCAGAAAAATTCTGATGAAATATGCCCTTTTGGTCTAGGCCCTAAAAAAATACGGGGGGCTGCCCATTAATGATTAGTGCAGTGTAGTGAGACGGCCACCGACCGAATGGAGGAGCGAGTCCTGTGAATGATGAAGCGCTAACAAGGCTTTTTACATATTAAGTGGAAGGTCCCTGTCATCTCCTTTTTGATCTAATTAGCCCTGACAAGATTACCCGCAGGGCCTGAGAGCCGCCTTAGCCAGACAAGGCCGGGATGAAATCTGATTTCAAGACCTTCCGTGTGCAGGTACTGAGCTTCCAAATCTAAATGGGTTCCACCATTACAGATGAGATGAAGGGTCCCCAGTTCCTGTATTCTGTCCTGATTGGGTTCTTCCTTCAATGGGTCCTGTGTCTCAGCTGGGCCTTCATGAGATTCCCCACTTGTAGGGTTGCCAGATGGTTGAAACAAAAATACCAACCTCTCCCCCCACCCCCCCCCAAAAAAAACACTGGGGAAAAATTCTGTTGAAGAAAAAAAAAGGGGGGGGGGGACCAAAGTTGTTGAGGAAAAAAATTAAAATAAAACAGCATGTCCCCTTTAAGAGTGAGTGTAGGGATAGGAACAGGGGAGAAGTTGAGCACTAAGACCCAGGGGAAGCATTGCTTCCCCTTGGTCGGCAGCTATTTTGTGCCAGCAGCCTTGCGGAACCAGGTAAGCATGGGGGCTGGGGTCAGGAGCCTGGGAGGGAAGGGGGGAGTCCGGGTGCTGAGTGTTTATAAGGTTGCCAGGTGCCTGGCATTTTCGCCTCCTGGCCGGGGAGAGCTTGGATGGCTGGTCACTTTGCAGAGCCCCCCAACAACAAACCGATGGAGCTGACATGTTGGGGCTGCTCCGTTGTGTTTCTTTCTGAAGTAGCATTTGCCTGCCTCTGCAACAGACGTCATCACTGGGGCCCATTCAACCACTCCTGGCCTCCTGCTTCCTTTAACAGTGTAACCATCATTCCAGATCCAAACACCCTCCCTATTGAGATCCAGAGTGAGTGGCTAGTGGACATCTTTAATCACCGTGTTTGACTGTTTATGGGGCATCTGTACTACGATAGCTAAATGTATACAACACCCAGCAGAATGCAGTCCTTCCCCATGGCTGGAGCTCTTAGGTGCCCCTTCAGTACAAATCAATAATAATAATAAACTAATAATAATATATGTACCTATCCGGTATAATTTATCAAAGTGATCTGAACGCCAATTTCAAAAGGCAGCAACATATGCTTTGCTCGATTTCTTGTTTGCATGCATGAGCAAGCAATTTCCTTTGCTTTACAGTATGCAGGTGTTTAAAATGGAAACTCTTATTTACTGGGTCAGAGACTGTCTCTTACTATGTATGTACAGCACCTTGCACAATGGAACTCCAGTGAGAGTTGGGGTTCCTTGTACGGATGTTAAATTTAGATTAATGGGCTAACTATCAATTACTTGATAAGGGTGCTTCTGCCTTTGAAGTGTAGCAGTAGTCCCAGGGCTGTTGCTACACTTCAAAGGCAAAAGCACTGGCCCCATGCTCCCCATGGCGTTTCAAAGCAGCAGCACTGCATGGAGCCTGGGGTCTCCAGCTGACCCTGAGCTCCATGTGGCACTACCGCTTTGAAAAGCCACGGGGAGCCCGGGCTGGGCTGGATGCAGCATTTCAAAGAGGCAATGCCGCATGGAGCTCTGGATCTGGCCCCGGGCTCCATGCGGCGCTGCTGCTTTGAAGTACCCCTCCTTCCCCCCCCCTCCTTGCTGCCTCTCTCTTACAGAGGCAGCAAGTGGAGAAGAAGCAGCTAGTCAATTATCGGATAAACTGTCAACTATCCGATAAACATTTGCTTACTGGATAGTCGACTAGTCGTTCACATCCCTCCTTCCTCGGTGCTACCATAATTGAGTTGATAAATAGTAACAATAATAACTAATAATCAACAACTGGTTTCCTGTAGATGCAGAATAATAAAGCTCTAGAGAGACTCTGCAAATACATCCAGATTTTGAATTGAGGAGCATGCTGCAAGCATCAGCAATGAAATAGTGGTGGCCTATGCTGTGGGAATTGTCTGTGGGGTGGCATCCACGTTCAGCATACAATGTCTCACTTGTGTCTGGTGTTTTAATATGCTCAGGTGGATTTGCAGCTGCAGTCACCACACCTCTCGATGTAGCAAAGACAAGAATTATGCTGGCAAAGGTAAGAGATGGAAGAACGCCGAGCGGAGAGACAGGTGCGTGGTCTGCGGTGCCAAAACTTCTGTACGGTAGCAACAAAATGAAATGTAGCACGACACCTCTTGCTAATGACTTCTGCTCTTGTGCGTTCGGCCAGGAATGTATGTAGATGTGCATAACAGGCATGGGTAAAACCGGTGTTGCGTTACATTGCCCTTTAATTGCTCCTCTTGTTCTTTCACGTCCCTCCCAAAGGAGCCATCTTAGACGTCACTGTGTTTTGTGCTAGACTGTCTTGAGGGAATGCAAAAGTCTTAATGACGATTTCTTTATGGGGTCAAATTCCCTGCATTCAAAATCCAGGCAGCACCGTATTCTTGGGAGGTTTTATAACCAGAGGGGCGTGTTCGCATTGCTCTCCAGAGGCAGGTTTCCCACCAGACTTTCTGCCCTAGAATTTCAAACCATTGCTGCCACTGCGGCAACTCTGCCGAGGATGGCAAAAGCAGGAGGGCTCATGTAGATGGGCCATTGCTGTTTCAATGAGCACTGGGGTGCTCTGGCCTACCCCAGAGCAGGTCTAGAGCCATAGGAGAGTTAAAATGTGAGCAGCTGGTATAGGTGTGTGATCGTTTAAGGAGCTGCACTGGCAGAGTTATTTACCCTGTATGGGTCACAGCTCTCTGCTACCCATGTCCCTGGGTAGAGTAATGAGGCATTTCTCCTGGCCATTCACACCTCGTCGGATGAGCGGTGCGGTGCTGGACTGAGTGTGCTCTGCATGGCTGTGTGTGTATAAGAGTGCGCTCATACCTAGGGCAGCATTATTCAGAAGATGTTTCTCAAAGAGGCAGCATGGCCTATTGGGTAGAGTGGAAAGGGGGAGGGAGGGTCCTAGAGGGAAACTGAGGTTCTGAGGTAGCAGATGCCAAACAATGTGTCATTTTAAGCATTAAGCATTTTACCTTCGGTGCATCATTTCAAGAGCTGTAATCAGAGTGTTTGCCCTGAGGTGCCTTTTCCAGATTTTCTGAATGATTGTCGTTAGTACAGAGTATTAAACTAAACTCCCAGGCAAGCTTCTGCCGGGTTACGAAATGATGAAGCGGCAACACTGCCAGGTAGTTCTTAGCCAGTGTATTTGTGTTATAGTCTGATTCATGTATTAGGTGCATGAGAGGCACCTAATTGGGATTCCCCTGGATTGGGATTCCGGACACCTGGGTTCCATTCCCAGTCCCGCCACTGACCTGCTGTGTGGCTTGGGACAGTTGCTGCACTTCTCTGTGCCTCAGTTTCCCCTTTTGTCCTGTTTACATTGTCTTCTCTCGGTAGGTGTCTGTACAGCGCCCACCACAGTGGGGCCCTGCTCTTGATTAGAGACAGTACCATAATAATAGCGTGTGTGCGCTGCCGTGTAAATGGATGGGTAGCTTGAGAAATAACTGGATCTGGCTGATGACTGATTATATGGCAGTCAGCTCAGTTATGGTCTCTCTGTTCTTGTGATACAGGCCGGTTCCAGCACTGCCAGTGGGAACATACTGTCTGCTCTGCACGGTGTCTGGAGGTCTCAAGGGCTACCTGGGTAAGGACTGTCTTGTGAGAGGCTGTTTAGAGGCCAGAGAAGTAAGTGTGCGTGCGTGTAAAAAAAAGAAGGAATCAACTCGCTGTGCATGAGGCCAAGTCGCTGTCATTTGGGCGTGGGGGTGTGTACAGCACCTAGCATACTGGAGCCGTGAGGGGCTACTGCTTTGCAAATATTAACCACTAATACGCATTACCCCTTCCTCAGAGCCTGGCCAGCCTCGGGTAGGCACTGCCCTTCAGGGCCAGCCAACCCTCCTCCAGCTTTCCACCGTTACCCAGGAATTTTTTGTGTGAAAATATCAGTAATGGCACCGCAACCCCCTTTTTTGCCCTCTTTCCCCAGCAGGAATCATAGTGAGAGGAAGGGACCCAACACCCCGAGAGATCAGGAAAGCAGAGCGAGATAAAAGCAAAGAAAGTGAAGCTGGGATTTGCAAGTGTTTCCCTTCCTCTCAGTGGGACGCTGCGATGCTGCATTTTGATCACCATGTGGCGCCCTGTGAAGCTGTGAATCAGCAGCTCCTGGTCTGTGGGCGCAGCATCTCCCAGCAGGAAACAGGTCCCCGAGCATACCCTGAGTGCTAGAACGTTCTTAAAGGCTGGAATGCAGAGGGCAGGGAAGCGGCATTGAAATGTGCACCCTACAGCTTGTTCTTCCTTCCTCCCGCCCTGGCGCAGGTTTCCAGGGGTTTCATAGAACGAGGACATTCCTCGTGAGCAAACCCTGTTTTGCCTCCGAGTGGTGAGTGGCTCAGCCTGCCAGCACCCTGCCACTTAGGCAGAGAGTGACAATGCTGCAAATGAGGGAACAGTTTATAAGAGAATTTATGGGGCTTGCCGGAGTTGACCTAGGACATCCAGGGCACAGCATCTCCGTTGGATAACACATTCATTACATTTGTACCTGTGTGTGTGTGGGGGGGGGTGTTTGGAATTCATAGAATCATAGAATATTAGGACTGGAAGGGACCTTGAGAGGTCATCGAGT
>JANRFK010004440.1:41541864-41590837 GCA_030068395.1 Apalone spinifera | reverse complement strand
CATGTCGCCAAAGCGGCTTGCTTTGTCGACAGAACTGGCTGTAGTCTAGACGCTCTATGTTGATAGTATGTCGACAAAATTTCTGTCGACAAAAGCCTGTATTCTAGACGTACCCTTTATGCTGGTGTAAAGGCCATGATTAACCGTTCTGGCCAGGCCACAGAAGCCAGGCGTGGCAGAATGTCTCCCTCTGCTCCACCTCACCGTGTCCCTCACCCATCCCACACTGATGCTCGTTCTTTGTACTTCAGTGCAGAAGAGCAGATTAAAGGGTCCTAGGCCTAGAATTCCTTGTCAGATCATTGAAAATCATGCCTTAAATGCAGGAGGGCACCTGGCCCAGGTGTAGGGCCTGTCAAAACCAGTCATGGGTGAAGCAATTCATGGCCCACCCAGGCCTCAATACTGAACTGCCAGGAGCCACCAAGGGCGGTGGGATCGGGCTGTGCTGAATGTTATCAGGACATGTTGGGGTTGATCTGCCTGCTGCTGCTCCTCTTCCTTGGTACAATTTTTCAAGTCAAGTGCTGGCCGAGCGTAGCAAGGCGATTTGCTTGCTGAGACAAAGGGCCCCTGTCCCTGAGCTGAGCAAACTGGGGTTTGCCTCTCCGGCGTCTCCGAGGCGTAGCGGGCAGCGTGTGGCCGTTCGTGGTGGTGTTACTTTGCAGTGACTGCAGCTCGTTTATTAGTTCCCCCGGTCCTGGTCGTCACCAGCCCGTGGCTAGTGCTGCTCTTAGCGCCATTTCCTCTTTCACTGCGCACAGGACAGGGATGGAAAATCCTGGTTCATCAGTTAACTGGTTAAAAATTAGGTTGACTTAATGTTTAACCAGTTAACTGACTAAGGGGGATCCGGGTTGGGGCAGCACCCGGCCCTCGGGAATGCCCATTCCCCACCCCCTGGGCTGGGGTTGGGGCTGCTGCTGGCTCCCAGCCTCTCTCAGCAACGGGTCCCCCTGTGGGACTGGAGCAGCCCGCGGCCTGCAGCGGGGCCGGGATCTACTCCAGCCCCCACCAGTTACCGGTTAACCAGAACTAGTAGGCATTACCCGTTTAGGCTGGGTAACCAGTTAACCTTCATATCCCTAGTACAGGTGACAGACCTGGGTCTGGCATTTGATTCTCAGCTCTCTCTCTCGAGCTCCGAGTTACTTGCCTGGAGTCCAGCGAGTGGCCTGGTTGAAGGATGGTCCGGGGTTACGGTGCTAGGCCAACCACAGGCGCCTGTCCTGGTGACAGTAGGCCAGAGTGTTAGGCCCAGAGTCTTGCTGGGCATTAGGTACCTGCATCTGTTGGAGGATCTGGCTCTCAGGCTACAGGGGCGTGACTTGCTGAGCATAAAGCTTCGTGCTGGAGCTGCCCCCTATGGACGCAGCCAGCACGACTGAAGAGGCACCGCGTTTGCATTATCACATCGTCTTTCAAACGGGACGACGCTAGTGACCTCTGCCGCTCTCGGTTGGCATGTGGGGCAGCTAGAGCCACATCTCCCCCCTTCTGCATTTCCCAACCCCAATCCCTCTACTCCAGCGCCGTGTAGACAAGCAGCGAGTCTCGTGCTGATGGTACAGTGGGAATCCCACCTCACAAGGCTTGCTGATGATCAGTACTTTAAAGGCCGGGCTTCCACACTGCAGCAATAAAAACAACAAATGGTCTGGTAGCACTTTATAGACTAACAAAACATGTAGATGGGATCATGAGCTTGCGTGGGCACAGCTCACTTCTTCAGATGACCGGAGTTATCTGAAGAAGTGGGCTGTGCCCACGAAAGCTAATGATCCCATCTACATGTTTTGTTAGTCTTTAAAGTGCTACCAGAACATTTGGTTGTTTTTTTTTCTGTAACAGACGAACTCGGCTACCCCCTGAAGCTCCTGTACTGTGATAAAGGCTTCTTCGCTAGGAGGTAATTCTGCCAGGAATCAGCAGGGTCAAGTTTGTGGATGTAGTTCTATCAAAAGGTTGTGTGGGAGGCCATTAGATGTGTAACCTCTGCTCAGGGCTGGTCTGTGACCACGTTTTCCTCTTCTCTTTCAGATTGTTTGCAGGAGTTGTCCCTCGCATGACAGCCATCAGTCTGGGGGGCTTCATCTTTCTTGGGACATACGACAAAACTCGCAGCTTGCTGCTCTGACTTGCCATAGAGAGAGAGAGATCCCCGTGGATCACTGCGAAGCGCCAGACACGCCGCTCTCAAGGAAACAAGCCCTCCTCCTCCTCGGGTTGTTTTCTGCCCCCAAGTAGCTGCTCAGCAGCCGACACTCGTATTTTCACGATGAACAAAGGCCCTTAAATAATCCAATTTCTCTCACTTAAAATTTCCCAGCATGGAAAGCCGTGAAGTCAGCGGGAGACTTGTGCCAAAAAAATAACAGGTGGGGGTTTCAGCAGCTAATGCCACCAGCTGCACAGAGCACGATCAGACCTCATGCAAGTAAAATGTGTTGTAAACCCAAAGAACATGAGCTGTGCAGCCAAGATGGAATAAAATGAATGTTCATTATTTACTCAGACCTGAGCCTCAGCATCGGGGCCATTTTTAGTTCTGTGGAAGACTTGACCCAGCTGCACTCAGCAGGCGTTTAAAGACCAGAAAGTATTCTGAAGTGGGAGGGCTCTGGGAAGAATAGTGCCCACTTCTTTCTGATTTGAGCCATGTTGTGAAAGTTTATTCCACGGTTTATACCTGCAGGTGCATAGCAGGCAGTCTTGCTTGGCAACCAGTGCAGTTTGTTTTATGCGACTCGGATTTCACCAGGAAAAGTACAGTGCTGCCTTATTTTACAGGTAGCCAATCCCAAGTGTGGACTATGCAAGAAAGACAGCTCTTGCCTCCCTTCCCCCCAGCTCTTTCCCTCCCAGAAACTGATGTGGAGATGAGCTTGTAGCGGTGAAGCACAAAATGGGAGAGGCCTGTCTGCAGAGAAATAGAAAATAAAAGTTCTCCTTAACGAAAGAGCAGATCACACATAATAGCTCTCGAGGGTGATGCTAGCATCATCTCAGATTAGACTTCAATTCTGGCTTCAGCATAGATGCAAGTATTAAAATCAGTTAGTGGATCAAGGGACAGGGCTATAAAGCAAATATTAAAGGCTTTGCGTAAAGCTATTATTGCGGCTCCATTGAAATGATCAAGGCAAAGGCCCAAGATTTTGAAAATTTAAGGAAAAAAAAACCACTGCCAAATGTACAGTTTGGATTAGTCACACCTTCAAAACCTTTAAGGAACCTGAAACTACCTTTCTGCAGAATGAAGGCATGTCCACAGTAAGGTTTTGTAGAAGCATGCATGCTAATAAAAATATAGGCAAATGTAATAAACTAAATGGCACTAAGAAAGAGTCAGATTAAGATATGCAGTAACACTAGCAACCTGCTCTCTGCTACAGCATTTTATGCTAGCTCTGTAGTGACTAATATTTAATTGAAAGTTCAGAGAAACCAGCTGCCTTTAAGTGGAAGACTGACATACAGCACTTGATCAGTAGAGCCCTGGATACAAAATTGGTATCCGTATCTGCAAAAATGAACCCTGGGTATCCACATCCATGGATTAGCAGGGTTCTGGATTTAGAAAAGCGCGTCCATACCATATCTGCAAAACTGAGCTGTGGCTATCTCCAGCCTCCGATACAAATCCCTGGATCTGCAGGGCTTTAGTGATCAGCTAACAGTAGAACTTTAAGAGTTAGTCCCTTTGTTCTGCATCGCAGAGTAAAACTTGAATTTCAACACATTGTTTCCCAAGACGTTTTTAGTCCCAAATTGGCTGGCCAAGTGCACTATTTGCCATGACTCTAGAGCAGTACTGCAGGGCACTTCTAGTACAATCTGTCAGCACAGTCTAGTTAAGGAACTTACACAATACACTTTTCTGTATTGAGTTGATCCTAGTTTTTTGAACGGGAAGAGGTCTGGGCAGCTGAAGGTGAGGATTTATCATTGATTGACAAGGCTAGTTACTGGCTCACCGCTCCTTGTGTGTCTGCGTTTTGTTTGTTTTCCAAGAAGCAGGCTGCTGTTTGAGAGTTTCTTTTATTTTCCAGACAGCATTCAGATTTTGCTTGGGTCACTGTTTTTGTGCTTTTGAAACAACAGTTGTGGAATCGGCCGTTATGATGGTACAGCTTGTTTTAATACCAGCGAAGTCTAGCCTTCTGTAATGATGATGGCCATGTGCCTTGTTTGTAGTCCCAGACCAAACTGGTGTTTAAATATACAGTGACTGTGTCAGTAACCTAGTGTAGTAACTTAGCCACCAGAGCCGTGCCATGTATGTCACTCTATCCCAAAACCAGGCCTTCGAAACACAGGAAATTGAGTTAAGGTTAAATGCACAGGCTGTTCAAACATAGTAAGGGACGGCTACTAGGGATGTGTGAATGGTTAAGCAATGAACCTGGGCTCATCAGTTAACCTTCATCGTTACGCGCAAGACTTCCCCTCCCCCCACACTGCTGCCTCTGTATCAGCAGCATGAAGGGGGGAGACCGCTCCATGGGAGCCGCTCTGCACAGAGCCTTCTCCCTGCCCCCCCTGTGTAACCGCGTAACCAAACATTTCAGCAGTTTTCCCTAATGGCTACACAAAGCACCTCCCCCATTGCTCGGTAGTGATGCCATGTAACACCTGTCCTTGCAATCGGTGTGTGGTCGCAGTGTTCCGAAGACATTCACAGAGCATCCTTCATGCTGTGCACTGTGCTGCCGCCCAGGGAACCTTGAAGAGCTGTCAGCGTGGAGAGACCGCCCACCGGAGAGGTGCCTTTTCCATTCTCCGGCTCCCTCTGCGCTTGTCATCTAGGATGGAGGCCCACGAAAATGGTGCTGCTGTACAGACAGGTAGGTCCACCTTTTCTGTCACAAACCATGGCGAGTGCAGTTATGGGCCCTGGTTTCTGAGCACCCATCTCAGGGACAACCCAGCATCCCCAGATGATGCAGCCCTGCTCTGAGTGGAAGAATGGGACAGAGGGCGGCTACTTACTCTGCAGATAAGCAGTGACAATGCTGGAGCAGCTACAAGGACCTGTACCTTGTACCACACTCCTTTCAGTGAGGGGCTGGCTCTGTACAGTGAGCCCTTGGACTCGGGCGTGGGGCCCCAAGCTACCAAATTAATGGTAGCAGTGGCTTTAGCACAAATTGGAGCTGGCAGCTCTGGGACAGTCCTTCATAGAAGTCTCTGTGATAGAAAATCACCACCACTGGTTGAATGAGACTCTTTCAGCGAATAATCTCTAAAAAGAGAAACCTTTCTGCACATGATTTCACTGAGACAGAACTGTCCATGAAGTCTGAAAAATGTATATTATCCTATACCAGAGGGCCCCAGCTGACACTAAATTCCACAATGAACCCATTTATTTGTAGATTCTCAGAGCACTCACTGTCTTCTCAAAGAGTGATAGTTTTTGGAGGCGCTACACTTAAAAACAAAAACACCCCATAATGAAGATCAGAGGCACTGACAGATTCTGTCACCCCCTGGGACAAGGGCCACAGAATCTGTCAGTGCCTCTGATCTGCATTATGGGTTTTGGTTTTTTTGTTTTGTTTTTAAGTGTAGCTCCTCCAGGCAACCCTCAGTGCTGCCCAGAGTACAGCAGCTCCCCTGCACCCCGCTTTTAGCCCTGCCTGGAGCACACAGTGCAGCACTCTGGTGGCAATTTAAAGGGCTGGGGGCTCCAGCTGCTGCCACAGTAGCAGTTTGGAATTACCGGCCCCAGGGCAATTACCCCTACCCCTAGTTGGCAAGCCTGACAGAGATTGAATATTTTGCTTGAAATGTAAAATTAAGCTCATCCTTAACTATGATGCTCTAACTGATGGTCTTGTAAGTGAGCGAAGGTGTTCAGAGCCGTTGCTGAAGCGGTCCTGTATGTGGCCCATCTGGCTTTGGCGCCAGTGGAGCTGGCGTTTGTGTCCGAGACCTTTAGGCAATAGGTATTTTTTGTATTAGCCGTTTACTGCCTAGCGGTTCGTTGCTGTGTGTGTGTCTCAGCAGTGACTCCCAGTTCTCCCGCCCCCCTGGGCATACTTCCACAGTATCCAGTGTTGGCAAATCCTACAGAATTCGACATCTATTGAATTCAGTTTGACAAACTGGCATGTTGAAAAGGTTCTGCCCAATATTGTTAACACATTTTCATTAGAAACAGACAGGAGAGCATAGCAACTGATTGGATTTATTTATTTTTTTTAAACAAACTCTGAAAAGTTTACTCCCAACAACAACAACAACAAAAAGCTGTAATATTATAAATGAACCTTTATTAAAGACACTTCAATGCCATTTGTTAGACACTTCCAATATTTTACATTTTTTTCAATGTACAATATTGTACCAAATTTTCTAATAAATAACTTTGTACACAAAAGTAATACTTCCTCTTTCACATTGCCTCTCAGAAGCAGCAGATTCACATATTTAGTGGAAGTAACAACATTAGACAGTTAACTTTATTAAAAATACATTATTTTCAAATGTTAGTGTGGCAAATGTGCTTAATATTTGCAACAGTGATGACATTTCTGCCAGCAAAATTGGTCAATTAAGTCATTCACATCTTCCTTGTGTATGCCCCACCACATCCTGCTGCTATTTTTATCTTTAGCATACATTCGAAAGTATATTTTTCTCAGTTCAGAGGACAAATACACAATTTGTTTATCACTATCACCCATCTCCTTCTCTTTTGATTTGCTGAATAGTTAAAAGTTGGCACTCAACATAATTAGTCACCTGCCACAAAGTGCAAATGTATCTACAGTTAGAAACTGGTCTAGACAGGTAGCTGGCGAAATTATGCCTTGCTCCATAAAAGCCAGGGTCAGCCTTGTCTTGGGCCACAGGACAGAGAGATCAGTTTGTGAAGGGTGGCTGTCTTTTAAAGAAGATGGACTTTGGTGATAGCTTGGAATAATATGGGTGGGTTGCTTTAGCCCTGATGTAGAAACATACTAGTTATTTAGTGTTGTCCTGGACATACATGCTTTTCTGAATCAAGGGCCTGATCAGTTCTCACTGCCCCACGCTTGCTGTAAGCTACTGTAATGACATGAACAGGATTTCCACCAGACCCTGCTCTGCTGAAACTGGCCTTTAGTTGCTTCTAAGGAAAAAAATGAAACAAAACGAAACAAAAAAACCCACCAACCTTTCCCCAGAGTAGTCATCACCAAAGTCTAGCAACCTTTGCAGAACTCAAGATTCCAAAGAACAGAAAACCAACCAACCCATCCATCCACAGGTTCCCATAACCAACAGAAGCAGCCTTACTAAAAATAAAAAGCTTCAGCCTTAAGTTATAAATGACACAGAGCCATGTGACCAGTTAGGGGTTTGTTTGGGTTTTTTTAAATCATGGATGAACTTAAAGACCACATAGCATGTAAAGCTTTTCCCTTTTAACTAGTGAGGCCATCTACCACCCTATACCCTTGTTTCTAAACCAGAATATTTCCGAATAGCTTGGAACTGCTGCATAAACAGGTAATCATATGCCTGAAATGAACATCTGCATGCAAGGAGAAAGCAATGTGTTATTGTGTGTATGTGTGTATATAGACATAGCGTGCTGCAGTTCAAGGGATCTATGTAGAGCAAAGAGCTTAATATAATGCCAGAGGGAAAACGGGTTAGGTGTTGCAGGCATAGTCTGCACACAGCCAGTATTACAGTAAGTTGGGGATGACGGGGGAGGGTGAATTCTGACACAGGTGCAAAAAGAAAAACAAACCCATCCCCAACTGCATGGTTTTTTTGTTAGAAATTTCAGCTTTCTGTTTTTCAAGTGTGCACAGTAGTTTAATTCAGCTTGCCTCTATAAATTACTGCAGAACAGTATAGACGGTCACCATAGACTATTTAACCTTTAGCTCTTCACAGCAGGTCTAAAGGTAATGGATTTTAAGTTCTTCCATAAAGAAAAAAAGAAAGTCAGGTTGCTATGTGTTACTTGTTCTTTTTTGGTAATTGCTTGGCTCTCCCTATAACCTCTATTTAGCGTTTCTTTGAAATAATTTAAGATCTCAGTTTAAACCTGCTAAGTGCAATACATTTCAGGGGGAAGGGGATTTGTGCTAAAATAACCCAATCAATGCTTGATTTAAAGGAATTTCCATTGCCAAACATGATAATTCCTTTGAAACAGCCTGGGTTTTTAAAGTTCTGCTTATGCATTAAGGCACCAGAATTCTCTCTCTTGAAAAATTTAACAGCAACCTGATACTGAAAATAATATTGCCAAAACTTTGTAAAGTTTCACTCAGTTATCCATGCACTAAAGATTAAAATAGCCTCTGTAAAAGATATATATATTTATATATAATATGAAAACTCTTATGTACAACTGTATCAAATACTTTTCTCTACACAATCGTCCCTTGCAAGTATGTGCTTCTTATGCAAGTCAACTTTTGAACTAGTAATACTTCTCACTGAAGTTTTAAACTATGTACACACAGGTGACGCTCAAGCAGGAGTTTGTTCCCCACAGAAGCTTGTTTCTCATACCTCATTTGTTTTCCTTTTCCTTTGAGAGGGTGTCCATTCAAGAGTTGAGGTAGAAGTAAGTAGCCTAGCTATTCTGTGCAAAAAAATTAGTAGGTTTGTTCATTTGCACATGGCAGTATCCCCGCCCCCCCTCAATCCATTGATCTTATTGGTGGTTTCAACTCATGAGTGGAGTCATGTAATTTGGGTAGGTATCCATTGGAAAGAAGAGTTTGTTTAGCTTCGGCCTCTCCCTGTACATCCAGTGATGTCAGTGACATTTCAGGTGTCCCTTTTAGCTGCTGAACTGAGTCTTCTGAAGGTGAAGCTTGCAAATTAAGGTTATTATGGTCTGAAGCATTCACTAAAGGCTGTGAAGAGCCTGTAAGAAAGTAAGGATGGTATAGAGGTCAATTAGCTGGTGCTGAGAATACCACTATTACTGCAACACAGAACAATCATTAAAAACCAACCACCTGCTATCCTGCTTTTACTACTAAAGCGTAACAAAAGCAAGGCACGGCCCCAAGAGGAAACAGGACATTTATGTCATCGGACTGGTACGACATGGTGGTGGGGAAGCGATCCCAAGCAAAATGTCTACCTTGTCTTTCCACATGCAGTGGCTGATTCATGCAGGACGACGGTGGCATTCTGTCATGGTTGCTGGGATACAGCGTACTATCGGTGTCCATTCTCTGACTGCTGGCAACCCTAACGCACTGTTGATGGTGAAGAGGGTTGCTGCCTCTGCTCTTGCTCCTACTTGGCTCTTTTCGGCTTAATGCATTTTGATGTGTGTTCTCCATAGTCTCAGCTGGCTGAGAATAATAGTCTGGATCCTTGGGGTAAATGTTGACATTCATACTGTCTGTACTTCCGCTACAGTCAGTGCATACAACCGGTAGGCCGTACCCTTTGTGGAAGGTCAGAAAAAGGCAACAATTTAAGTTAAGTACAGCCAGCTTGAAGCAGTCATCCCAGAACCAAAGAAGTTGGAGAAGGAAAAGACATCTCAAGCCACTTCTCTGTCTTCCTACCAATCGTGCTAAATCCTGCCCTTTTCAGAACTTTAGATCTCCCAGTATCCCTAATGGTAGCTCAAACGACTAGGTCTGGTCCTCTGTTCCACTGCACATATTTATTTCTGTTGGAGCCAGAAAGACACCTTACAGGTTTTATGTATTTCTCCTCCATCGCTATTTCCTACTTCATGGCTAAGCAGACAGTGCAGAGAAGGGAGGTGGAATTCTGCAGTGGCTGTTGCTGAAAAGGAGTATGTTATCTTTTTAGTACTGTTGTTTTTAAAGGGACATTGTCAACTGCAATCACAGTTCGATCTGAAAATTATTTTGCGTGCGGTTGACAGGAAGAACATCAAAAAGGACTCTGGTAGGAAGAGGAGGAAGTACTGTTTTCTCCCCTGGTTTATTTTGTTTATCTGCACTCGGTCAGTTTAGTTGTTTTTCACCATTTCCCTTAGAGAATCAGTTAGATTCCCATGCTGAGTGGCTCTTACATACAGCATGCGGAGAGGGAAAGTCACTTTAAAAATGTAACGAACACCACACCCACTGGCAAAGAAATTGAGGAGAAGGTGTAGTGCCCAAAACTACTTTTAACTTGATTTTTAAAATTCTAATTACTTTCAAGTTGACAGTCCCTTGATGGGGCCTCTGTTGAAAATGTCTAACACCTTCCACTTGAAATTGCTCTTCCCTGTTAGCAATGACCTAAACACCCAATCAAACTACAGTGGTGCTGATTAGAGTCATAAGTCTGTCCTTTCCTGGCTCTTCATTAAGATCAAACTATCGTTACAAAGAAATAAGCATGAGAAAAATAAACTTGTTTTAACTGCATCTGAGAATCACTCTTGGCATACTTTTGGGCAACGTATCTTCTCAGTTGTAACACTCTGACTTGCAAATTATTTCTGATCTGTGCTAACATGAAATAATCTTTGCAGATTCATGTGTTTGGTACCTGTCTTATCTGGCACAAGCATTCCATCCTCTGAGTCTTCTGTTTTCCAAGTGTCTTTACTGTATCCTACACATAGCTTCGGCTGTCTGCAAGCTACAGTGGGAGCTTCAACATCTGGACCTCTTCCACCATCAGTCTGACACACACCTATAACAAAAGAACCAGCTGGCTAAAGATTACAACCATCTGCTCTTTCAATTGCAACAGTCAGTCATTTAAAACAGCACAAGGGATTGCAATGGAAATGGCGGATAATTCTGAGTCGGTTTTTCAAGGACTTTTTTGGCTAATGATAATCCAGAAATTTAACCTTTCCACTTTAACACGTTGTCTTTTCCAATACTGTATGATGTTAGCTTTTAACCTGTAAGCACATTTTGGCAATGACAATGGGTTTTATATTAGAATTTAGTTGTGGAGCTACAGAACTAGCTCAGTGTTGGCCAACCCCATTCTTCCAGGCCTAAGTAGTTACTAAAGGAATCTGTTTTGATGAGAGAAATTACTACTGGGAAAGTAGGGCTGTCAATTGACCTGCATTAACGCCTGTGATTAATGCAGGACAGGATTAACACGTTACTCCTTTTAACGTGTTAATTGCAGGCGGTAATGCTGCACTGCCCCTCTGAAGTGCAGTTTTGGCGCTTTAAAGGGGCAGCACAGTAGGAACCTGGGATCAACAAGGGAGAGCCCAGGCTTAGCTGCAGACTCCAGCTGACCCCAGACTCCTGCAGTGCTGCCCCTTGGAATTGCCAGGGCGACCTTTCCAAGGGGCAGTGCTGCATGGAGCTGGGGTCAGCTGGGGACTCCAGCTGATCCTGGGCTTCCACAACGCTGCCCCTTTGAAACGCCGCCGCAGCATTTCAAAGGGGCAGCACACGCGATTAATCAGGATTACATTTTTTAAATCGCTTGACAGCCCTACTGGGAAAGGTGTTTTCTTCTGTGTCCGCTAAATGTGGGGCATGTCGCTGTTGGTGTCCCCAGTAGAGCACAGCAACCAAATATACAGATCTTCCAAATAGCTCACAATACAAGCAGAAGAGTAGCAGACACTAATGTTTCATTGATCCCTTGTCACGCCAAGAGTGGATACAGCACGTTCAACTCATAATCCAATTCATACCATTGTTCTCTATGTGCCCATTAGGCGGTTGGCTGCTGCTATCGACTCTGACGACTACCTCCTGTCTGTCAGAAAGAGTCCCCTGTGAGGACAGGTAGCTTGGCACATCAGGCGGTACGATGGTCTCGTCTGCAACAAGAGGTAAAGACAAATGTGAACCTCCAGCCCTTCTACCCAAGGAGTTTTTGATAGCGTCAGTCCCACTGACTTTAAAGGACCCTCAGAAGTGACCAAAGACTTTGGATGTCTGCATTGTTGGGTGATATTTTAAAGTGGTTTTTCAGACCACACTGAGCATCTGCCCTCGGTGGGCCCCTTTAGGGTGGCATGAGTTGAGTGCCTCAAAATTTAGGCACCACCAATCCCAAGGAACTTGTGAAAATCTTGGTGTCTTGAAAATGGGAGGTGTAGGTTCCTACATTTTAAAAAAGGGATAGAGAATAAGACAGAACATCTTATTGCTTCTATATAACCCATGGTACGCCCATATCTCGAATACTGCGTACAGTGTGGTCACCTCAGCTCAAAGACGACACATCAACAGTGGAAAAGGTTCAGAAAAGGGCAACAAAAATGACGAGGGTTTTGGAACGGGTCCCATACGAAGAGAGATTAAAAAGACTGGGACTTTTCAGCTTAGAAAAGAGGAAATGAAGCGGGGACACGATAGGGGTCTATAAAATCGTGACTGGTGTGGAAAAGGTGAATAAGGAAACGTTATTTACTAGTTCCCATAACATAAGAACTTGGGCTCACCAAATGAAATTAAAAGGCAGCAAGTTTAAAACAAACAAAAGAAAGTTTTTCTTCAGGCCGTGCACAGTCAGCCTGTGGAACTCCTTGCCAGAGGATTTTGTGAAGACCAGAACCATAACAGGGTTCAAAAAAGAACTAGATGCATTCATGGAGGTTGTGTCCATCAATGGCTGTTAGCCAGGCTAGGTAGGAATGGTGGCCCTAATCTTTGTCAGAAGCTGGGAATGGGTGACAGGAGAGGGAATCACTTGATTTCCTGTTCTGTTCACTCCCTCTGGGGCATCTGGCATTGGCCACTGTCAGGAGACAGGACACTGGGCTAGATGGACCTTTGCTCTGACCCAGTGTGGCCGTTCTTACGTTCTTATTAAGGAGATTGAGCCCACGGCTTTCATAACTGTGTGACTAGAGAAGACTGTGGCCTGCATGCTTTCTACAGTCAGAGAGCGGTTACAGCCTACCTGTCTCTTCAGGCACCCCTGCCAGGGCTCCTCTGAGCTGTCAGAGCGGCGGGTGCGCAATAATAATGGTTGATTTCTGCATTTTTAATAAGGGTTGTCAGTGGCTCAGTAGCAACAAACTCCATTTGTACCAGGCCCTGCCTCATGCAAACCCAGGCCAGAAGATGAACTGTAACAACTGTCCAGGAGGCTGCTGCGCAGGGCCCCGGCTTCAGTCTGATTTTATTTCAGCCGCTCTCTGATAAATATGCAATTACCTGAACATTATTATTCTGGCTCATGCCCCCAGCACGAAGCAAACAAGCAATTGCTCTGGGAGAGAAAAAAGGAGCTAGGAGTTGTACACTGCAGTTCCATTGCAAGGAAAGAAGCAGTTTCTTTTCTCTAGAAGAATTAAAATCATTGCTACATGAACGTATTAATTTTCCTGCTGCCTGAACTTAAAAGAGCGTCTCCCCGTTCATAGATTTACTATTTGCCATAGCAACTGGCCTTGTTTTTCAAACAGCCTTCACCCAGAGGGCAGCCCTCAGGTTAGAGCTTGGGTCACTAGGCCAGGTTCATCCCCTGAGACTGGTCTTCCCTTGGCCAGTCCTGTCCCACTCCCCTTCCCCCACCACAAACTATGCCAAATGTCAACTCAGATCTATCCAGCACCGCGTCCCTCCTTTTCCAGAACTGGCCCTATAACGACCTGACCTGCCCCCATTTAGAAAGGGGGCAAGCACGGCACTGCCGCAAGGGTGAAAAAAAGAAATGCCATGTCAGAGGGTTCCGCAGAAACTTTGCGGAGGGGAAGTTTGGATACAATGTTGTAGTTTCCGCAGGCCCCTCCAACCCTGGAGCTCCGTATGTACTGCCCCCGCTTGCGGAGAAGATTAAAGGGATACAGCAGCAAATCCCAGGAAAGGATCAGACAGGCACTCAGCAGCCTTGGCTCAGAGACCAGGAAGCTGCCCCACAGACTTACACTGACGATTCCCCCGGATCCCAGACAGCCTGTCCTCAAACTCTCTATCCAGAACTGTGGCCCCAGGGTAGTGAGGTCAGTACTCAAGGTGGAAACGGAGTTTCCTGTATCACCAGATCGCAACTTGGCTTCCGACAGCGGCCTGAGAAAACCTGCCAGGCTCCGAGTCAGAAGCTGGCTGTGGCTGGATGGAAGAGGACTTGTTGATCAGCCGAACTTTCTTCAGCAGCAAGTGACAGCTGGGAGCAGCTTCCTAAGCTGAACCAGGCCCATGACACGGGGACTCCGTCACGGAGATCAGCCTTGTAAGGAGGAGCTAGGGATGGCTGACCCCGCTGAGGGATGGCACGCAAACGGTTCCCCAGACCCAGGAGTCCTTGGCCAAGTTTGGCGCTTACCTGTGTTGGTGACACTGTATTCTTCACTCTTCCTTCTGGTCTGGTAGATGATACACACCCAGACCAAAGACGTCAGCACAATGCTGCACACCACTGCAATGGTGATAATCCCCACCGTCATCCTGTCCTTCCTGCAGCCAAGGGATTGCAAGATGCTGACCTGGCTGTGCGCCCGCTCTGTGCCAAGAGTGTTGGACATTTCACAGGTGTATTTCCCAGCATCCTCCAGCACAACATTCCGAACAATCAGCAGCTGGTTACCGGGGGTGAAATGATGCCTGTCCGTCACTATCAAGGGCTGGTCCCCTTTCAGCCAGGTGATGCGTGGAGGTGGGCTTCCCGTTGCTTTGCACTGAAGGGCCACCGTTTCACCTACCGACACGACGTGGTCTTCCAGTGGGTGGATCAAGGATGGCGTCTCTGCAGGGGTTTTAAGTACAAATATTAAGTTTCTGAAGGGGGATGTGATGATTCATCATCTAGACCAGCAGTTCCCAACCTTTTCCAGATGGGGACCCATTTTTACAATTCAGGAAGACTTGGTGACCCAAGGCAATTCAAAAATGGGAGGAGAAGAGAGAGTAGAGCCACCTGGGGAGACACTTGGCGACCCTTTTGAAATGTAATGGTGACCCATATTTAGGTCCCGATCTATAGGTTGGGAAACCCTAATCTAGGCTGAGCGAACCAACAAGCCTTTCTGCAGGAACAATTAGCCAAGTTCTACAGATTGGCTAAGCAACACAGGGTCTCAAATTCTAGTTGGACCTTCTCCACTGCACACCAATAGCATAACCTGCACCTTTATTTATCAGTTCTGCTTTAGCTCTCTTCCCATATCCTACACAAGAAACCTAGGCCACAGACTAATCCTCCTGTGTACCCCCTCCCTGCCCTGCAGAAGGAATAACAGAGGTCCCATATCAATAACTTGCAGGGCAGGCTGGCGGAGTTGAGTTTCTCCTACATGTTTTCCGTTGGCAGGAGAGGCATACAGCATAGCTTAATGAGTTTCCCCTTTAGAAGAAGTGGGATTTCCAACAGAAACAAGACTCACAGACTCAGGTATCTGGGTTCTCTCTGTCACCCCCAAACCCACTGCCTCATGACTAGGTCTCTGTGGCTTCAGACAACTCAAGCCTTCCCTACGAAAACTATTTTGGAAACTCAAAACGGGCCCTTTGCCTGTACTGTCTGGATCCCCAAGGAAGCAAAGCTTCTTGCCTAGTACAGTCAGGGTGGCGTTGGCCAACACGGAGCCTGCAGAGTTCTGCGCCGTGCAGCTGTAAACGCCCATGTCCTCGATCTTCACATCCGTGATGAAGAAGACATCATCGTCTGGCATGACGTGCATGCGGCGCTCCCGGGCTGCTGGGAAATCGGTGCCTCCGTCCTTCTGCCAAGCAATTTGGGGGACAGGGAAGCCATTGGCTGCACATTCCAGCCGCGCTGTTGTTCCGGTTCGGCTGGTGATGTCGTGGGGAGTCTTGGTAAACGAAGGCAACACTGAAAGAAAAGGGAGGAGGGGCAGGAGGGAGAGTGACAGACAGCTTTATGGACATGAAAACAGCCTTCCTGATGTCAGAGAACCTTCCTCCTGGACATGCTTCTGGGATCAGTTTTCAGGAGATGAACCAAATAAAAATCATCCTCCTTCTGAAGAGAAATGTTATTCGAGATGTTCCCTCTTTATAGCCCTTTCATACTTTCATCATTCCTGCTGGCAGAGAACCTACTCGAGTGATTGAAACCAATGAGATATGCCCGTGTTGAACAGTGGCATACATGCTTGAAGTTACGCTCATACTTAAGTGCCTGGCCAGGACGAGGTCACACAACCGGGGCCTCCCAGTCCCCTGAAGGATACGTAAGGCTGGACGACATTTTTACCTACAAGAAATGAACTGAACCCAGCCTGGCACTCACCGTTCACCATGAGCCGGGCCTTGTTGGAGTAGGTGGAGCCGAAGTGGTTGGTGATGATGCACTGGTAGCGCCCCTCCTGGGAGAAGGTGACGTGCCGCAGGTGCAGGACGGTGGTGTATTCCATCACTTCACCGTCCTTAGCCCGTGCATGGGCAAAGTTCTCGATCTCGGCATTATGAAGGACCTCGTTGTCCTTCTTCCAGGCAAATGTCATAGGGGAGCTGCTGCTGCTTGCGGCTGAGCAGGTGAAGCGGATATCTTTGCCGAGAACGGCCATCGTTGTCTCTGGCTGAATAATAATCTGGGGCTTGGGAAAATCATCTGGAAAAAAACAAACGGATTCAGCCCTGGATGAGGACACCAATCACTGTTACTGGTCACAATTCTTGCCATTTCCACCATAACAAGATTATTTTAGCAGCTGATGCCAATCTAACAAATAATGAATACATGTAATTGACATTTCTACACATTTGCCTTTACGTACTGTCGATGGGAAGATCAACTATCTACTTGCTTTTGTGAACGGCTTAACTAGAAGGAGCAGGCACCATATTTTTAGAGCGTGTGCATGCAAGCGTGCAGCACCTCGCAGAATGAGGTGCTGGTACGTGCACTGACTGGGGCTTGGTGCTATCCCAATACTTACACCATTGGTGCACAAAGCTTCAGTTCAAGCAATCAGAGCAAATCTGAAGTTCAAGAGCAAGTTTCAACCCTTAACGTTTCACCTCTAATCCAACCCTGCCCTCAACATCTTGTGGTAACCTGAAGTGGAGGTTCAAGTCATTGCTGTAATGGAGAAGCACAGGCATGATCGCACGAGACGTCTATGAACACCACTGTATTGGCCCATCACCCTTCTCATGCAGAAGCCTGTGACTGCGCCCCTCTGCCCAGGACAATCTTTGGTTTTAGCAGAGTTCCAAGCAGTTTTGTTTGTTGGATTCTGTGTAACACAACAGTGGAGTAACGTTCAATGAAACAGTGATGCCTCTGGAATGGGGGAGGACCGCTGGCTACGTGGCTTGGCAGCCAACTGAAATTGCAAAGCTCTCTTTAGGTTAGCAAGGTTGATTTTGCGACTCTGTGAGGATGTGCCTTGGGGACAGAGCGTTTGAGAACTCATCCTGTCTCCTATCAGACTGAAACAGCCAGCCTGGCAAGCCCATGGAGGTGGCCCATCTGCTCTGATCCTATGCGTGTTCACCCCGTAGGGATATATGTGCGCTCATCTCAGGTGCGGACGAAACGCAGGCTGAACTTTCACCAAGACACACACGTTTGCAAGGGAACTTTCAGAAGCTCCTCTGCTTTCCATCAGCTCAACTGGCAAGCTGAAAGACAGCTTAAAATCCACACCAGTGAACAAGACAAACCACACCGAGAGGTTCTAAAACTGGCGCCCCATTTAGTTTCAAAGGAGGAAAGCGCAAACAAGCGTGACTCCAACCCATTCTCCGGCCACAAGGAGAATGTTCTTCCCCTTGAATTGTTCCCACTTAAGAGCTAGGCTGTACATGTGTGTGCAGCTGTTCTGCATTTGCCAGGCTGCTCTGCAGGCAGACGGGGACGTAACGGCAGCAAGCCGCCGGAGGACAAGAAAGCAGTAGTTCTGAGCCAAGCAAATAAAAACCCACAAACACACCAGTGCAAATTTTAGCAATTGTCTGTTTCAGATGTAATGGATAAAACGCCCATAAAAAGAGCTTATATTTAAAGACCCTTCCCACCACAAATTTTTAAAACGTTTTGTTCTTCTCGTTGGAGGCACAAATGGGGGAGGAAATGGCAGACCGAACAACTGATGCTCACAGGGCTACCCTCTGAGTGCAAATTCACTGCTGAAATCCTGGCCCTATTAGCTCTTTAGGACTGGAGCAGCTGCGTTTATAACTGAACTAACTGCTAGGCCCCTGTGATTTAATACGCAGCGTGCCTTTTAAAGGAACTCCCTAGGTGCAAGCAACGTGAGGTGTGGTTGTGGGAAATAAATTGTAGCCAGTGACAGATTTTTAAAATGTAGGCTTAGGTTTGCTTTGCTGACACAAAACCTCCACCAACCGGGTCATACTCACTGAGTCTGGCAGTCACAGGAAATCTCTGCCTTTCACACAGCCTCAGACCCCACTTACCACACACAAAACTTTCTGTGGGCACGGCAAAAATGCTCTTGCTCTTTAGCGACTCGGGGTGGGCGCAGGTGGCTACCACAAACGGCTGCTGCTCCTTCTCGGCTAACCACAGCGGTAACCACTTCAGCTGGCAATCGCACAGGAAGCTGTCGCTGTTTATGTGGCTGGAGGGACACAGAAATGAAAACGCCGGCTGCATCTCTGGCCAGAGAAATGCTGCAAAGCTCAGAGCCCTTCAAAGCCCCTCCGGCAGGCCTCCCTTCCCCTCGGCTACCGATCAAATTAGGGTGATGGGGGAGGCTGCTCCAGTTCGTGCAGGCTGGAGCGGCACCCCTGCCTACCGTGGCCAGGCTGGATGGGTTCCCCCCACCCGTGGCACGCCCCATGGGGCTGGAGCAGCTCCCTTCCCATGGTGGGCAGGGGAGCTGCTTTACCTTTCACATTCCTACCCTCAGCATGACCAAAAAGGAAGAGGCCGGCAGGTGCTGTGCAGAAATAAATCCCGCCATGATAAATACATCCCACTTGTATAGTATCTTTCCTCCCCTCCCCTCTCAAAATACTTCTAGCCTTGTGCCAACATTCATTAACCCTTGCAGCAATCCTGTGAGGCAGTGAGTGCTGACAGCCCTGTTTGACACACTGATAAACTGAGGCAGGGACAGACCCCAAAAGGACGCTAGGAGCTGAAATCTCTTGGAGGATTTGGACCTGAGTAACCTGCCCAGGACACATGGATCTGTGGCGCTCGAGCATGGGACCCAGGAGCCCTGAATCCAAATCATCATTACACCTGCCCAAAGTGTCAAAAGTCTTTATCCGTGCATCCGATCCCCTGGTTTAATCGCCGAGTGTCAGAAGGGCATATGCTTGGGAGGTAGGAGTGCAGGAAGTGCTGCAGCACCCTCAGGTTTTGCACCTGGCTTCCCCAGCCTGGGGACCGACCCTGCTGTCGGCCTCCTCCAGCCCTGGGTTCCAGCCTCCATGTGGGTCCTCGGGGTCCTGTCACCCACCAGCCCCACAGGCTCCGCTGACCCTTGGGGGCCAGCTGGCCCTGCCACAGGCTCTGCAGCCTGCCCGCCCAGGGTCCTACTGCTGGCTCAGGCTCTGCTGTGGCTTCAGCCTGGGATACTCAGGGTTGCCAACTCACCCAGACTGGACACCATTTGCAACAATGGAGTCCAGTCCATGCAGTCCTGGAGAGTTGGCAACTTGGGGGGAGGGGGGGGAGGGAGAGAAGGGGGAGGTGCAGCTTAGTACCCCACACCCAAAATAGTTCCAGCACCACTGCAAAAAGGTTCTGTAAAGCTCTCTACTTACAGCCATTAGTTGTCTAGCTAGCCAATGTAATCCTTAGTGCATTTCCAATGCAGTCCAAGCAACATGTCTCTCTCCCTCCTCCTGTTTGTGCCCCTGCCCGACTAGGGGGCTCAGCTCAGTGAACTGTGTGTGTTAGTGAACTGCTGATATCCAGGGGAGGGGAGGACCAACAAAACCAGTGACTAATTCAAACAACAAAAATTCCACAGCATCCTAGAGGCACCTCAGTAACTGCTGCTAAGAAGAATGCTTAGAATTCAGAAATTATTGCTCTACCTGTTTAAGGCCATCAAAGGTGAGGCATTCGCTAAACAGACACAGTCACTTCAAACTCTGCAGAACTAGTTCCATAAAGCTAGGGCTGGGCTTTACGTGGTGTAAGATGAGAGATGTTCTCTACGCAATTTTTAAAGCACTCCCAGTCAAATTCTCCATGGCTACATCTAAGCGGGGCTACTTCAGAAGTATCCCAAAATAGCAATTCCGTATCTGTAAACGCTCCCGTTATTTCAAAATATATTTCGAAATAATGGGCACGCTATTCCGGCATCCCCTCGTTCCACGAGGGGTAAGGGATTTGTCAGAATAGCGCTTCATTTTGAAATAAGCTATTTCGAGGTAAGGGCACTGTGTAGACGCATCCTAACGGTGTAACAGCTCTCAGGTCAACAGTGCCCTGCACATGTACAGCAGCAGAGAATTTGGTCCTTATGGTGCAGGAACCTCTGACCAAGCACACCGTATACAAGTGACCATTAAAGTTTCATCTCTAGAACAGCCATGTTCAGGCAAAGGCATTTCTATGGAACGTCACTCTCTGCAGAGAAGCAATGCAGGTTTGACTTAAAGGAGCAGCCCCAAAAGGTCACGCCGAGGTCATGAACTACACATTAACTATACTGTGACTGGGGGCAGGATTTGAGCTAATCAAACACTGCAGCTTAACCTTTAGCAGACTGAGCTGGGGATAGGCATCTGTGTTACGGATGGTAAAATGCATTTAATTATGTAACCGATGGGAAGAAACCAATGGTCGCACATGGGGCGGCAGTCGGCTCCCCAGGAGCTGGTGTGCACTGAGAGCTGGCTTGCTCCCATGTGTACAAGCTCTCACCTGACTGTCCGCACTGCTGCCTCTGCTACCTACCGGGAGCCTGCATGTAACCGTGATGGTTAACCAATGAGCCCAGGGTCATCAGTTAACCGTGTACATGGTTGCACTTTCACATCACTAATCTGTGTGTAGGCACATGGCAAGAGAGCCCTAGCATTGTGCAAAAGTAGCAGTTCTGATAACACCCAGGTTTTTACAGCTGACACTAGATAATCCACTCAAATGTCAGCACTGTACACAGACCCTAACCATAGTTAACGGAAACACAGGTGGGCCACCAGGATTCAGTAGGTCACAGAGAGCTGTGTAAGAACAAAAGATCACGGACCTAACAGGACTGGATTTTCTGAGCGGAGATGGATACATGCCACTCCCCGTTCCTACGATCTAATTTCACTCGCTACTAAATGTGAGACGTGTGCATCCGGGACATCTGCTCAAGTGTAGAAATAACCCGTAGGGAAGGTTGGCGGAGAGGGAGGAATGTAGGCCGTTTAGATTGTTTCCAGTGGCGTGTCGTACATGTGACCGATGTGGGACGACTCACGTACAGGATGAGAAAGACCAGTCAGTGCAGGTTTAATGGTACATCCAGTCCAATTACTTACAGCTGCTTCAGGTTCTTCATCTTAGCAAAAGCATCTGGCTGGATAGACCGGATTGCATTGTCCCTGAGGTTCCTGCCGAACAAAACCAGAGGCACTTTCAATACAAATACATGCTACAGTACCATCAGGAGACCCACATCTTCTCTCCAAGCTAAAGAATGGCACACACGTTTTATGGTACGCAAGTTGCATAATCAGGGATGGTGCGTAATTGTACTACTGCAGATCTATACTGTACAACACACTTGGTAATTCTGAGTTTAGACCGCACAGCTCACCAATGCAAGCCATGAGAAGCAAGGGAACAAGAATCTTTCAGCACCTCAGCTACACTTTACCATCTCAGCTTAAATGACCTCCACCAGTTACAGCTTGCTCTTCTACGCATCTCCTGCCTCCTCCCGAGCACCCAGCAGGCAGCTTGACTTCCAAAACAGGTTTATTGGTCATAGAGCAAATCTTCAGCAGGTGGAAATCTGTGTTGCTCCATTATCTTCAAAACAGTTATCCTGAATAAGAGGACTGTATCTATGTCAGGGGTGGGCAAATACCGGCCCATGGGCTGGATCTGGTCCGTCAGGATTCACCCCAGGTGGACCCCTACCCCGCTGTATTTACCTGCGACTCCGCAGGTATGGGGGATCACAGCACCCACTAGCTGCAGATCACCATTCCAGCCAATAGGAGCTGCAATCCCCCCTATCTGCACAGGTGCAGGCAAATATAGAGGCAGAGGCCCACCAGGGGCAAACCCTGGTGTAGCCCCGTCGTTTTATTGCCCACCCCTGGTCTGTCTGCTTAGTACAAGACCTTGTCTATGCTAATCCCTTCCACTGATCTAATCTACTTGACTTCAGCTATGCAATGCACTTACCATGGAGCCTTCTGTGTGGGAAGGTCAGGGGAGGGCGGCTGCTATCCCATCGACACCGGCTACTTTTCTCGTTCTGGTGGAGTACCGGTGTCGATGGGAAGAGTACTTTGGAGATCTATTTATTATGTCTATGTAGACATGATAAATCCATGGCTGGTTGATCGATCGCTTCAGCATCAATCCCCAGTGTACTGAAGACAAGCCCTAAATGTTCCAATGGGGCATAGGTCAGAGCGACATTGTTAGCAAATGTGTTGGGGGGTGGGGGGCAGGGAATATGGTTGTTTACTTTAGGTTGTCTAAAGCTAGTGTGAGGAAAAGGGGGCAAAAATTTCCAAAAAAGAAGCATTCTTAAATGCTTCCCTTTGCAGAAGTTCATCAATATTTTACAAGAAAAAAAATCATTTGTCCTTTGAAGAGGGATTATGCCAAAATCTGGACTCTAAAATCAGTCACTCAAGCCTGAAACAACAGGAGTTTAGGACTGCTTTAAGTGCAAATGCAACACAGAGTCATTACTGGCCTCTCCGAAACATACTTGCCCTTCACTGTTTCTTTTGGTGCTAGTGGCCGAAGAATCAACATGGCCAACATCCAATCATACAGAGCAACAAAATATTTAAACCTGACTAAATTTGTAAGAGGAAACTAATGATAAATCACTGCGGGAGGCATCAGCCCTGGGAGGAGACGGGCAAAACTGCTTAGCTGTAGCCAAACTAGCTTTCTGCAAACAGCTGAAAAAATTTCAGAAAAAACTGAATGAGACATTTTGTTTCTGTATCAGAAGCTCGTCATTTTCAACATGCATTGTCAGGGAGTTTGGAGGAACGCTGAGCGGGGAAGGGACGGCCGGGTCTGAAATACGGCTTTGCTGCAAACAGTCTGCAGAGTGACTGTGTTATGAGTCAAGGAGATATTTATCCCAATGCAAATAAAAAAATTAAGGGCATGCAAATTTGCCATATGGTCTCTAACTTTGTTCCTGGCACAAAAAAAGGCCAAAGTTGAAGCTGACTTATAATGAGAAGGAAGCAGCTGGCCCCCACAAATGGACTGGCTTCTCATTTTACAAAGACGCTATTAAATTGCTAGCAGGCCTCCTCAGCCATTTTTGTCAGGCCCCGTTCCAACCGGCAAAGGCTGGTGGTTTACTCACAGGTGCTCCAGGGCCTCCAAGCCTGAGAACGCTTTCTTGGCCACGGACTTGATCTTGTTTCCAAACAGAGTTCTGCAGTTTCCAAACATCCAGGGCCAGATATACCGAGAGAAAAGGCAAAAGAAAGAACACAATTAGCGTGACTGTATCTGATAAAGGTGTCCAGTGGAAGGCCCTGGAAATCTGAACTGCACAGAGATTAAAGGGCTGAAGCGTGCCCGTCTTCCCCTCCTGAAATGAAATACTTTTATCTGTATCACAATTTAATAGTGATGACAGTTTGAAACGGAATGTGCCCTCTCACATAAAAAGACAGGTCTGTGATGCTACTTGGAAATTGGCTTGTTGAGTAACAGACGGTCCCCTGTATTTTTGATGGACAGTTGTGAACAGAACTAAGCGAGATGCCAGTTTAACGAGATATAGGGCTCTTGCCACAACACTTTCCATTTCTGACCTTGAGTAGAAAAGGAATAAAATTATTCACTGGGAATTTCAGCCCACATACAGGAGCTGCGCAATCTCTAATGGGGGCAGAGTCTCTTTATGCATGTTTGTAAAGTGCCTCGTATACCACAGGGTCCTGAGCACATGGGGTGAGCCCCGTCCCAGGGGACAATGAGTATGTTTTCAAATGTCCACCATCGATCCATACTCCTGCAGCACAACATTCGGTGCGAATAAGCAAGAGACGATCGGTGTTACTTGCAGAACGCTGCCAGTTATAATGCTCACAGCACAATCTTACAAAGTTCCCATTTTCTATAAATATTCAGAATTGGCAATTATCAGGAGAAGCATTCAGTAAACACCCAAATGCCTGTCTCAACAGCTCTAACCAACAGCAGGAAAGGTCAGTATTGAGAAGGTTTCTCCACAGCTCTTGCTATGCAAGGTACATCTTTTAGATGCATTTGTTGCAGCCTAGTTTTCAAGGGCATCCAATCCAGCAGTTTATTGACTGATCAGCTGTAGAGTCTGGCAACTCTGGGAAATTTGCAGGAATTTGTATTGCAAGTCCCACAAAACAATCTCCCAAAAGTGTCTGGGTAGTTCTGAAGCAATCTCCTCGAGTTTTGCAAATAGCACCCTGGAGAGCCCAGACCAGTTACTCGATAGGATGCCACATAAAACTGATGGCATACTGGAAAGATGCCAAAATTAGAACTCATTGCCCTGGCTGGGTGAATAAGCAAGGAGACCGAACAAAAGACAGGAATGCAATTACTTAGGGTGGAATTTGTTGGCCTTGCAACAGCCAGTGGTGGGCAACCTCTGGCCCTTTGGGGTTTTAGGTGTGGCCCACAAGACATTTCTTTTACCATTGCCGACGCCCAGGGTTGCCAGATTCCGCTGGTTTTAATCCCCATAGTTTTTTCCTACCGGTATTACAAAAGTGACACACACTTAAAACATGGGCACATGATGTGAGGTGCGTGATTATTGCATGCAACATTGTGAGAGCCATATGCTCCCTCTGCATCCAATCAAAGCGCTGCTAAGGTTCCATCAGCATCCCCACAAATTCTAGGTACACCAACACCGTTAGCAACACTGCCCTATCCGGGGAGACCATCTTGGTTACAACAATCTTGCAGCCCACTGAGATGGAGGGCCACTCATGTGGCCTGCTCGCTAGCCTACATTGCCCCTCAGTGGTATAGAACAATGCACGGCTGGAAGGCACAGAGTCACCACAGTAATAGTGGGCAGGGAAGGGGGCACCCAGCACTCCAAAGCCCTGGATCATTTACAAAGGTCTGTGGCCCCTGGAATCATGGGTGCAGGGTGGAAGTCTGCCAGTGAACAGACAAGCCTCTGTTCCTTAGGGCTAGTGAAGTGGTGCGTAACCTTTTTTCCACCATGACCCCCGCGCCGCGGAGGCTGCCAACTGCCAGGCCCAGCCCCCAGCCAGTTGGATCTAAGCGCCATGTGGCTGCCAACGGCCAGGCCCAGCCTCGCTTCCTTCTTACCGGCTACTCCGATAGTGGGGAATGAGGGTGGGTATTGGAACACCACATCTCGAAGAACACCAGTTACGAGAACAGGTAACTGTCTTTTCTTCTTTGAGTGCTTGTTCACGTTGATTCCACACAGGTGACTCCCAAGCTGCTACCCCATGGAGGTAGGGTTGGAGTTAGGAATTCTGGATTGATGCACTGCCCTACCAACAGCTGCCTCCTCCCTGGATAATTTAGTGCTAGCATAGAAGGCCATAAACATATGACTAGAGGACAACGGGCAACCCTACATATCTCCTGGAGGGGAACTTGCACCACAAACACAGTCAGTGAGACACGCGCTCTAGTCGATTGGCCTGTGACCAGTGGAAGAAGAAACCCCTGCTGGGTCCAAACAGGTGCATCCATGACTATATGCATTGCACAGAGACAGGGTCTCCCTGCATTTGCTCCGCTATCACCACAAATAGCTGCGTGGACTTTTGAAACGGCTTAGTACGATCTATGGAAAAAGCCAGGGCTCTCCTTACATCTAACATGTGCAGCACTCTCTGCCTCGCGCTGGAGTGTGGTTTGGGATAAAAGACTGGGAGGAAGATCTCCTGAGCTAGATGGAATTTGGAGACCACCTTTGGTAGGCAGGACGGGTGCACTTTATCCCTGTGGAAAACCGTATGGGGGGGGCGCGGAGGTAAGCGGGGGGGCTCTGAGAAGAGGGCCCTCAATTCAGACACTCTCCTTGCCGAGGCGATAGCCACCAGGAAGGCCACTTTCATGGAAAGATGACGCAGTGAGCACTCAGCCGTAGGTTCAAAGGGAGGACCCAAAAGTTTATCGAGCACCAGATTTACATCTCAAGTTGGTACAGGCGGACGATAATACGGATACAACCTGTCCAATCCCTTCCTAAAGTGAGCTACCATGGGTTGCCCAAACAGGGAACAACCTGAGTGAAAGGCAAACAGAGCCGCCAAGTGCACCTTCACCGAAGAGGGTGCCAGACCCTGTGTCCATAGGTGCAACAGGTATTCTAACACCACTGGAATGAGCGCACACCTAGGGAAGACTCCCCTCTCTGCACACCAGGTAGAAAACCTTTTCCATTTAGCCAGGTATGCTGCCCTGATAGAGGGCTTTCTACTGCCCAAGAGGACCTCCTGCACCTGCCCAGAGCACTGAAGCTCTAGCAGATTGAACCATCCAACTTCCATGCCATTAGATGGAGTGAGCATTAGAGAAGAAGACAGACCTGGGTTTCTAAGTTGACCTCAGGATGACTATGAGCCACCAATGTGATGTAACCACAAAAAAGGTTCATGCGATCCTAAAATGCCTCAGGAGAGGAATTTCCAGTGGAGGTAGGGAAGTGTTATTACCGTTATATGGGGCACTGGTAAGACCTCATCTAGAATACTGTGTCAGTTCTGTGTGTCCCATCCTAAGAGAGATCAATTCCAACTGGAACAGGATGAAAATACAGGCTACCAGGATGATCAGCAGACTGGAGAACCTACTTTTACAAGAGGAGCCTTACGGAGCTTGGCTTGTTTAGTCTAACCAAGCGAAAGCAGAGGGGAGATAAGACTGCACTCTCTGTACTTCAGAGGGATAAATATCAGGGAGTGAGAGGAGTTATTTAAGGGCAACACTGGCACAAGAACAAATGGGTATTAACTGGCCATCAACTACTTTAGGCTTGAAATGCGATGAAGTTTCTATCCATAACAAGAATGATGTCCAAGGGCAGCAAAACTGAGTTTGATAAGATTGCCTAGAGTGGCGTTTAGCCAATCTGGGACTCCTGGCTTACTTACAGGACCCGTAATGGAACGCTTGGTGGGTGTGCTGAGAGTGTATTACTGTGAATTCTTTCCCTGCTGTGTGGCGGGTGGATCTTGCCCACATGCTCAGTCTAACGTATCTAACAGGAGGTCCTGAAGGAATTACTCCCTAGGTCAGATGGGGCAAAATCCCAGGGTTTTGTGAGGGTTTTCCCTTTCTCAGCAGTATGGGGCACAGATTCCTTTATGTGTTGAACTAGAATAAATGGTGGACTCACTGTAACCTAAAATCTTTAAATCGTGAATTTAAAGCAATCCGTAACTCAGCCAGAGATTATAGGTAAGGTCACAATTATGTCTCAGAGGTCACGGGTTCCCAGTGGGTGAAAAATCAGATTTTTAAGATCTAAGATTCACTGTAAAAGGTGAGCAGAAATCTCCATAATGACCAAACTCAAGGGGTCAGCCTCATTCTGAACATTAACGTCTCGATTCTGATGGACTGTTCCTAATCCAAGGAGCTCAGGAAAGAGATTTTCACCACATGGGAAGTTCTGCAAAATGGGTTGCAAATGAGTCTGCGTCTGAGAAAGTGTGTTTTTGCCCATGATAGCTTATGCCCAAAGAAATCTGTTAGGGTGTGTCTACACTGCAACACTAGTTTGAAACAACTAGCGCTATTCCGAAATAACGTAGTCCGCGTCGACACAGCAGGCAGTTATTTCGAAATAGTGTCAAAATACTGTCAAGCTGGAGGACTTCTTACTCCGACTCCTGTAACCCTCATTGTACGAGGAATAAGGGAAGTCGGAGGAAGAGTGTTCTATTTCGAAATAAGCGCTGAATAGACTCTCCCTATTTCAAAATAAGCTCAATTTGAGTAGCTTATTTAGAGTTAAGCCCTGCAGTGTAGACGCATCCTTAGTCTTTTAAGATCCCACAGGATTCAAAATTAGCTTAGCATAAAACATCTTCAGAGAGTTTGAGCCCAATTCGCCAGATTTTTTTTTTTTTTTTTTTAATAATAAAGGACAATTAGAAAAATAAAGACAGCTGCTATAGGCTGTGTCCTTCATGGCTGATAAAAGGCAAACGTGTGTACAACCCATTTTTCAGAACTTCCTCTGTGGTGAAAATATCTTTACTGAGCTCCTTGGATTAGGAACAGTCCATCAGAATTGAGATGTTAACCCCTGAGTTTGGTCATTATGGAGATTCCTGCTCACCATTTACACTGAATCTCGTTCCTTAAAAATCTGACTTTTCCCCACCTCTACATATATACTGTGCAACTAAATGGGTATACATGGGCACGCAGCTATTCTGTATAGCCATGTATATGAGAAATACATAGAAGTGTTAATAAGCAGCTAGCGAACACTCCTGCAAACTCTCAGAGATTCGTATTTCCCTACGGCCCCCAAATAGCCACTTTTCTAATTACAAAATTATTATAAACCCAGTGACCCTCTTCAAAGGGATCTGGTATTTGGGAATGGAAGCGCAGGGGCACGCAGCTCTGCACTTAGCCAGTTTACGCCAAACAAAGGAAGGCTCTCCCACTGTAAAGTGAGTCAGCACCCGTCCCTCCACCCCATAATTAAAGACATATAATGACGCCGTGCACGAGCAGTTCATTAGAAAGTACCATTTCCCCCCTCTGCACCTGCAGGAAGGTCTTTCAGTGAGTGAGCCATCAAAAACCGGTTAAATTTAGCAGCTTGAATAATTAGGGGACCGGCGGCTCCCCACTGATACTTTTTATGCTTCAGTGGTTCTCGGCTCCTTTTTCTGAGGCCATGTTTTAATTTAGACCTGCCTTCTCCATTCTGGAGAGCTTCATCTATAATTCAGGGAAGGCTACAGTGACCGGCCTCCCTGCCCCCTCCCAGTTTAACACCTTCATTATGCTGAACAACACTCTCGCTGCTAAATCCTTTCAGAGTCTAATCCCCGGCAGATCAAAGGGGAGCAGCTTTTAAGGCAATCTCCACAGAGCTGAGGTAATTATTAATTCATTGGACGGTTTCCATCTGAAGTGTCATTTATTTTTTGTATGCTAATGCGTTTAAAGCCCATTGACGGTTTAAACACCAACCCTAATGCCACACACTGCCACCCTTAGAGCAGAGGCCGGTATTTTTTTTTTTTTTTTAATTAAATTTTGGGAGCAGAAATAATCCTTAATTGAAGCCCCAAGACAACTCCCAGCTTGAGTGGTGATGGATTAAATTAGGCCTTTTTGAGGTGGGAGGCCTTGAATGTGAGCAAAATGCCTCAGGAAAGGCAGCGAGATTATCAGCACATTATGAGCAGGTTTCCATCCTTATGTTTTAAAGCACAGTGACTAATCCAAACAGAGACCCAATAGTCTATCCATCCCTTCCCCCAAAACCAGCCACAGTCACATGATTTCTCTGCCACAGCCCCTCACCTATGACTCCCTCCACTCCAGTCTCTTCTTCCGTGATCTCTCCGTTGGCCCTTCCTCAGGCCTTAACCTTCTTTATCCCCTAAACCTCTGCTCCCCGCTCCCCTACCTCCCAAGAGCTCTCCCCTTGCTCCTGTGCCCATGCCTCTGAAAGAAGCCCCCGCCCATGAAGACTTCCCCAGCACAAGGTTCTTCTTTATTCCTACCATTCTGCCAAGCATCCCACCTTTCCACTCTCATCTACTCCCTGGCCCACAATCCCATTTGCTAAAATCCACCCTTTGACTCCCTCCCATCACACAGTGCACCCCGGGCACGTCAGCAGCAGAGACAGCAATGAAGGAGGTGAACACTCAAACAGAAGCAAGAAGTAATAATTGAAAGCGACTCCTCAATTAGTCACGAGCCATCAGAAACTTGCTGGACAGGATTGATTCTAGACAGCTGAGTTCAAAGATCCTTCCTTCCCCATGCAATCCCCCAAAGAGAAAAGGAACAAATACCTGCAATATATATTTTCTTGCATGTCTCTCTCAAACTGAATCAGTTTTCTTTTTATCCCTTTAACTGTTCTGGCCCAATCCCAGGAGCTCTAGGGTACTTCTAGACTGCAGGCTTCTTTCAAAAGAAGCCTTTTCAGAAGAGATCTTCCGAAAGAGAGCATCCACACTGCCAAAGCACATAGAAAAAGCAATCTGCTTTTTCAAAAGAGATCGTCCACACTCATTGGATGCTCTCTCGCATGTAAGCTGTGATTACTGTGTGCGGAGTGGCCAACAGGGCACTTGTGCTTTTTCCTGGAGGCCTCTTCTTTCGAAAAAACTCCCTCTTCTGAGTCCACCCATGCCTTTTTCTGAAAGAGCTCTTTCAGAACAGGCATTCTTCCTTGTAGAATGAGGTTTACCAATGTCAGAAAAGCCCTGGGTTCTTCGATTTTCACTGCAACTGCGGTGTGGACGTAGGTGAAGTTTTTTCAGAAAAATAGCCATTTAAAAAAAAAAAAAACCCCTGTAGTCTTGATGCACCCCTAAAAATATCACTCGTAAATAAAACTTCCCACAGACAGAGAGCACCATTAAAGAAACTGGGAAGTCATTTCTTGGGGGGTGGAGAGGAAACGGCTAACACCCTACGAGACAGATGTTTGTACAATTCACTTAAACTATGAGGTGTAATTAAGCGTAACCCTGAGATGTTTCTCTTGTTTAGTATTGCTTTTTCATTAGAGGCTGAGCATCAGGGAGTGTGAAAGGAAGCTTTCTTTTTCCCCTTGCTTTTTTGTAAAGTGCAACTGATCTGGGCGAAATCTTACAGGGAGCAAACACATGAGCTTGTTTCTACCACTGCTGAGCATGTGAATATTCAGCTGCTCTAGCAGCATGGGGTTCACGCCTACAAAAGGAAACCATGTGCTCCTAGGAATGGCATTTATTCCCATGTAGTGAGTCTGGGGGGCTGTTCTCTCTCTTTCTTCAGATTTTTCCCTCTTCCCAAAGAACAAAGTCTGAACAAACCTGCTCCACCCACGCCCACCGCCTTCCCCCAAGGAAGGCAACAAACTTCTAAAAGCTGGGGCTACTCACAGCTTGCTTAGGTTATCCAGGCCCATAAATGCCCCGCTGGTGTCTTCTATTGTGCCTGAGATCTCGTTATGGTCCAGGTCCCTGGGGAGAAGACAAAAGAAAGCTCAATCAATTTTTCAGTCCTGAGCTCGCCAGTAAAGGGAAAAGTTTGGAAGCAGCTTACAAAGAACTTCCCATTTTGTCCTTGCTGTGCATCACTTTTAGTAAGTCTAGCACTGCGGCTTAGCCAACCCTTGACTTTTCTTGCACTAAAGGGAGAACATGAGGCCATCAGTAATTGAAGTTTGCCAATCTGATCCTCTTTGCCACTTTAAAGAGGACCTCCAATGGATTTTTGAAATCTGGATTTAAGGCCTTCTCTAATTCTTTGTGCTGGATGAAGAAGTCCATGTGTTTGGCAGGTTTCCCCTCGAACAAAGAGAAACTTCCTCAAAAACTAAAACCAAAACCACCAAGAATTGTCACAGGAATGGTCAGGTGCAAGATCCATCTAGCTGAGTATTGTTTTAAACAGGGGCCACTATCGAATGCCTTGAAGGAAGGTGTAAGAATGGCAAGTCATATAGAAATTCAGGATAATCTATGCTCCATATTTGGTCTCATCCCGATGTCCAATAGTCAGATATACTGGCTTAAACCCTAAAACAGAATCTCTTCCAGAGTTTTGTTATATTTAGCGTGGCCACTCTAGATACTCTTGTCAGCCATAAAAAAGTTCAGTCCTTGTTACATTTTTGGTCTCCATGACTTCATGTGGCAATGAGTTCCACAGTCTCATACCTTGCTTATAGAGAGAAATTTAGGCGCATAATTACAGAGTTATAACTCCCCATAAAGAGGGCCCTTTTCCTGTTTATGTTCATTAGTTACTGGAGTTACATAGATATTAATGAAAACAAGCAAACAGAAACCACCACATTTTTTAAACCGTTTGACTAAAACGCCTCTCATCTCTCCCTTCAAGCTCCAGGCAGTAGAATTCAGCAGACAGACCTATAAAATTTCTAATGCTCTTTTAAAACAGAAAAAAAACCAAAGGAAGAATAAATACACTTTTAAGCCTTTTAACATCACAGGGAAGGCAAAAAAAATCCACTAAACAAACCCGCATCCCCCACAAATCCACTATTTTCTTTACACCTTAAAAGGTTACTAGAACAGTTTCAATAGGGTTTTTTTTCTTTTGTAAATGTGTACAATACACAGTCACATGATATGAGAACAGAAGAATCCCATTAAGTGCACATAACCCTCTACAACTTCCTTAGCCATCTATGACTGAAGTTTTGCCATAGTTACCCAAACTAACTGTCGTCTTTGTTGCTAGTCCTGATTCCTTGGCTTTTCAACGGGTGCATCTACACAGCACCCTTAGCTCGAAATAACCTATGCAATTTACGCTATGTAAATTGTGTAGCTTATTTCAATGCTATTTCATAGAATCATAGAGCTGGAAGAGACCTCAGGAGGTCATCAAGTCCAGCCCCTTGCCCAACGCAGGACCAACCCCAACTAAATCAACCCAGCCAGGTCTTTGTCAAGCCGAGACTTAAAAACCTCTAGGGATGGAGATTCCACTCCTCCCTAGGGAACCCATTCCAGTGCTTCACCACCCTCCTAGGGAAATAGTTTTTCCTAATATCCAACCTAGACCTCCCTCACCTCGAACTAGCTTATTTAGCCATTTCAAAATAACTCGTTATTCCAAAATTCCCCTTAACCCTCATGGAATGAGGGTTGTCAGAATAAGCCGCCTGTTATTTCGAAATCATGGACTGTTTCAACAGATGCAGAGTAACTATTTCGGGATACTTCCAGTATCCCAAAATAGCTCCACAGTGTAGACGTACCCAACGTAAATTACAGTTGTGAAAAGAAGTGACCCTCAGCCCAAAATGCCCATTTTTTAGCAGGTGTCATTTTCGGACCTGTGTCCCCCGTCTCAACACAACACCAGCTGAAGCAGCATCACTATGTGTCAGTATGATCTGTGGGTAGAGCCACGCCAAGCGGATGGCAGAATTACAATGTTGCAGGACATGAGCAAGCAGAACGCTGCAGTGCAGCCAGGAAGAGACAAACAAGAGTAAAGGAGAGGCTGGGTCTGGGAGACTCACGGTGACACCCTGCAGGATGTCGGGAGGCCAGGGTTGCATGAATTGGATTATAAACGTTTCATCTCTTAGGATCCCGTATTTTAATTTCTACCAGTTGCACAGTGCACTTTAACTAACCTGCTTGCAGCTTAGGCCCTGTTTTCTGGGACACATGAACAAACCCTCTCTTCCTGGAGATTCGTTCTGAGGCCAATTCCCCCGCCCCCTCTAGCCCTGTCACTGTACTTGGGACCGCTAGCCTGGCCTCTCCCCAGTCTGAGCGGAGACAGGCGGGAGCTGCTGAGAATGTTGGCAATTTCTGGCACGTTCTTTTATTGAGCGAGTGTCACCGTGTGTTTTCTTAAAAGGAAAAGAAAAGTGGCTGGCTTGTCCTTGGGCTTTCTCTCCAAAGGAAGCTCAAAGGCTTAGTGTTGGGGGTGAGGGGGAGAGCGCAGAAATGTGAGTTTGGGTTTTTTTTTCAAATGGATGAAATACAAAAAGTGAAGAGCCTGGGCATTCTGTCCCGCCTCGCTGTGTATTCAACGCCTCTTCTCTCCCAGCCCCTGCTGCCAATTTCCTATTGTTTCTGGCTGGCTGAGCTTGAATGCGCGCTGCCTTGTTAATCATTATGCTGCGAGGTCCCCAGGCCTGACCTTTGCGGAACAGCGCCACATTTCAGCCGTTTCACACCCACCAAAGGCTCCTCAACAATAGGCCATAATTAAAGCCGGCTCGGGTCTTTTTCACCAGGTGCCCGACCCAAGAGCCTGCCTCTTGATTCAATTAGAGCTCCCTCTCTCTTCCCCTTGCACTGGGCACAAAAGAGGCTCCCCATCCGCTGCAGAGGGCACAGAGCTCCCCATTCCCACATTCCTCTTTGCAAGCCCTTCGTCCCCGCATTGGCAGCTGCCTGGGAGAAGGCCCTCTCTGAATGCCAACGGGCTGAAAGGCTTATGCTGAAAAAAAATCACTCTCAGTTGCTTCCTCCCGTGTGAAACTCAAGAAAGGAATAAAGAAGATGCGTGCGGTACAGTAAACAGGGAAGGGAAAGCGCCTCCGTGCTCGCTTCCATTTCCATCCATCCAAGCGCAATGGGGCTCAGGGAGGAGGAATACAAGTACTGAGCTGTGTGTCTGCCCAGGAACATCACTGCCGTGGAAGGCTGCACAGTCAAACCTAGGGTGAGGGGGGACTTCACGGCAGTGGAGATGGAAGAACCAGGCCGGCCAGAGCCTCAGCTGGTGCAAACAGAAGGAGCTGCGTGGAGGACGCTGGAACAAGCTGCTAAGGGAAGGGACGGGTTCTTCCTCTCAAACGAGCTGCCTTGCTGGTTCAGTGGTTCTCAAACTATGGTCCACGATCATCTTGCAGGTGGGCTCGGGGCTCCCCCTCCCTTGCCACGAAGAGTCTGTCCTGGCGCTCCAGCCCTGCAGTTCCCCCTCCCCCGCAAGGTTGGAGCACTAGTGCCGGTTTCCCGCTGCAGGGGTCGGGGGCCGAGCCTCGCAGACGGGATCCAGCGCGCGGAGAGCGGAAGCAGCTCTGGATGCTGCTGCTTCCCCTGCCCCCAGCTGGGGGAATGGCACCGCAGGAAACCACTTGCCTGGAGGCTTCCCCTGCTGCTCCCATTGGCCAGAATCATAGCCAATGGGAACTGCGGAGGGCGGTGCCTAGAGGTGACAGGAGGCACAGAGACAGTTAAGCACCTCCCATCCCCCTTATGCCCTGACCTCCCCCCTCATTCGTCCCCCCCAGATGAGACCCTGGGATACTCCTCCCCCCTATTCCTGCATCCTCCCTCCCTCCCAGACCCGCTCCCCTCACTCCTGCACCTATCTCCTGGCCATGTCCTGCACCACCACCTCCTCCTGCACCCATTTTGTCATCATGGGTGTTTGACTGGTGGTCCGTGGAAACATTTGCATTGAGCGGGGTCAAAAAGTTTGAGAACCCCTGTGTCAGTCAGACGCAAAAGTTACGGGGCAGCCGTCACATTCTTGACTAAAAAAATTGAGTGGTCTTGTGGCACCATAGAGACTAACCAAAATATCTAGAATCATGAACTTTTGTGGGCTTTTGCCCAGGTTAGCTCATGATTCTATTTATTTGGGTAAGTCTCTAAGGTGCCACAGGAGCTTTTAAAGTTACAGACTCACACGGCCGCCCCTCAGAGTCTATGGCTTGTATCATACAGGAGGCCAGACGAGGTGACTGAATGTTCCCGACTGGCCCTAGAACCCATGACACTATGATGCTGGATCTGTTTACACCAACCTGAGGATCAGGGCCATACTGTTTGATCCCCATATACTTGGTTCTGCCCTTGTCGGGCCAACTTGCAGGGACACTCCCTGAAACAACGTCCTCAGCTAAACAGAATGGAACAACAACATGAAGGGTCACAGCCCATGCTCCGCCAAGGCACCTCAGAGCTCTCTCTTTAGAACATTTTTTTTTGTTAGTGTCACAACCAAATAGGGGCCCCCTTGCTCCTTCAATATCGGGCCCGATTCTGTTCCTCTCAGAAGCCAAAGGTAAGATTCCCAGTGACTTTAATGGGATTGGGACATAAGAAATTCAAGGCCGCAGCCATCACATTCTTCTCCCTATCTCACGCTGACGAGCAAGACAATCCCCTCCAGCAGCCTTTGTCAGTCAGTCTTATTGTCTAGGTGAGTGGAGCTTCGCACGATTCTCTACCGTGTCTGCAAGTCGTCCTCTCTTTGGCCCTGACTGAATTCCATTGCTGTTGCCACTCAGGCTATGTCTAGACTACATCCCTCTTTCAAAAGAGGGAGGTAAATTAGACATATCGAAATTGCAAATGAAGCTGGGATTTGAATTTCCCACGCTTCATTTGCATAGTCGCATCACAGAGATCTTTCGAAAAACACCATTTCGAAAGTGAAACCGCGGTCTATACATAGGTCTTTCGAAAAGAAAAGCCTTTTTCGAAAGATTGTGTAAATCTCATTTTTTGAGAAGTACAGGATCTTTTGAAAAAGGCTTTTCTTTTCAAAAGAACCGCGTCTAGACCGCAGTTTCACTTTTGAAATAGCGTTTTTTGAAAGAACGCCAAGACGTGATTATGCAAATGAAGCACGGGAAAGTCAAATCATAGCTTCATTTTCAATTTCGATGTCTAATTTATATCCCTCTTTCGAAAAAGGGATGTAGTTTAGACATACCCTCAGTCAGGCTTTCAATGTGATTTTAGGATAGATTTTTATATTATGATTATGGGTTAATAAAAGGGGGGAATGAAAGCATGTAAAAACGCTTGGGCAATGGATAGATTCTTCTTCGTGTGTACTGGATTTACATGGAACCAAAACTGGTTTCTTAAGACTTAGTCCTTTTACGAGCCAGATGTGCGGGCCTGTCCAACTCAAAAGGACAGCATGGGAAATGGAGGAGTTAGAGCTGAAGAAGGGTTCAGACAGCAGGACTTTCAGCAATGAACTTAGCTTAGTGCATGCTGCTCTGCCAGGCCTGAACCCTGAAAGGAGAACTACAAAAACAATTAATCTAAAATAGGCCGCTCGTGAAAATATGTTATCCCCTGACCAGCAAAAAAATGCATATTATCCAAATGCAGGGCTGGAAACTAATTCTTAATACTAATAATTTAACTTTGCACTTTTAAACCTCCTTTCAGCTGAGGACCTTACACAAACATTCACAAGTCCAGGAATGGTCTGTAAGGGTAGGTCTATATAGGCAGAGAAAACAAATGTAAGATACACAACTCCAGCTACAAGAATTGTGTAGCTGGAGTCTATGTATCCTACCTACATCGATTTTCTGGGACGACTCCACAGCAGGAGGTCAATGGGAGAGGAGTATCACGGTCGACAGGAGCACCTTCAGCATTTGATTTAGCAGGTCTTTACTAGACCCGCCAAACCGAACTCCAGTAGATTGATCTCTAGAGCACTGATTCTCTGATAAGTACAGACAAGGCCTAAGGAATACAAAAGGATTCTTCCCATCCCATCACTAAAATACTCTAAAATACCAACTTCTGGGGTGAAACACAACAGCTGCTTAACAGAGCACAGGAACACTTAGGAGAATTTTTAAATGTCAAGCGAGGAAGATGGCTGGATCCAAACAGAAGTGCAGGAGAAGATTTGGTCCAGAAAAAAATTAATCTCCTGCATTAGTCAGGGTAGCAGGGTTAGCTGTTCAGGCACGCGGACGTGCGTATAACGTTGTGGGAGCAGGAGGTGGGAATCAGCCGGGATCACTTACAGAACACGCAGGTTTTTGAGTCCTCTGAAAGCTCCCTCAGCAATGTGGTTGATGGCGTTGTGGCTGAGTCGCAGTATATGCAGTCCTCCCAGGTCTGCCAAGCTCCCCTCATCCAGTCTTGTCAGGTTGTTATAGGACAATATTCTAAAGAAAAAGCCAACAGAAATGCAGTCGCTCTACCTGGCACTGCCTGAGATGCTCTGCAATACCGGTGTGGTCTCCAGGCAGATCTGCACCTCAGGTAAAGTTCCTACAAAACACAGAGTTGCTGTAGGGAGGCAGAATGGGTCAGGTTAAGTGAAAATCAGGTGAGCCGTTGGCAAGTATCAACAAGGAGAGAGGGGATGACCTGGAGCGTAACGACGAGGGCCCGATCAACTGGCACTAAATGCAAGTCAGTCTCTGGCCTTGCCGCGGGACTCACAGGGAGAAGAGTGAAGACGATCACCTTTCCCTCCTGCTCGTTTTGAGGCTGCAAGACGCTGGCACCTCTGAAATAGATGCAGATGCTTTGCATGGGCGTGGCCGTGACACCCTCACAGGGGAGCGTGCTAGATGTGGGCATCTCCACCGCTCACCCAATGCCCATCGAGAGCACAGCCAAAGCAATTGCACCGTGTAGCCACCGAATGTGTAGTAATGCACATTTTAATCTCCCCTGCTGTGGGCAAAGCAAAGGTCCCCCATCACAGCCCTCCTCCTGTCCCTCTGCCCTTTGTCTCCGAGTGCAAAGCATGCTGGAGAGCCCCTAGACGTACAGCAGTGACCAACACGGGAGAGTTTTCCATCCATCCTCTCCTCCCCCCACACCTGCTCTGTCTGGCCTGAATATGGCTTCCTTGCAATTTTATAGCTGGGAGAGAAAAGCGCTCAGGCAGGCACTGCAAGGGAGGCGAGAAGGCTCCCTGGAGCAGCCAACAGGAGGAAAAGCGGGGAAAGCTGCTAGCCATCACCAGCTCCTCAGGCAATCCATAGTCCTGCCCTTATAGGAAAATGCCGCACACTGCCCCAAGCGCTGCAGCATGGCTACTGGGAAGGTTTCGGTGTGGGGAAGTCACTAGTGCTGCAGAACTGGCAAAGCCATCGCTCACTAGCCCCAGGGGAGCAGAATGCCTGGCTGGTTGTAGTCAGATTTCCCCTGGGCTGGGGCTACTCTGCGTTTCTGGAGTAGGACTTCGGGGCTGTTGGGTACCAATCTGGGCTGCTCTAAGTTTCACTGGTGACCAAATAAGGCCTAGCACTGGGGTGCCCAAGTGATGTAAATTTCCTCCCCCCCAAAGGTTTGGCATCAACCTAAGCTAAAAAGGACCGGAAAGTTGGTCCTCGGGGTGGGTGACTTAGGACTTCAAGACTAGGTGGAAGTCACTGGAACTTGTGCTCCTAAGTCACTTAAGCGCCTTTGAAAATTTCACGCATTTTGCCCTGGCCAAATATTGAAACCCTTTGCATTATGGGCAATGAAAACAATCTCGCAACTCTTTCCAAACCTCCAGATTCCTCATATAGCCCTGCCCCATAACCAGCTCACTTAAAAATGTGTCTAGGGCACACATGAGTTACTGTGCTAGCCAAAAAACCTAAGTCAAAACAGACATATATTCTTAAGCACCACAAGTGTCATTGGCTTGGCAAATGAGCCATCTGTCTTTTCAATGTATGAGCAGGAAGGCGTTGGAAGAAATTCAGCCGGGATTAATGAGTTTCACGGAGGCATAGGACAACATACTTTCGTTCTTAAAGAAACTGTAGTGTTAGTTATGAAGGACTGGCAATGGATCAAAATTATGTCCTCACCTGCAATTAAGGAATTTGGTTCAACCATCCCACTCACTCACTCACTCTCACACACACACCCCCACACACCCCCCTACCTAGAAAGTACTCCTAAACCTGGCTAGGGGAAAAACCTAGTTCCCTTTGCTATTACACATGCTTGTTGCTACAGCCGGTAAAAGCATGTTTCCTGACTTGAAGATGGACAGCAGCAAGTTTTTGAGTAGGTGTGGGCATGGTGCAATCATCGAGAGAGCTTCAGAGGCTTAGCATCGGGTCTACAGCAAGCTGACATCTCAGTCTCCCACTCACGGAACAGCCCATGTTCCTTCTCCGTAGTTTGCATCAGCCAGATCTGCACAGCTTACCCTACATTTCCAACTCTCTACCAGAGAAACTCCAAGCATTCTGCAGCATGGTATTTTGGAGCAGCCTGTCCAAATAGCTCTTCTCGGCTGGTGCCGGGGGGGTGTGGAGTAGAAAGCAGAGGGAATGATGATAATCGTGACACAAAAAGGATCAACCATGGGCAGTGGGTGAAGGCCACCTGGGGAAGGCAAACCCCAGCCCTGCCCCTTCTGCCTGAGGCCCTGCCCCTTCAGCAACCCTTCCCCAAGAGCCAAGCCTTGCCCATCCCCAGCCCAATAATTCCTGGCCACCTGGAGGGTGGGCTGCCACACCATGGCCCTGACCCCTGCCTTCCCAGGGCACACAGGCAATTTTGAGAAGGAAATGCCTTCCCTTGCCTACATTATCTGCTGCCCGTGACTGGTACTCTGCAAGACAGCCAGTTTGATATCCAATCTTCGGGCATGTCACATTTTCCAAGAAGTTTCATTCCCATTAAATCAAACTGCTACATAATGGACTTTTTTTTTTTTTAAAAGGTCCCAGTCCAGCTCCCCTTTTTCATTTATATCAACCTGTAAATGGGGGTTTATTCCTCTCTGTACATGTCCAAGCACCTGATTTGCATGCAGACCTCCATGGTAGCATAACCTTTCCTTGCTTTGATATCATCTATTCCAGTCCGAACGCTTGGGCTGCATTTTCTGTATTGCCTCCCAACCAGAAGATAGAGACAAACACAGGAAACCTTTTAATGGCCTCATACTCCCCTTCCCTCCCATGAAAGTGCCTGCCCATCTCATGGGCTTTGGGTGAGTCTTTTGAAAACAGTTCCCCATAAAAATAGATAGAAAGCCATCAGGAACTGAAAATTCACAGCTTTAACCATCACAGATGTAATCTAAAGGAAAATCTTCCGATAAGGCCCGAACCGAGGTCTGCACAGCCCTATAATATTTTGCAAAGGTGCTAACGTCCAGATAGCCACCTTCCAAATCTAAACCAAACACAGTCCCCCCTACATTAGAACCAACCCCATTCACACTAAGCATGTCCCAAGGCCTTGACACCTCTTTCTCTGTGGCAAGGTAGATCTGTGATCATTTCCTTCATCTCCTTCCAGATCCATGACTTGGCTGATGGCTGGTGTTCTCCATAGTCAATCCCTCTGTGTCGCTAAATTTGGCCATTCTGCCCAGCTGGCACTAGCCTTCCCTAGAAACATCCAGTGAATGAAGACGTCTTTCCTTCTGATTCTTTGGGTTTGAGCAAGACCTGGGTGAGGCAAACTGCTGACTCACAGAGAAGGAAATTAGGACTCAGCTCTGAAGTCTGGGAAAGTTCTTAGCACCACCCCGAGCTAGTGAAATATCAAACACGGCTCTTTCTGGAAAGTAGCCAGGGCCACATGCTGAGCGTACCGCTGCAAAAGGAAGTACCTTACAGGGCAGCCAGTCTCAGGCCTGTCTGAAAAACAAGGTGATTTGCTCATAATCACGTTCTCCAAACAGTATTTCCTTTCTCGTCTTCAAAAAATGTCTGAATTTGAAATCTGGTATCTTAACAGAAGGGGGAAACTCTGAAAACGTTTAGCTGGAAAAGATCTGCTTTAGGGATTATTTGGGTCAGTTCTTTGCACTGTGATCCACAGGAGGTCAGACTAGACCATCACAATGATCTCTTCTGACCTTGGACTCTTATGATCTCCCCGCATCTGGCAGAATGAGGCCCTAAAGCAGGAGATACAGTCCCATAATAAAACTCAATGTCACCCGTTCTTCATAGAAAACATGAGAGAGATTTGTTTTTTAAACCAGACAGCTGGACGTGTTTTAAGGAGCGATTGCTATTCCTGTCAATCTAGCAAGCATCCCAAACGTCTCTCCCTCATCAAAGCATTAGCAATGACGGAGACGCCGACATCTCTCCCCCGAGGCTGTCAGCAGCCGCCGACGTTTTTATTTATCAAAAAGATCTCAAGTGAAATGTTCACATCTGGGAATCTCAGGAGAACGAGGCCAACCTGCTTACCCTCCAGCAGATGAACCCAACGGTAAAAGTAATATGCAAGCAGAAGAGGCGGGAGTAACACACTTCATTCGTTGTTTTCGAGTTAGCCTGACCTTAGGTGGTTAAACTGTGATTATGTTTTACAGCTTACATAATAAATAGACCAATAAAGCAAAAGTTTCCTTTAAAAGCTGTACAGTCAAGTCAGTGCAAGAGAACACAAGTCTTCCAGCTAAGGAATTGCAAACGGAGCCTCAATCTGCTTTTTAACCGCTGTAAACAAATGGATTTTTTTTGTTAAGCAGCTCGTTATGTTCAGCACATTAGGTACAGTAAATGCCACAGCACCATCAGGAACAGGCTCGGTAGGACTATGAGGAAGCAACTTACAGCTCATGCAGCTTCTGACAGAACTTCCAGCTCTCAGGGTTGATGTGGGCTATCAGGTTGTTACTGAGGTGAAGTTGGTGGAGAGATAAGAGGCCGTAGAGAGAGCCGCTGTTCACCTGGGTCAGGCTGTTCTGCTCCAGGTGTCTAGGAAGACAAGCAGGATAAATGACAGACTATCCGTACGGGCAGGCACATTTGGATGAAATTTAGGACTGCCAGAAAGAACTGGGAAGCTTTCTATAAAATATTTACTTAAAAAACAAAACAAAACCCTTTCTGTGCATCTCAACACACAGCTAAGCATACGTGCCTCTATGCACACAAATAAAGGACATGCTGGAAGGGGGGAAAAAAAAGGAGCTATTCAATCGTCCTTTGCTCATATGTGAAAACTGCTTCCCCAACACACTTCATGCCTTCTCCCAATGTCAAACCAGGAGTTATATCCCAGAGCTCGGCTGCAAACGGTACTGCCCAAATTCTTTCATAGCCCCTATAGAACAGGACAGCGCTAATCACTGCATACCAACAAGCTTCAAGGAGCCTCTGGCTGTGTATTTCAATGTGTGCTCTAATAAAGAAGAAAGCACCAATCAAGAAGAGCCCACTTAATTGCTTATCAGTCATCTGTAGGAAGAGCTTTTATTTCTACAGCGATTCAGACTTTGCAGTACTTTTAAATCCTATGTACGGTGAAACGCTTTAAGAGGAATATGTCTTGAGTCAACAGATTAAAAAAAAAACGTTGTTACCTGACAACTGCTATATATACGCATGCAAGTCCGAAGACAATGGTATTTGGAGATAAGGAAATAGGAAGGAAGATGAGTGTAGATGGGATTGAACTAGAGAACATAGAGAAGTTCACGTATTTGGGCAGCAACATGACACATGATCTAGACTGTAAGGAGGAAATAGCGACTAGAATGGCAAAAGCAAGAGCGAGTTTGAAGGCAGTGGATAAGATCTGGAAAAGTAAAGCGATTAGCTTAGGAACAAAGCTGAGTGCCTTGAAAATGTGTGTATTTAGCAGCATGTTGTACAGATGTGAGACATGGGTGATAACAAAAGATTCGAAGAGAAGGATATTGGCGTTCGAGAGGAGTTGTTCTAGAAAAGATCCTGAGACTAGGATGAATGCAGATGGTCAATCTGAGGAATTCTATAGGAAGATACAGCCGAAAGAGAACCTACTGCAGAAGGTTATACAATGGAAGTTACAGCTATTCGGGCATATCTGCAGAATGAACGACGAGTGAAAAGTGAAGACCCTGGTATTTGGCATAATGGATGGTCTGATTAGGAGAGGCAGACCCCAGAGAGAATAGGTATGATATAGTAGAGTGGTGCGGAGCTCGTCTACAGAAACCAAGCCACTCCGCACTGGATAGGGAAAGATGGAAGGAAATTGTGAGGGAGGCATCGGACACCAACGGGCATTGAGCCCATGGTGGTTGATGATGATGACGAAGTGTGTGTACACACCGGCACACGCACTTAACCTTGCCTACAATACAGTGTGTACTATTGATCTAGCTTTGGGTTTTATACTGCTGCTCCTCACCACAGCATCTGTGTGCCTTCCGTGTCAAATCAACAGCAAAGCTCCTATCAGCCCTCATGGGGTCTCTGGCGCTTCTCCCTTTTTGGGATCAACACCATGCTTGGGTTGGTTTGGGTCAGGGGTGGGCACTTCAAGCAGAAGGGGGGGGGGCAGGATACTTCCCTGCTTCCCCACCCACAAACCTTGAATGATCTGGGGGTGGGGGAGCACGTGAAGTCTTCTCCTTCCCCGCCTCCCCGTACTCCCTAGGTGCCCATGCCCCTGGTGGTGGGAGGAGACTTCATGTGTGCCGCCTTCTGCCCCAGGCCAATCAGGGCTTGGGGGTAGGGGAGCAGGCCAAGTCACCTCCCGCCCTGCCAGGAGTACATGGCACTTCTAAGCACTGCGTGCTCCTGGCAGGGCGGAGGAAACTTCATGTACTTTCCCCTGCCCCCAGGTCCTAATTGGTCTGGGGGCAGGAGAGCAGCAGGGCCTCTGCAGGCCAGATCAACCCGCTTGGTGGGCTGAATCTGGCCCGCGGAGGCCCTTTTGCCCACCCCTGGGTTTAGGTATTTGTTTGGGGTTGGGGGAGGTCGGGGGGGGGGGGGGGGGGGGGGGGGGGGGGGGGGGGGGAGGTCAGGGAATTGATTAGGCTTTGGAAAGAAAAGGGCGTTCGAATTACGTTAGAAAGAAATCTTAGGAAACAGCGCAGGGCCTAAGGAATACGTATGAATATGTTCCAAGAGGCGTCTACCTTGAACGTAAGCCAGAAAAGGCTGATCTGAAGTCTTACTAGAGGCGCTCGAGCTGGCCACGCAGTGGAAGGGGAGGGAGACCGTTGTTAAATCCATCTGTCCAGCTCCCATTCCAAGGACAGTCCCCTAATCCCAGCGGTAATGCAAGGAGAGCCTGCCATGCGAGGCGTGCAGCTGCGTCCCCAGGCAAGGCCCCTTTGAAGTCCACGGGCCCCCCGAGGCAGAATGCACACTCAGGCCTTCAGTCTGCACACAGACACACGTGAGGCCTGTGAAGTAATCCTTTCTGGAGGCCGTGCACCATGCAGCTGGCGGGCAGCTTTCAGAAGCCCTGGATCTCTGGGACCACATTCCAAGCTTGGGGGGGGGGGGTGTGTGTGTGTGTGTGATATCGGTGTCATATCTCCACGTAGCAGGAAGGGGGTTCTCAGGACACTAAAATCAGGGCAGTATCCGAGAGGAGAGAGCCATGGGAATGTGCCTGGAAACAGATCTCTATTCCACTAGCGTAATACAGCCCGGACCACCAGTCAAGCCCAGGCCGCCGCACATCACACACTGGCAGAGGAAAACGGTGTGCTGGAGAATGGGGAAGGGTTCTTTGCAGCAGTGCCCTGGGCATGGCACAGAATGCGGCAGCAGTCGCGGCATTAAACCTTTCCCCTCCTTTTACAACTGCCTCTTGTACAGCAGTGCCGAGGTGGCAAAGCAGAGCAGAGCCTGGGCATCTAGCGGGCGAGAGGTAGAACTGAGGACCTCGAAGCACAAAAATCCTCTACCTTTTGTTGTCCGGCAGCAGGTCATAGGTCAAGAGCACCTCTACCCACACTCCCCAGACGCTGGGAGAGCTTGAGGCAAAGTGGGGGAAAGGAGGAGATCATGGGAGAAGTCCAGACTGCACAGAAGTAGTTGGGGGGGGGGGGGGGAAATCTTTCCCTCCAACTTACAGGACTTGCATCTTGGCCAGACCCCAGAAGGCCCCGTCGGTCAGTTTGCTTATGTTGTTGCGCTGCAGCTTCAGCACGTCTAAGCTGTCCAGTCCGTAGAACGTCAGGCCTTCAATCAGGCGGATGCGATTCCGGTTTAACTCCCTAAAATCAGCAACACCATAGAAATGTTGAAATCCCCGTCCTTTGTCCGGACATCACCTGCGTGACACACAACGGGGGTAGGCATGCCGACAGTTTCCCCGGGAACTGTTCCCATGAGAGAGCAGGAGGGCATCGGAAACGGGCCAGGAAAGTCACCAAGATCATTCGCTCTTCAACAAACTCCTCCCTGAGCAAACTCACGGCTTAAATTCTCAGAGTATTTCCCAGCGCTCCCCCTCCCCTCATTCTGGGGCGTCAGCCTTGTGGATTTGCAACTATTTACCAGAGAGTTATGCTCCAGTTAATTTAAGCCTTGAGCAAACGCCAATATAGGGCAGTAAGTAAAATGGATGTAAAGTAGCAATCCCCTCCACCATATACATGTTAATGAACCATTTAAACTTTTCATCAATTGAGTTCAAACATCATACTTCACCCGTCCCAAGGCAGAAGCATCATTCCAACCGTACAACGAGGGACCAACATTATAACCTCTATTTATAAAGGTTTGTAACAGGCCAGAAAAAAATTTCCTCTGACAAACAAATGTCAGGGGTGACCCCAGATGCTAATTTTATTACCAGCTTGGAAAGATAACCTTCAGTTTCCTTAACAACGTGAGTCTTTCCCCCTATTTTAAGTAAGCAATAAATAAAGATTTCCGATGAGACCTCCAAAATGTTTTCTTTATTAAGCAGTTTTTTAAGCAATGGAAACTTTAAATAAAACTCAGGAAAACCAGTTTTTCTGTGCACTATGCCCACAGACAATACTTAACCACTGATAATACTTAACCTGGGTGACTTAACTTGTACCAAGGGCATTAGAACAGGTCATTCTACATCAAGCCATGTGTCAGATCTAGACACCAGTGTGAAATGCCAGCCCCACTAAATGAAGTCAGAGGCAAAACTCTCATTGACTGGGAGAGGGGCAGCATTCACTCAGTATGGCGCACTAAGAATGGATAAAGAGCTTTAAACAGGAAAGTCAAACTTTTCTACTCCACTCCAGCCTGCCTCCAATTGTGCACCTGCACTCCTGTGCTGCGTGTGTACAGCCGTTACCTGGACACCAGCGTGGTGGGCTGCAAAACCAACCCAATGGAGGCACCTCCTCCAATTCCCAGTGGGAGCCAAGGTAGCAGCTGTCACACCAGCATGGGCACTACACAGTGGGGAAGCAGCGGTGAGTGATAGGGGGAAGGGGGGATTAAAACCCCACTTTAATGCTATTCTAGCATCCTTTGTGCTAGATAAAAGATTGTTTCAAGCTAGGGATGTAAAGGGTTAACTGGTTAAGCGGTAAGCATCTGCCTGACCAGCACACTTACCTGGGTAACCGGTTAATCAGCCGCCTCAGTGAAGCAGCCCCTCCTCACAACACAGAGACCCACCCAACCAGAGCAGCCCCCACCCACAGCACGGTGTGGTGGAGCTGGTCCGGCCGCAGCAGCCCCCCCCCCGCCACAGGATCCTGATTAACTGGTTAACTTTTTAAACAGGCTTTTACCTCCCTATTTCAAGCTTGACTCTTCCCACTCTGCAGCATTGCTAATGATATTATTCAACCGTACGTCACCTGGAAAGTTACATAGGGGGTATTCTAAAACTCTGACAACCTCATCGCTACCCCTTCGTGTATGCAGCGCTGTAGAAGTAGGCGTATGTTCCTAGAGCCATTCAGGAGAAAATTAGAAGGAAGGTTTTCGAATGAGTCTAAGGGGCTTAGGAGCACAAATACCAATGACTCTCCAAGGAACTTGGGCTCCTAAATAGCCTACGTGTTCCTCAAAGCTTCCAGAGAGTTGTTCACTCCTGAAGAAACTGTGAATCCTATATGCATCCAAGAGCAAATTTGCACCCATGTATGTACGAAGTCAAGCATTTCCTAAGCAAGCCTCCCAAGGGACAAGCATAATGTGGTTGGGTAGTTGGAGCAGTTACTAACCAAAGCACCAGAGAGAGGCTAGTCCTCTGGCCCTGGCCCGTTGACCAAGGCCCCGACCACCAGAGCTCTGAGCCCCTCTGCCCTACGGCCGGAGTCACAGGCAGCTGAGGCCGCCTTGATACCCTGGCCGGTCCAAGTAGCCCCATGTATCTCAGCTGGCCCCACCCCCAGGCCATTCCATGGTCCAGGCCACTGATGGGAGCTGAGCCCCGCCAGCTTCAGGAGAGAAGGAGGGCAGGGCCTCCTGGCAGAACATGGGCGGGGCCAGGGCCCGGGTTAGAGGAAGCTTCGCCTCCCCTGACCTTCAATACCCAACAACCATGACTAAAACTTGACTAAAATGTCTTATCCTGGTGGTGATGGTTTGCCTTTTAGAAGCCATAGTTTCATTTTTATATAAGCTCTTTTTTGCAAACAGAGCTTAATCCTAAGCCTACCAAACTCCGTGAAAAGACTGCAGCGGGCTTTAGAACAGGCCAGCGAAGGGGAAGAGTAAATCTATTCGACTGACTGTTTGCACATCAAGCACATTTACAGATGCCGATGTAGATCTCTTGCCTACGTAAGCTCACGCTGCACGGCAGCCAAGACAACAGCAATGTGTGTTAGCTCATCACAAGTACTATTTTGTCCGTTCAAATGTCACTGCACTGTTTAACGACCTTCCTTCGTTGCATTTTTATTGCCGCATAAAGATACCTGTGTGGTCTCAAACATAACGCTGTCACTGAGCTCTTCCCCCTCCCCCAACCAAAAAAATTTTACTGGCTGTTTTACGGGAAGCAGATACACTTGATATTGTAAACAACTGAGACGCTGATCAGTTAACATGTTTTCATCTCAGAAGAATGATCTAAATAAGCGAATAGGTATGAGATGCACAGACACACAACATTCCCCCTCCCCCCAACTCCAACTTTGTTTTATTAGGTGTCGCCATAGGACTATTAAATATAGCTTATTCCAAGTGTTATAGATGTCGGGTGAGGAAGGGTTGCATTTGGTGTGCATGCCCTCAGGGAAATTTCGTCTCCATAAAGCTTGGTTAACCTTAATTAAAGTGCACATTTCTACTCACAGTTGTGTTAGCCTGGGTAACTTGAATGCCTTCACAGGAAGCTGGGTGATCCTGTTTTTACTCAGCCGAAGTGTTAGCAGGGACCGTGACAGGCTATCAAACGCACCAGGCTCCAGGGTGCTGATTCTGTTGCTCCCCAGGTTGCTGTAATAAATCAGCATGGAAAACATAGCGGTTGCGTCAGAGGCCTTCGTTGTTCAGCTATCGGCCTTTGTTTGGTCTCCAAACGGAGACCACAGCGTTGGAATTGGGGACAAATGAAAACCAAACTTGCTTTCCCAGAGTGCCTTGCAAGCGCCTAGCAACAGAAGCTGCGGCGTGCTCAGCACCACCTACTCCAGAGGAGGAGATAGTCGGGGGTGACTTCGAGCCCCACTGCTGTCACCCCGCTCTGGAGGCCCCAGTTCCAGAAATGGAAGGCCTCTGGAGAGGAGTGGGAGCAGACTCAAGGCAAACCCGCTCATTATGCGCCAACAGGCCTTGGGAACAGAACCCGTGGAGACTGTTTTAAACACATCCTGAAGGAGCATTATTCTGCACCTTCTAGAACACACACACACACACACACACACACACACACACACACACACACACACA